>JAOXNZ010000021.1:8345239-8358243 GCA_028566095.1 Kryptolebias brasiliensis | reverse complement strand
TACTTCAGTGTGGAGCCATGTCTGTCTGTGTAGGACAATGGTGCAGGAGCTACAATAGGTATAGCCTTACGCGATTGGACAGAAATGGCACACTGTGATGACGTTTGTTAATCTTATTGGTTAAAATTTCAGTCTGTCACATTTTTGGTTACACCTCTTTTGTGACGTTTCTTTAAGCGGTAGTTTGTTTAATCACATGACTTAAAAAAAAAGAAACTGATTACTTTATATTTCAGCAAATAAGCGCCATTATTTTCAGTTGATAGGAAGTGTAATGTATGCATTAGATTTTAATTTCGTTAACAAAAAATAAATTAAAAAAATCTAGTGTTTCATTACGTGTCTTTACGTGTTACGTATGCGGAAGCTTCGGTCGGAGAACGGCGATCCAGTAAACGGGCTCTGAAGGCAGGACATCACACCAATTCGTGTGTAGAATCGTATTTTTTACCGGCTACGGAACGACGGGTGGCGATAGATGATAGAGGGGGCCAAAGAAGCGAGTAGAAAACAATGAACGACACCAAGAAAGACGGGAGTATGGCTGCAGACGGAGTCCGAGGACCGGGCGAGCTGCAAATGGCCCCCTCTGTGAACCACAATCAGCATGACAGCGGCACCGGCGACGAGCTGGTGAGCTCCGTGACACTGTACAGACGAAGACCGCGACTGCTACATGGCACTGTCCTCCCGTTCCTGGCTGTTCTCTACCCGGGCTGGCTGTATGTGTGGTTAGGAGTGTACGGTGCCTCCGAGTATCCGGAGGCAGGCCTCCTTGCGTTAGCGGCTATCGGGATCGCGCACGTCCTTACAGCCCTCTCTGGTTATTGGTCCGTGCATGCGCACTGCTGGCTCACTTGTTCCAAGGTAAACAAAAGTAACAACAATTAATAACAATTATACCGTGATACTGTACTATGTCCCAAGGGGCACCACTGCTTCCCCTAGGCTGTATTTTCCCTTGCATCTTTTACATAGAGGTCAGGACACAATGGGCCCAGGTGCAGGGGTACAAGCAAATTAGGATCCATCAGATAATTGTGTGGCTCAAATGCACTAGAATCCTCTGTCTTCTGTATGCTGAGTAATTGCCTTTATACTTTGTCTTAAAAATATCAATCAGAATATAGTGATAGTGGTTTTATGTTGTTACTTTAATGAGAGAGTGGTGAAAGAAAAAGAACACCAAATGAAAAATATTTGTAACTAACAAGTTACTCAGAATTTCATTGAATATTTTCTGGGAAAAAATGCATGGGGAAAGCATTGTAATCAGTCTGAATCAGAGCTAATATGAGATACAAGCTTTTGCACTCAGTTTAAACATTTAAAGTGCTGTGTTTAATGTTTAAACCTATTTACTGAAAGTAATTCCATGAAATGTTTCTTACTGTGTTCCCAGTAATGTAGTGCAGCATTAGAAAAATGATCATTGTGTTATCTTTATCTTAAAATGAGCAATGTGTGTTCAAAAATGCTGCAGGCCACCTTTCTTGCTCGTCTGCATTGTTGCAATGCCTTATCACCATGATTGTCCAGAAAAGAATTACCCAAACACTGGTTGTAAAGTGGATTTTCCATGTTTTTTTTTCTTTTTAATTGATAGAGTATTTAGTTATTTGCATTGTGTATTAAAAACCAGTAGACTCTACTACTATACACACAAATTAGTATATTTTAATAATTGTTTTATGAATGGGCCTAATGTTTACATTAAACAAGTAGCTGTTTGTCACATCATGTCATGTTTAAGAGGGAAAACGTTTGTAGATTGTTCCAAGAAAACTGGTGTCCTCCCTAAAGTATGTGAATTTGTCATCTTTTTATTTGTGATTACAGGAGCCAGACTCAAATGTGGCTACGCTGGCAAAGGTCATTCCCACCCCCAATAATGGTTCTGCTGAACTTGTCGCACTACAGAGGGACCGGGTTAGTTCACATTTTTACTGATGTAGTGCTTCATGTTGTAAAGCACTTTGAACCGCTTTGTTGGTGAAAAGTGCTATATAAATAAATTTGACTTGAGTGGATGTTTTTTTGATTGTAAAGATTTTCTTGCTCTCACGTTTTCTGCCTTAAAACAGTTGTGTGAGGGAGACAACAGCTCTGTCACTCTTTCAGTGTCATTAATTCTTGAATTGATCATTTCCTATGTCATTTCTTAAGTTAGGTTATTTTTTAACTGCCACTACTGTTACAAAAGTTTAGTTTTTTAAAATTTATTGCTAATACAACAATTTGTTTTGTCTGTCTCTTGTTCTAAATAACAGGATGAGAATGGGGAAAGGATCCTGTCTTTTGAATTTCAAAAGATTCGTTACACTTTTGACTTCAAAGAGAAGAAATGTTTCCTTCCAATAGCATTTCCCATTAGCAACCCAATGGGCTACTTTCAGTCGTGGCGTGGCTATCAAGAAGAGAGTGAGCTCAGAGCAGCAGAAAAGCAATATGGGACCAATCGTGCTGAGATGGTGGTTCCAGATTTTCTGGAGCTTTTCAAAGAGAGGGCAACAGCTCCCTTTTTTGTTTTCCAGGTATGTATGTGTCTTGATAATCATAGTTAGAAAGATTTATTCAGTGAAATTAAACAAAGAATACATATACAGTTATCTACTTTACTTTATCTACATTCATCAGGTGTTCTGTGTGGGGCTGTGGTGTCTGGACGAGTACTGGTACTACAGTGTTTTTACACTGTTCATGTTGGTGGCATTTGAGGCCTCCCTAGTTCAGCAGCAAATGAGGAATATGTCAGAAATACGCCGTATGGGAAACAAACCCTACATGATCCAGGTAGGCTTGATCAAAAACAAATAAAAAATGTATTACTTATAATTTATTATAAAAAACTGTTAGTAATGTACACAGATTTACTAAAATCATGAATTATTCATGATTGGTTAGGAAAACCATTGTAATGTCCCATAACATGTTATCGTCTTGTGTGAAGCACAATTTAGTGAGCCTTTGTTGTATTTTTTTATTTTTATTTAGTGTGTTTTGTGTGTGATAAATGGGCAGTTTTAAAGTCTTGAGTGACTTTGACATGTGCTACATCTTGAAGGGTTGGAGCTTTAAACAGACAAAGAACAAATTTGTTCAAACTTTTAAGTTCAAATTATTTTCCTCTTACTAAACATCTGTGGAAAACCTTTCTGGTATTAGATATTATTGGACACTTTTTGAGGCATTTTTGCTTCAAGGGTTTAAAGCCATTTTAGTATCAGGCAAGGGACCAATAGAAGTCAGGGATTTTCCTAATATTCTGTTTTAATCAGTGTATTTCTTTGTTCAAAAATAACTGGATGTACTTTGTGACAGGTATATCGCAACAGAAAATGGAGACCTATTTCCAGTGATGAACTTGTCCCTGGAGACATTGTCTCAATAGGTAAGCATCCAGTCCTAGAGTTCATGTCTTCGTAAGGCAAAGATCATCTTGACTTTGTGTGTGTTTAAAATTTGTAATATTTTTTTAATTTCGTAGGACGTTCACCCCAGGATAACTTGGTCCCATGTGATGTGCTGTTACTCAGGGGTCGTTGTATTGTGGATGAGGCCATGCTGACTGGAGAGTCTGTGCCACAGATGAAGGTTAGTAAATACAGTATTTTTATGAAACACTGTTAGATTTAATTTCTTTTTACCTTAACTGTGACACAAATACTGATTACATATTGTATGCAGGAGCCAATAGAAGACTTAGACCCAGAGAGAATTCTGGACCTTCAGTCAGACTCTCGTCTCCATGTCATCTCTGGTGGGACAAAAGTGGTCCAGCATAGTCCCCCTTTAAAGACCAGTGCTGGACTCAAGCGTAAGCGCAAATTCTTTATTTCATTTATATGTTAACAGGAACATATATTTGCTGTTGAATTAGTGCGTTTAATGGTATGTCTGTTTATAGCTCATCTTTACAAAATGTGTCTATAATGCTCTTAAATCTTTATGTGCAGCTGTTGACAATGGCTGTGTGGCCTACGTACTGAGAACAGGATTCTACACCTCTCAGGTAAAGAATTTGAATATTATTTCCATGTTATTTTTCCTGTCTATTTTTTATTCTACTTATCTAAACATTGTAAAGAGTATATTGAGTTAATAATATGTATCATGACAAATTTGCCTCTAGGGTAAACTATTAAGGACCATTCTCTTTGGTGTGAAGAGAGTGACAGCAAACAACCTAGAGACTTTTATCTTCATTCTCTTCCTGCTCGTGTTTGCCATTGCTGCTGCGGTATATGTGTGGGTAGAAGGTGAGGCACACAGAACCTATTTATTAAAATATAATTACTGTTTAAGAATGATCAAATCACTGCTAATAAGTATAAATTAAGTGGTAACATATTTCTGGAAAAAATATGTTGGTGTTTTGTGTCACACCCTCAGGGACCAAAGATGTCAGCCGAAATCGCTACAAGCTCTTTCTAGAGTGCACACTTATCCTCACATCAGTGGTTCCACCAGAACTCCCTATAGAGCTTTCTCTAGCAGTTAACACATCTCTTATTGCCCTGGCTAAGCTTTGTAAGTATGTTTGTAGTTCTGTTCTGCTTGATTGAAGAATATTTATTACAAGAAGTGGAAGAAACCAAACCATGTAACGCCTGTGTTTCATTTAATTCTTCTCTTTCTTATCCTGCTTAGATGTTTTCTGCACAGAGCCCTTTAGGATACCATTTGCTGGGAAAGTAGAAGTTTGTTGTTTTGACAAAACAGGAACACTGACCAGTGACAGTCTTGTTGTTCGAGGGGTAGCTGGCCTCAGGTAAACCCTGCTCACATGTTCCTCTCTTTGCTTAAACAGCGTAAATTCAAAATCAGACATGTAGCATACTGTTCTCTGGTTTAGGTTAGTAAACATTTCAATTTATTTGCAATATATGAAGTATATTAATTGATGTTTTTGTTAATGACAGAGAGGGAAAAGAGGTGATGCCTGTCTCTGAGATCCCAGTTGAGACACATCGTGTTGTGGCCACCTGTCATTCATTGGTTACTCTAGATGATGGACAACTGGTGGGAGATCCTCTAGAGAAGGCAATGCTGACTGCTGCTGACTGGACCCTTACTAAAGGTTCTTCCTAAATTCTCAGTGCAAGGCAATGGCCTGTGTGTTAGGATGATGTGTATAATATGTGTTCATATGGATATTGGCCTATTCATTGTGTTTCCCTCTTATATTTACATGTGGATAGTGTGATTTAAAGTACAATTTTTCAAGTAGCACAAAACTTAGTGCACTTTTTTTGACCATTGCATCTTAAAGTAGTATATTTCTTCAAATTCCTTGCATTTGATTGTAAATGTTACTAAATGTTAGTATTTGGGTGTTTATTTTTAAGGTAAAACCTAAAGTGGTCACCTCAGTGAATTTTGTTTCTTAAACCAGATGAAAAGGTGTTCCCACGAGGCATCAAAACCCAGGGACTTAAAATCCATCAGCGTTTCCATTTTGCCAGTGCTCTGAAGAGGATGTCAGTCTTGGCCTCCTATGAGAAACTCGGATCCACTGAACTCTGCTACATCTCAACTGTCAAGGGTGCTCCTGAGACACTCAGAGGAATGGTACATTCTGGCTCTATTTTTATAGATACTCTTGAGTTCTTTAGCTTAATTAAGTGTTTCCTAATATTACTGATTGTAGTTTACAGAATGTCCGGTATATTATGACGAAGTCCACAAAGAAATGTCTCGGGAAGGGGCTCGAGTCCTGGCTCTAGGTTACAAAGAAATTGGACACCTCAGTCATCAACAGGTTAAATTATTATTATTATTTTCCCCCCTAACAGCCTAAGATTGTCTGATTTACCGTGTTTGTGAACAGATCCTCTAGAAACTGAGTGAAATGTTTTTTGGATCATGTAGGTCCGGGAGATAAGCCGTAATGCCCTGGAGTGTGATCTTCAGTTTGTGGGATTTATGGTTGTATCATGTCCACTCAAGAATGACAGCAAAACGGTCATCAGAGAGATCCAAGAAGCATCTCATCATGTAAGAATTTGACAGTGCTGAATCATACATATGTAGTCAGACAAGCAAGGCTTTATGGGATGTCTAATTCTGCAGTTTCCTTTTTCAGGTGGTTATGATCACAGGAGATAACCCATTAACTGCATGCCATGTTGCAAGAGAGCTTCACTTTATCCAAAAAGAGCATACGCTGATATTGCAGCCAAGCCCCAATCAGGGTAAGACTGGTATCTTTTTGCAAAATTATCTAATTAATGCAACTTAATGCAGTGGGTGATTTGACAAAAAGAAAAAAAACATTGACTAAACTGGAATTACATACAATTGTTATTTTGTTTTCCAGGTGAGTGGCACTGGGAATCCATTGATGGCAGTGTGTCTGTAACACTACCCCCTCCTTCTGTTTCATCATTTGTGCATCAGTTCGACTTGTGTGTAACAGGAGAAGGGCTGGCCAGATTGAGCTGTGATCCTCGGTTACTCCACACCTTGTTGCCACATATACGAGTGTTTGCTCGAGTCAGTCCAAAACAGAAGGTAGGTCCTAAATCAACAGTTGTATGTCAGTTTTGTTTTTGTTTTCTCTTTACACATAAAATACTTTTTAAAGTCAAGTATTAAAAAACAAACCTTTTACAAACACAGTACTTGAAACAAACTTATGTGCATATCTTTTTTCCCGTTTGGATGAATTAAAAAAGTACGAATTGTAGGATTATGGCAGTTGGACATTACTTTATGTAACAAAAATTTATTCCTCTAATGTGTTTAAGGAGTTTGTGATTACCAGTCTAAAGGGGCTGGGTTATGTGACACTGATGTGTGGTGATGGCACAAATGATGTAGGAGCTCTTAAACATGCCCACATAGGTAAGCTTGATCAGTTATAACAAATTAAAGTATTGAAAGTTGCTATAAATTACCCCAACAGTGAGAAATTATGGTTTTGTTTTTTGACAGGTGTAGCTCTCCTAGCCAATGCCCCTGAACGCTTGCCTGAAAAGAAGAAACGGGGGAGAGAAAAAGAGGCATCTACATCAGAACCCAGACCTTTACCTCCCGTTAGTTCAAGTGCCAAACTGAGCTCCAGGGCAGCCAGACAGCGGGCCATGGCTCAGAGAGAAGAGCAGCTTGCAGCACAAAAGGTGCACTACTTTATGAACTGCTGAAAGTATATGTGCCTTCTACTTAAAACTCATTGTTTTTGTGGAGCGCAGCATGCGGGACTGCTATCTTGTTTAACCTCCTTTTAGTTACAACCAAAAAATGTTCTCAAAATGATAAAAAAACATGATTTTGTTTGCCTTTTATCTAAAGCACAATTTGCAGGTTATTATCCCAAGTAACATAAAGTGGAGGGACACGTGGCAAAAGTTATTTTTCTCACTGATTACTTATACACTAAATCAACATTTAGAGCCATTTTAGCATCAGTGTTTTGTGCACCTTAAAAAACACAACTCTACAGAGCTGCTGCAATGTGTTTAAATATAAGAAATATGCATCTATGGGGGCAATTTGTCTGCGAAACATGAAAAACTGTTATATAATTATAAGTCTAATACTAAAAATATCATATGTCCCAGAAATGTATCATATGATGTATAAGAGAGACCAATACGTAACATGGATTAGGAAAAATATCACCAATAAAAAAAAATTTAAAATAATTGTGATGTGAGGAAACGCAGTAGAAAATTGGGCTGATGATTTACAAATGGTAACTGACAACTGCTAATTTTCACAGTACTGCAAAGTTAGTCATCACATATCAATAAATAACTAAACTAGAGGTGTTGTTAAACTACTGGAGTATCGAACAGACACAAAACACAACCAAATATTTAAACATCAGCTTGTAGGGTATTGGTTATATGACACAAAGTGAAACAAATAATTCTGTTTTATTGTGCAAGAGACATCAGAGTTGCACAGGGAGGGTAAATCAAGAGAGAAATGAGGGACAAACTATTAAATTAGAAAAGCAGCCTCACAAACTTTACATCTCAGTGCCCCCATTATTTTCCATCCCCATATCTCATATAGTGGTGTTCTGGCAGGCTGATTCAGAAAAAAGAAATAAAGTAGAACAAGATTCACAAAGGGAGCAAATATCTGCTTTTTATCTTTCAAAATTCTGCTTTCTACATCCCATTTGGAGTACCATCAAAATTTAAGGCACATAATGTTTTTGTATAAATTGAGTGCCACATGTCACTTTTGTTATTACATCGACATCTGTGAAATTCCATCTCCTTACCTGCACATTGAGGCAGGAAAACTACAGTAGCTCTGAAGGTTTAGAAAAAATGTTTCATCTGGAGGTGCCAGGTTGCTCAACTGCTCTCTATAATGAAGACTGTGGACATTGCAGCTGGCCTAGGTTTGATTTCTGGCCTGTGGCCTTTAGCTGCATGTTGTCCCCTCTCTCTGACACCTTCCTTTCTACATACTGTTCAAAAAAGGCTACTAGTGCCTGAAAAACAAACAAATGAAAAAATCTTTTAAAAAGTTTTTTGTGTGCCCTGAAAGTCAGAAATGTGTATAGCCACGCAAACACAATGATCACAGTGATTCAAAATAGCAAAAAAGATGAACCAACAAAATCACGACTATAAAAACCTCACTATCACCTACACAGCTTAGAAAAAGCAGAGCCACTCCCCCCTTAATAAATTGGTCAATTACTTTTTAAAACATTTTCACAAATATTATGTATACCCTTTGTGACTAACACAGCCTGCAAGTTGCACTTTCAATAAAAAGCAATGTTGTATTTTGCTCTAATCAGGACTTTTCTGTTACAGGAAAGGATCAGTCAGGTCCTACGAGAGCTCGAAGAGGATCAGGTACAAGTAGTTAAACTGGGTGATGCTTCCATTGCTGCCCCCTTCACCTCAAAACTTTCTTCCATACAATGCAGTGAGTAAAATGTTTGACATTTCATCTCTTGACATAATTTGCCAAAATCCAGATATGAATCTGTTTCCCACACCTGAGAATTTTTTTTTTGTAAAATCTCCAGTCTGCCATGTAATAAAGCAAGGTCGTTGCACTCTGGTGACAACACTTCAAATGTTTAAGATCTTGGCTCTCAACGCACTAGTGCTGGCCTACAGTCAGTCTGTTCTCTACCTCGAGGGAGTCAAGTTCAGTGATTTCCAGGCGACTCTACAAGGCTTGCTTTTGGCAGGATGCTTCCTCTTCATTTCTAGATCAAAGGTGAGAATTTAAGTTTTCAAAAGCACAGACATTGATCATTATTCATTCTCAGAAAATAATGTTTAGTGCATGCCTTCCTTCCATTTTAATGTAAGGTAGCTGTTTTTAAAAATGTCAAAATTAAGAACTTTTTTCTCTTGTTTATGCAGCCGCTGAAAACATTGTCTCGAGAAAGGCCCTTACCAAACATCTTCAATCTTTATACAGTGTTGACTGTGTTGCTGCAGTTTGCAGTTCACTTTTGTAGTCTTGTGTACCTTTACAAAGAGGCACAAAGCAGAAGTCCACCCAGGTAAGTCAAAGAATGAGATAAAACACAGCAATTCTTCTTGTGAAACTGAATATTTACATTTTTAGCAACAAAATGGTGTCCATGCACTACTACAGCTAAATAATCAAGTGCTAACCAAATAACCAAGTGCTACAACATAATGAGCTCATTTATTTGCTGTCTAGCGGATACATTTTTTGCTGCTAAATTTAGATAAATTAGTTTTTTTTAGCCAGAAGCATATTTTAATATCCATCCATCTATTTTATGTACCTGCTTGGTCCTGTGCAGGGTTGCGAGTAGCTGGTGTCTATTTTCAGCAATCATTGGGCAAGAGGTTGGGTATACCCTGGAAGGGTTGCCAGTCCATAACAGGGCCACATAGAGACAAACAACCAGACACCACACACACACATTAACACCTGTGAGTGGAAATCTGAGTACCTGGCAAAAACCCATGTATGCACAAGGAGAACATGCAAACTTCACACATAAAAACTACTGTTGAGTTTTAAACCTATAGCCTTTTTGCTGTGAGGCAACTGGCTTGTGGTAGCCATGTGTTCATAGAGATGTTGTTTTTTGATAATTTGATGTAATCGCTTCCTAATATTGTGAAACAGTCTTTACCATGAGCTGAATTGTTTGCCCACCTTTAAAAATATTTTTAAAAAAATCTCGGCCTTCCCTCAAAAGACATTAATACTAACTTCATGTTGTCTAGAATAGATTTTGGTTATTCTTCCTTTAAGCAAATGCTTAATTACATCTGATTTATTTGTTGATTTAATCAACTTATACCAGATTTATTATATTTAATAGTCCCTTGTACTCCTATAAATGTTTTTATGGTTTAACCCTCCTGTAGCCCTCAAAAGTGAGAGAGACAAAGAGAGGTAGAGAAGCCCTTGGAACTTCGGGTAAATTTGACCCGAAGGCGACAGGAGGGTTAAGGTCTTTTTAATATTGTTTTTAGAAGTGTATAAAATGTAAGATGCTGTCATAAGATTTTATGACATTATAACATTCATTATATCCTTTCTTGCAGAGCTGAGCAGTTTGTTGATCTGTATAAAGAGTTTGAACCCAGTCTAATTAACAGCACTGTGTACATTATGTCAATGGCCATGCAGATGGCCACCTTTGCCATTAACTACAAGGTATTTTTTTCCAAGTGCTACTATTAGCTGATATCTTTTATGGTTTAAAAAATATATATATATTACTCTAATTGCATTTTTTGTGTATAATAGGGCCATCCATTCATGGAATCTCTTAGCGAAAATCGACCATTACTGTGGAGTATTGCCCTTTCAGGTTTAGCGATTGTGGGACTTCTTACTGGTTCCTCACCAGAATTCAACGAACAGTTTGCTCTTGTAGATATTCCAACTGAGGTGAGCCAGAGTTATTTTAATGTTTTGTTGTTTGGGTAGCCCTGTAATAATGATATGTTCACGTCCTATATTCTTCTTTGCAGTTCAAATTCATCATTGCCCAGGTTCTAGTGGTGGACTTTGTTGCCGCTCTGCTGGTGGACCGTGTCTTGCAGTTCTTACTGGGCAAAGGAACTCTCAGGCTGCCTTCTTGAACTCAGTGCCAACAGCAAATGCTGCCCTTATAAACCAAACTTTAAAGGGAAAAAGGACTTCGGAGGGGGGAGAGAATTACAGCTTTTGTGACAGCTGAGACAGTCATGGCATGTAGTACTGTTCACTCTGTGTATTCCTTTCTTTGTCCTGTTCTGTCTCTCTTGAACTCATTTTTATTTTTTGTTTGTTTTATTTACTTTTTTCAAATTCAATTTTTTTTTTCATAACTATTCCCTCCTCTTCTATTTCTCCTTTTTTGTTTTTCCTCCCCACTCTTGCAAAAGGCCATGAAGACAGCAGTATTGAGTGGAGTTTGAGTTTGTGCCAGCCAGAGTGAAAACTACAGGCACAAAAAGGGGCATTCTCCAAGAGAATTGCGATAGTGTATTGGATTTTTTCCCCTCTTTTGTTTTGTTTAAAAAATGAAAAAGATCTTTAACAGACTTATAAAGACTTAAACTTACAAATGATAAAGTCTGCCAAGTGTTTTGTCAAGTAAAAGTAATCTACTGATGGAAAATAAGTTTGTCCATTTGGTCGTAGACTATCCTGTTTCCGGAAGCAGGTAAGTAAAATATGATCAAGATTTGACTATACTGTATAATTGTACATTGAAAGACATTTTAATATCACATGCCTTTGGCCAAAACAAAAGTGCCATTTCATTAGCATTAGTTGATCAAGTCTGACTAGATGCTTGTGAACCTTTTACTTGTCCACTGATCTAAACTACCAATGCAGATTCTAAAAGATCAGCTACAGGTAACTGCCTATTCTTTCATAATAACTTTTATTCACATTTTTATATAAACCTTTGTATGATGAATAAGGCAGAGTAACTTATCAAGCTTCAAATTATTTGGCTAATGTAATAACACTGTGAATAAAGATTGACATGGGGCCTGTCAACAGGCCATCAAATCCAAATAAGTCCCTGTTTTTCTCGGTGGTAAATATTACATTAGGTCAAAAATATACAGAAGGCTGTCACATCCAGATCATTTTCTGAGAAATTGGTTACTCTTTCAATAATTGTTGGGGTTGGTATTTACTGATTAATACAGTGTCTGACCTAAATTTAGGTACAAAAATTAAGCAAAGTATTTTCTAATTAAATGTGGTTTCAGAAAAATAACAAGGAATTAATTATTAATTATCAAACATGTTATCCCCTTGTTTTAAGTCATCCAGTTGCCATCAGATTATTTTATATTTTTGTAGATTTTAAAAGATGTGGGTAGAAGAAGTGTATTTACTATACTGAATAGGAACTATGCACAAAAATATTATCAAAGAAAGATGTATTGGGCTAGATTTAGCACATTTATGCTTCATTTACATTTGCAGATCCTAGGCAGTTATATTTGACATTATATATCTAAATGTAATTACTAATCAGACTTTTCAAGTTGTTTTAAAAAACAAAGAAATATGAGATTTCTTAATTTTATACATTTTGTGAATGATGAGTGTGCTTAGTTTCAGTAAGAACAAAGGGATAAAAAAAAATATTTGTCAATCCCTTAAAGACTGGACAGGCTGTAAGGCTTTCTAGGAATAACAGGCTGTTAACAAAGGTACGTGTCAAGAGAGTTCTTGTGTTAAAATAATGATCAAGAAATGTGGAAAACAGCACCAGACCTGAAATGTTAAAAGCTCATAAAAGGAGAATATAACATTTAATGTCTTATCAAAATTATACTGATTATAGACCTATCAGTAAATTTTCTTTTTCCACAACATCCAACATATTTGTGACGGTGGCAGTTTAAAGTTATATTCTTAAATTGAACGGAACTTGTTTCTGATTTATTGAAGTAGCATTTTTATAAATTCCAAAACATGAAATAATTCATAGCGTATTGCTGTATGCTGGTGTAGATTCTCAGTCATCCAGGACATGGTAAATCCAAAAAAGGTTAAAAACAAAAACAACTGGACTT
>JAOXNZ010000021.1:8304565-8315292 GCA_028566095.1 Kryptolebias brasiliensis | reverse complement strand
AACCCCACAAGCTTAATTTCTGGAGGAAAAAAAACTTTCCAGTTCTTTGATCTGTGACTCCTAATGTTAAATTTCAGCTTTTACTAATAGTGTGATTATTTATTTATTTATTTATACATGAATATTATATGGTCTATTAATGTGCAATAGTTGTACTTATCTCAACAGCTGCTATGATATCACCAGGCCGCTAGACTGTGCATGAGTGCAATTCTGGGTAATCACAGCTTAATTGAAGTAATTAGAGGAATGTAGGGGCATTAGGCTACAGCTGGGGGCCATAATGAGTCGCGGCAAAAAAGAGGGGGTCGAGGTGAGAAGCTCCAAAAGCCACCTTTGCCCTCTTCTTGGTAGGTCATTTAAATGTCTCAGTGAATAGGCATGTACATTAAAATACATCTGTATGTTTAAAACCTGCAGCCTGATGATCCCAGACTTTGTTCGTTTAGTTTAATCCCTATAATCATACTGTAAACAAATAATAATGTTTTTTGAGGAGGTTAAAAAAAAACTATAGATTATCTAGCTATAAAGTGCAAAGATCATTCGAATTTTTGAAAGGGAAGAGAAAGGAGGAAAAAAGATGGGCGAATCAGGGTCATTAGTTCAGGCGACTGGGTCTGCTGCATTCCTAAGCCCTGAGATGGGGGAGCAACACAGCAGGAATGTGCCTTGGGTAGAAAAGAAACGTTAGCGGAGGGGAAAGAAAAGGGCAAGAAGAAACATGTAAAAAAAGCGAACAAGAAGAAAAGGTGGACACTTTGTTACAAAAGATCTGTTTCAAAGGTGGAAAATATCAAATTGAAGAAAAAGGAAAAGCAGCATTGTACTTATTTATATCTGTAACTCTTCAGCACAGCCCTACTCATTTGCTGCCTCTGATTGTTTCAGTACAGTAAATATGTTTTTATTGTGATTTACAACATTCATTTGCTGAGATGCTTTCAGCAAGTAAAAATTAAAATGAACTAAACAACAACAACAGAAGACTTCAACAAATAAGTTAACATGCTGCAAGGCTTTGGTGGGGAGTCTAACTAGTATGACTCATATTGAGGACATCGTCCAGTTGTCATTATATTATCTGCCTCCTTCTGGCTTTCAATGGGTTCCATGCTGTAAAATCTTTCTTTTTTTTTCTTCCTTTTTTCTAATTTTATTTTAATGTTCAGTTTTAAAGATCAACATATGAGAATACACTTCGTTTAAACCAGTATTTGCACTTGTAATGCCAAACTATTCATTTCAGTATTGTAAAGAAATTTAGGCGTGCAGCTTAGTTCTACCGTCATTGATTAATTTAAATATCAGTTACTTGCCTTTTTTGTGTCCAATAATTAGAATTTAATAAAAAAATATTTATTGGGGAAAACACTAATTATTTACATCCTATAAATATCCATCCATAAAACATAAAATGGGTTGAGTATATTTTAAAAATAACAATCACTAAGGGTTTCTATCATTGCTTAAAAATGCATTTATTTTAATATCTATCTGTTATAGAAAATAACTTTAGTTTCTGTCAGTTTCTTGAAATTTGGCATTTTTTCTAATTAATGCTCATATTAGTTCATTATAAAGCTAATGAAAGATCTTTTCTAATCAGCAATTATGTCTCATTTCTCAACATTTATATTATGAATTTATACATTAGTAGTACCATAACTGTATGATTGAAATTTTATAATTTAAGCAACTCTTTGATGCTGTGGTTATTATATTGAGTTGTGGTGGAAAAGAAACTACTCTTACTTTCTGAAGTTGAATGATAGAAAAACAAAAACGGCAAGGGGGAATTTAGTAAAGTGTTAAAAGCTGCAGGCTCTGAAAAAGATCATTGTCTAAAGCCAAAACTTCTGAAACAGAGTGGTGTCTGTAAGGGTGAGTGTGTGAGTGCATGTGTGAAAGAGAGAGAGATGAGAGCAAGGCTGCAGGCTGACAGAGGTCCTGGTATAATACAGTGGTGGAGAGCTGCGACTGATAACTATACTTATGGCCACTGGGGCTCATAGTGACAGCACATGCACTTCTATTACTGGTCTCATGCCTCATGCCCATATCTCTGGCAGCCTGCCACAGAGGTAACATACTGCCCTCTGCTGTTGATTAAGAAGGAGTTCAGAGTTATTGAAAATTCAGTTAGATGTTGACAAGCATGACTCAGGGGAGAAACCTGACTGTGTTTTGACAGAGCTGCTTCTTTTTGCGTTTTAGCAGTGATAAAGCATCTTTATTCACCTCAGTTAAGGCTATAGAAACAGACCTCTCCATGTGTGGTTTGCCAATTTAAAAGAAAAAAACGTGTTAAACAACATTCTCAAAGGAATAAAAAAATCCAACTAATATGGGAAATTTGTCATTACCTGTCTGAATCATGCATCTTTTGTTCTGTTCAGTGCTGAGTATACGAGGTGTGCAGGAGGAGGACCCCCCAGATCCACAGATCATGCGGTTGGACAACATGCTGCTTGCAGAAGGTGTGTCAGGACCAGAGAAGGGTGGAGGATCAGCTGCAGCAGCTGCAGCTGCAGCAGCGGCAGGAGGCTCACCCACTGACAGCAGCATTGAACACTCCGACTACAGAGCCAAGCTTGCCCAGATCCGTCAGATATATCATTCTGAGCTGGAGAAATATGAACAGGTTTGTTCTGAGTAGACATAAAGGATGATATAGACCTCCTTTAAGAATTTTGTTTGGCTTAACAACACAGTGCAAAAATGACATAATATACAGCACAAATGAAGCATTTACTGTTTTTTCTGGCATGTGTGCAGTTCATGCTTTTCAGAAATCCTGAATTTAACCAACTTGGTGAGATATGGACCCTAAACTGGCTTGTAGGACCTTACCTTAAGGACCTTTAAACCATTCAACACCATGATTTATTAGCTAGGCATTTGGGCTTAAATATAAACTGCTGTAGTAATGTTTGAAAGAAAACTCTCAACCATATGTGAGTAAACAAAGACAACTTTAAAACTCATTCAGAAATCATAAGCTTTAAAATAATTTATCATTGTCCAGTTAACAAAAAGTAGATGACATAAAACTGTTATGTTGTGTACTAGAAATCTCCTAATTCAAGTTAAAATATACTTTTCTTAATGTTAGTTGTGCATTTAAACATTAGAATAAAACATCAAAAATATAATCTGGGTGTCAAAAAATCGACATGTTATAATTTTTGTCTTACAATATAAAGTTTGATTATTTCCATTTTTTATGGTTCAGATGGTACTAAGAATTCACAAACCTGATATCTCAATATTACGCAGTCTTTCATGGCTAAGTGAAATCATTTGTCAATAAAGAACTCAACCAGCGAGGCCTCATCAAAACTCTGCACAGGACAGAACCTCTACTTTGCCCCATCTTTGACAATAGCATTTCACCCCTTTCTCTCTCTCTTTTTTTTTCCAAGGCCTGCAGTGAGTTCACCAACCATGTAATGAACCTGCTGAGGGAGCAGTCTCGCACACGGCCCATCTCTCCCAAGGAGATTGAGCGCATGGTGGCCATAATCCACCGCAAATTCAGCTCCATTCAGATGCAGCTCAAACAAAGCACCTGTGAGGCTGTCATGATTTTGCGTTCACGCTTCCTTGATGCCAGGTCTGTCTATGCGTGTTTGACTGATAATTCTATAATGATATACAAGGTAGTCAATTTTAAAGCTGTACTTAATGGAGTACTTTTGTCAGACATGTACATATTAAAGGTTTTATTCATTATCTCTTTCTGTGTGTCAGACGTAAGAGACGCAACTTCAACAAGCAAGCTACAGAAGTGCTGAATGAGTATTTCTACTCCCACTTGTCTAACCCTTACCCTAGTGAGGAAGCAAAAGAAGAACTGGCCAAAAAGTGTGGGATCACCGTGTCTCAGGTAAATTGCTTACATAACCATTATCTAGAACAGCAAACAATCTTTGTTTAAACAAAAGGTTATTTTGTTTAAAAATGCTTCAGGTAATCAGCAGTTATGTTGGATACTTAATAGTATGTTTTAAAATAATTTAACAAATATTTTCCATTTGCTTGTGGTACAAGTAAAAAAAAACTTAATTTAAAAGGTGAACATAAATAAATTATTCTAAAAACTGTTTTTAGCTGAAAGGAGCAGAGAAGCTAAATTACTGTAAATTAATCACTGTGTTCAAATCTGAAATCCATCTGTTCCTTAGGTCTCTAATTGGTTTGGCAACAAGAGAATACGCTACAAGAAGAACATTGGTAAGTTCCAGGAGGAAGCAAACCTTTACGCAGTAAAGACAGCTGTGGATGCTGCCAATGTGTCAGCACAGGCCAGCCAGGCTAATTCTCCAGCAACGCCCAACTCAGGTACTTTTCAACACCACATTATCTGATCTGGTCGTGCTGCAGAAAGTTAGGTATTTAAGTTTTATTTTGCTTTTTTTTTTAATTTTTCACTCTCATGGTGAGCACAAACATTGTTTTTTTTTTTTTTTTTAAAAAAAGAAGAGAAGAACATGTTATGCTTTGTTGTCCAAGTGTGTTTTTTGCTGTTGTTTCTAAGTGACTTTGCTAAACTGATTTTACTAGCGAGCACTTAATTCTGTTTTGTTTCCCAGTCATATTTGTTTTGCTAAATCTCATTTCCATGTGCAAAATGTATGTTTGTGTACAAACCAAATGAGCAGCAATGAGCTGCCAAGGTCTTCCTCTGACATTCTGTGATATATTTTGTGTTCCTGTAATGATGCCTATAATAATTCAGTTTCTTGTTCTGTTGTTGTTGTCCTAAGGTAGCTAAACTTTTATAGGCCTTCTACAGGTCTTTTGTATAGCAAACTGTCTGACTTTTTAATAATTATGCCAGAACATTATAATTTTGTACTTCCATTCACGAACATTCAGAAATGTAAGCATTTGGTCAGTTCCCTTTGCATTGTAGTGAATTCAAAATATCTGCTGGTCATCTGATTTTAAGGTTTTTAATTGACTAAACTGAAACACAGGGCTTGAAATTGTGTGAATAATTTAGAAGTAAATGATTACAGATAGAGTAGATGGTGTGGCATTTTTTGTCGTCCCCCCCCAACTGAAGTTTAATGACAGTAATTAAACTGCTGATCAGAGTTATGTAATTATCACAAATGGACCTTTGATTTAGATGGAGGGAGAAAACTGAAACATCTGCTGTAACTGAATCCATGATGAAAAAAATGACAGCAAATCACTATATGTTCAAAGGTTTTCCTCCACAAACTACTTGATATTGAAGTATATTAAATTATAGTTAAAGGCAGAATATAAAATGGGTAATGGGCTGCAGCAGCAGTTGTGAATTTAAATATCCTCTAACCTCTAACATCCACAAAATTAAAAGCTTCACATCCTTTTTTATTGCCTCTCAACCTCACCAAAAAATAACAAACACATCAGCTCCCGGGAAATAGTACATGCTGGTCACTCTGTTCTTCAACTTAGATTACGCTTGAGAAGCTGATTATATAACCCACATGAAGGGGCAGCCCAGTCCAGGCTGGAAAACTCATTGCCTGTGTTTTAAAACTACTTTGTAAAAATGTGTGCTTTACAGCATGTAAAACTACTTGTTATAAGAGTAACTGGTATTACATTGGTATCCTTATATTAAGGTTGTTCAATAAATGAGAATTTAGTTTGTTTTTGACACAGTAATATATTACCCTATTGTTTTGTAGTTTAATTGACAGTTGATTACTTTTATAAGTATATCCCAAAAATAGACACACACACTGGAGGGTCACAGGGGTCATACAGATTTTCTCACACAGGTGACACTTACCTTGGCCTGCGTTCCCTCAACGGTGAGGGTCTGAACTTCGCCCCCTCTCTACAGCCTCAGGTATGCAGTAAGGACAGCTGTAGAGTTGATCACAGTGGTGCTAACTTAATCACCAAGGATCCCTGTATACCTTCCCATAGCCTAGCTCCTTTTGACCTTTCCTTGGATTTTATCCTGTCCATACCTGTATTACCACCAGCTCCTGCCCTGCACAGTGCAAACTGACCATTTTTTGATCTGAGAACCTTGCAACACATAAAACTTCTTGTGAAGAATTATTATTTACTGCTATTTTAGTTTGTGTTCTCACAAAATTTTCGTAGTTACATGTACACATTATTTATATGTAGTATAGCTTACATATGGTCTGAATTTGTTCAGAACCTGTTTAAGGGCATTAGTACTGTTTTTAATACTGTTCAGTACTATTTTAATGAACAGCATACAGCTGGAATAATCCCTCAGAACAAAGTTGGAGTTCAAATCGGTAATCTTTTTCATTAATGGTCAGTTTATTTGCCCCTAGGTTTTCTGCTCCTCCAAAGGTGTTAAGGCCTCCTGTCTTTGTCACTCCTTGTTTTCTCAAACTGAACCAAACATCCTGCATTATACCATATGTCCACCCCCTTTACCTATGTAGTCCATTAAGTTGTTGATATTGGGTCTATTTGTGCAATTTTGGAATAATCACAGGTTTATGCTGTAATGTATAAAACTATCTTTTAGTTTTTTATGTTTTGTGTAGAGTGTGAAGCTGATGATTTTCCAAAATGTTTAAACCTCAATTACTTAAAACAGATTGATGGATTGTAGATTATGCAATGGTGTTTTTTTTTTTTAAATGCTGATGGGTTTTCACATTTTTTCCCCATTCGTTTGTGGATGCTGTCATCATGGTCATTTGGTTAATACTCTAAATATGCTCATGCTTTTGTACAAATGTTTTTTTTTTTCCTGATAGGTGGATACCCTGCACCATGCTACACACCTGACGGGCGGTTATGAGGAGTTGTCGAGTAGTGGCCTCTTCATCCCTCATCATCTGGATGTTAGTTCAAACGAAAAGCCCCCTGCTGTACTTTGGTTGTTTTTATAGCTGGCATTTGGCATTTTTGTTGTTTCTATTAAATTATAGTAAACATAAATTTTATCTGTAATAGTTTGTGAAGTGAGGCAGATTATAACTTTACATATGCTCAGACAATAATTATAGTCAACTTTGATATCTTAAAAATACAAATTTAAGGAAAAGTAAGAAATTGTTTTTACCAAATATTACATAGTGGTAGTAAACTTCAATCAGTAATTTCTCCAATAACACATTTTTTTCAACATTATCTACAAATGAGTGAGTTTTGCAATAGCTTCTCTACCAATTATTGTAAATTAAAGTATAAGTATTTAAAGCACCCCTGGTAGCCAGGTTAAAAGAATGCTTTTAATAATAATGCATTTAATTCATAACATGTACACAATGTACATTCCTATATTCAGATCCCAAAATAGTCATAAATCTAATAAATTAAACAGATTGATGCATTTTAACACTATTTTTGGAGGCAGTACAATCAAAGTTTATAATCAGATGCATCTTGGATTCATACTTGGTGCTTTTAATGTTACTTATAATGTGAAGTACTAGGGTACAGGAACTGATGTGTGAGTAAATGATAATGAAGCAAGCAGTTTGGGGAAGGAAGTAAATCGGGAACTCTAGCTATGTTTGGTCCCTTTTAACTTTGGGTTTGTTTTGAGAAAGAAAAGGACACTCTGACCCCTCTCCCTGCAGTCTCTAGTTCCTCGTGTAGATAAGACAAGTCATCTTAGCTTGAAATTGCAATCGTCATGAGCTACTTCTGTCAGATAAACTAGATATTTTTTAGAACTGGAATCTATTTGAGCAAAATTGTTTCTTGATAATTTACTTTCATAATAAATAAACATTTGCTTGTTTTAATCAGATTAAATTAAATCATTTGTCTGTTATCAGTCTGGTAGCTTGAGGCTATATCATTTTGGCTCTGGAGCCAATTAAAGCTGATTTAATTGGCTAACTATAAAAAATTATTTCCTAATGCTAAATAACTTTTTCTTTGTCTGCAGGCTAACAGCTGGCAGGACACCACCAACCCCCCCTCGGTTACCTCCCCTCCTGGTCCTCCTGGCAGTGTCCACTCCGACACTTCCAACTGATTTGGTGGCTCTTCCCACCTTTACTTCATTCCCACTGAGGTCTTCTCTGATTACCATCTTTTTTCCCTATTTTTGCATTTCTTTCTTGTCAACAAGCCACACAAAGTTGTAAACATATTTCATGCACACATGCTGTGCTGGAACAAAGGACAGCTGTACAGTAGTTAGGAGGATTTCTCCCTTCAGCTCTATTCCAGTGCTCCAGTCTTCATAAGTCACAATTAAAGGGGAATGGAGCACACAGATACTAAGAAAATATCCTTACCATCAAGGACTTTTTGAAAACCACTGATCCAGCTGTGTAGATGATCATGATGTCTGTACATTATGTGTATATGCACGTTAACTTTACACAGTACTCTCACAGCTTGTTCATGTGCTGTTGACCTCTACATTCAACTCTTTGCTTTGGGAAACTGTGTGTAATTGCCCGTATCTGCTGAAGCCTTGGCATCTGACAGCCAAACTATGGATACGGACCACCAGGGAGCTCTGCTCACCTTGCTTGTACCAAAGTGCTGCCCCAGTGTTCCTCTGAGATTACCCTCTGCCAGCTCAACACAAGACACAATCGCATCTCCGTGTCCTTATAACTTGATGTGTCATCCTGTTAGGATTTCAAAATGAATAACTGCGATATGCACAAAGGTGCATGCAATGACCCGCCAAACACACATATCACTACTTTTCAGCCGTTTTCATATTGAGCTGACATAAAAGGTGTGTCAAGCACAAATGTTGGCATCCTTGTTATGGGCTTGTACCTCTTTTGAAAGGTAGTTAGATGGATCACTTTCTAAACAGAGCAGGGCAAGTGTTAACTGGATTGATGAGAAGAGGAGAATAAGGCAGAGAGAGGAAAATATCTTTGGTTGAGTGGCTCTAACTAATAGCCCTTTTTGTTGCTAACCAATAGAGGGTGTTGGTAGATGGCTTGTAGAATTTACTTCTTACTTTCTTGTTCACTAGTTTATTTGATTGTAGGCTATTTTTTAATGCTGTTTCACCAAGAATGCACCAGCCACCACCAAAAATTAGTTCACTAAAGCATCTTAATGACAAGAAAAGAAGGGTGAAAAGATTGTGGGGCATCGATGCGTTATTGGGACAATAACATGAATTTAGAAATGTGACTGTCTTCCATGCATGTAGGACTTCTAGGTGTGAAATTGTTTTCATTTAATCTTCCAAGTTTTTAGCTTAAGTTTTATTAACAAAAAAGGTAAAATTATTACAGTCAGACCAAAAATGATAAAGTGCATCATGTATTGCTATGATGTGTGTGCGTGTGTGTGGGCATGTGTTCAGGGTTCAAGGGATGTCTTAGTCACACTGGCTGGTGCCCATTTGAACTTTGTAAGCATTATTTAGACTTGGTGCTTCCACCAGCTAATGGCACACAAGATGGGGTTCAGCTGAGATTTCCTTCCCATCTTGTAACATTTAAGCTTGAGAGCCCAAGGCAACACATCACAACCTATTGTTGTACCAAAACCAAAAATACCAAGTTCAGAAATGTAATAATGCTATTCTGTCTCTTTAAAGTTGACACACAGCCATCCTCTTAAGTTGGTGGAGCGGAGGGAATTATATTCGTATCTGTGTCTCTTTGTGGTGTTGTTATGCCTCATGTTGGTTTGATTTTCTTTTTGATATGTTTTGTTCTGGGGCTTACATAAGTTTCTGGGTGGAGTGAACACATCACACCTGCAATTTGATTGTGAGCATAATAGAAATGTTCTTCCCTTTTATCTATCCTTTAATAACCTTTGGTGAAAAAACAAAACAAGTGTTTTTGTTCTGTAGCTAATTGGGCAAGGGCTTCTCTCCTCTGTTACCAAAAAAGGCAACACTGGGTGTAGAGACAAACCTGCAACATTTTGGGGATTTTCATCTTTTTGAACTGTTTTATACATTAAGTGTTATTAGAATAACAAAGCATTTTGATAGTAAGGTAAAGCCTTATTAAGATTTTGTTCAAACATGTTATAGAACAAGACCTGAGCTTGAAAGCTAGTCACATAAAATCACGTTTAAATTTCTTGTTTTGTTACTCAAAGCAGTTTGTACAGCTGCATCGTATGAGTAATGTCGCCACACCAAATTATCATGCGTGCCCCTTTTTCTACCTGTTGTAATGGATGTCACTGTACAGTTTGTGTAATGTTTCAGTATTTTTTTTTCTTTTTATAAAAAAGTTGAGATATATCTCACAAAATTCAATAACTCTGTATCACCTTTGAATATTATTTAGGTCTTTTGTTATGTAACCAAGTTGCAATGTAGGGTTGACAAATGTAACATGGTGCTGTGGAACTATTATGAAAGTCTCTCCTATGGACTTGTATTGATTTGATCCCTATCTTCTAGTTTGATTCCTTTTTCATTTACTCACTCATTCAACAAATAGGACACTTAATCTCAAATCGTTAAAGCATAACATCTACGCTTAAATACCAGATGTCAATATATCCTATTTGTGGCCCCATGCTTTTTGCAGCAGAGCTGTAATTCTAACATTTAAAAAAGGTATTTGTATACTGTCAAACATTTTGATTTTGCAAGTTATGAGTTCCACAGCACCAAATGGCTTTATGAACTTTTTTTGATTTCTTTGTTTTTATTAGTATATTTGTATCTCCCTTTTCCCTTGTATTTACCCCTCTCTCTACCTCTGTCTTTCCATTTCTCTTGTATATAACCCCACTGTTTTCAGACTTGTGAGTCTGTCTAAACTCCT
>JAOXNZ010000021.1:8186582-8204717 GCA_028566095.1 Kryptolebias brasiliensis | reverse complement strand
TCAGATAGTTTGAAAAATGCTCACATCAAAGATCTCAAATCCAGCAATGTCCAACACTCCAATGAAGAAGGCTCTTGACTGCTTTGTGTCCAACATCTCATTGATACGGATGACCATCCACAAGAACATTTTCTCATAGACAGACTTGCACAGAGCTGAGACAGCATTGTTAACCTAGAAGAAGAGATTTTAGTGAAGTCAATTTTATTCATTAAGCCCATTTATAACACCACAGAGGTCAACCAAAGTTTTGCATCAAGTAACTTTTGTAACATTTTGAGAGAAAAAAAACAGACAGCACAGATTTAATTACCTGTGGGACAGTCTGACCTTTGGTGACCATCTCATTTCCAACTTTGACTCTTGGGTAGCACAGAGCTTTCAGCATATCAGCTGAGTTCAGGCCCAAAAGGTAGGCGATTTTATCAGCAACTGATGGAAACAAAAATAGTTATCAACAAATAGTAAACTTCTCAGCAATACACTTAGCTGAATTTTAAAATAGCAATAGAAACCATTAGGAATCTTCAAAGGTGAAAATTGTTTAATAATTTCAGTTACCCTCAGTGCCATCAGGTTCAGCCTGCTCCTCACGCTGCTTCTGCTTGAATTTCATGTTGCCATGATGCATCACAGCACCAGTCAGCTTGTAGATGTTGATTTTCTCATCAGCAGTGAAGCCCAAGATGTCAATTGCAGTCTACAATAAAATATAAGCAAATTATCAGCTTGTTAGCATTTAAAGTTTTTTTTGTATAATTCAGTTAGTTTTTTTATTTTTATTTAACTTATTAACTTACATCTGTTGCAATGAATTCCTCCACATCATTGATGCTCTTGACTGTCACCTCACCCTGACTAATCATGTGATAATCAAAGGGGTTGGTAGTGATCAAAAGAGCCTCTGCAAAAGATTAGATTTTAAAAAACTATTATATTGCTTATATTGTTATTATTGTAAATTAAATACTTTTTATAACACTGCGTAAATTTTGCAGGTAAGTGTTATTTCCCAATTCTTTTTTTTGCACAACAATAAAAAAATCCTATTTTTCCTTTTAAACTTTGCTTTTGTGGCTTACCAAATTCTAGACATTTTTTTCTAGATATAGACAGTTCAAGAACATATTTTTATTCATTTTATTATGTTTTTTGTAATGTTTAAACTTATTTGCCATGTTTTGCAAACTAAACTTTTAAGACTATAACTTTGGCAAATTTCCTTAACTTACTTAAAAATCAAAAGTAAAAGGTAATACACTGAAAAAAGGCAAATTTGTAAATTCGTTGTCCTAATCACAAAAGCAAAGTTTTGGGATCAAAATAGTTTTTGTTTTTTTTACATTTTGTTTAGTTATAAAGAACTGGGAAATTATAGCTTTAACCCAGGAACAAGACAATTTGTCTAATAATTTGTCTAACAACATACCCAGAAGCTCAGGCTTGTGGCCTGTCATCAGCTGATAGAAGATATGGTAGCTCCTCTCAGCAGACAACTGGAAGGTGACACGGGACTTCTCCAGCAGGTCTAGGAGAAGAAATCATTATTAATAACTAATATGTATGTATATAGTGATCATAAACTGTCAACATGCTTCACTTGTTTTTTTACAAACTATCAGAAAGGTCAAGCTTAAACCCGAACTTAATAATGTGTGAGAAAAGACTTACATGTTTCAATATCTGCTGATGCTAGTTTACCACTGGTTCCAAAATGAATTCGGATGAATTTACCCTAAAACATGTCACACTGAAATTGTTAGAATTCTTGACTTGAATTCTAAAAGCTTTTTTTTTATCTGCTCCTTTATTACTTACAAAACGAGAAGAGTTGTCATTTCTCACAGTTTTGGCATTACCGTAGGCCTCCAGCAAAGGGTTGGCTGCAATGATTTGATCTTCCAGTGAACCCTATAACATTTATTTTAACATTTTCATTTGATGTAAATATTATAAACAAATAATTGTAAGACTTGTTTTTTTTCATACCTGCATCTTTCCAGCAACTGACTCTGCCTTCTTTGATCCAGTCATTGCAATTGTTGCAAAGTACTGAATGACACGCTTGGTGTTTACAGTCTTTCCAGCACCGGATTCTCCACTGAGGAAGGTAAATATGTCGTGAGTTATATTTTTATATTTCTGCAAATGAACTCTAAATAAACTTATTCCTTTACTCACGTAATAAGGATTGACTGGTTCTCACGATCTGAAATGAACATTTTTGTCTTATTAGACACTCAGTTTGATTACATCAAATAAAAATATGAGTTATAAATTTATGTGACAACTTCTTAGTTTAAAATATCTTACCAGTGAGCATGAACTGATAGGCATTGTCAGAGACAGAGAAGATATGGGGGGGAGCCTCAATTCTCTTCTTGCCTCGATATGCCCCAACAACTTGAGCATCGTACACTGGAAGCCACTTGTAGGGGTTCACGACAACGCAGAACAAGCCCGAATAAGTCTGGACAAAAAACATTACTCCTGCTTATAGATATGGTCAAAGGGTGATCATCATCATCATCACATTTGACATTATAACTATTTGAACTTCACTTTGTAGAGCATATACAACACACAATGTTTTTTTAATTATGTATTCAGTTCTTTATGTTTAGTTTAGGACTCACGTAGATCATCCATGATGCAAAACGATCTTTGAGGTTATACAGCACACAAGGTTCATTGAGGTGGGTCATCATGGCCATGTCCTCAATCTTATCAAACTTTGGAGGGTTCATGGGATGGATATCATCCTCTTTCACTGTGATACTCTAAACAGAAAATAAGGTAGATTTTGGTGTTTCTAAAACTTTGTTCCACATTAAAACTTAATATCAGTAAAAATTCATAGGATGGATAGTAATCTTTGTTAATGCTATATGAGTTTTAAACATAGCACTTGTTCGCTCACCTTTAAATAATCATAAAATCACATTTACCTTCCCTTTGTCTGCCTCAACAGTAGCTTTGCCACCCTCCTTCTTGACAAGTTTACACTTGATGTACATCTCATCAGTATCAACCACAAAGTAGGCTGTTTTGGCATCAAATGGGGTGTTCTGAGCTTCAATCCTCTCTCTCTCTGGCTTGCGGAGATATATGGACGCAGGGCCATACTGCTCCATCTCTGCATCTGTGCTCATTTTGGCACTTTGTCAATACTGAAGAAAGAGTGACTTATAAATTACTTGGATCTTGTGTTGCGTTATGTAGTTTAAAAACATTTCTGAAAAAATTTCCATCCAAAATATTGACATTTAATTGTAAGCACATCTCACCTCAATTTGTTTCAAATGAGTGGCCCAAATTTGTTGATGTCTCAAGATGCTTTAAAAGAAAAAAAATGATATCATGATTTAAAATAGACAAAATTTCAAAAATACTTTACACTTTGTAGTGCGCCATTAAAAAAAATATATATATATTTTTCACAAACTGAGTTGTTTCACTGAAATAATGATTTAGATCAGCCATTTGATCTATTACTAAACTTGATAACAGTAAAAGAAAGACACACGAAAGAAAGAATTTAAAGCAAAGCAATTAAGTTTATGAAAACACACAAAGCACCAACCTGTGTGAGATGCCCGTCAGTTCTCAGAGGATTCTGAGGCTGCTACTTTTATAGAGGCTGAAAATGCTTGGTCAGCAGCAGTCTGCCTCTCGATTTGGTAAAGCATCCCTGTCATCTTAAGACCCATCGTGTGACATTTCAGGATTAGTCTACTATTTTTTGATATAAGATTCATAAGCTTTCAATAAAAGATTATTACCAAAACAAAAACAACTAAATTATGTCTTTTCAAGGATTCTTTCATCCAAAATAAAAAAGAAATCTGTGAAAGTGATGAAAGTAAAAATAGAAGTAAATAAATTGAAAATGCATAATTACATGAAACATTGTCCATTTTACATGTCAGAATTTGTGAATCATGTTCAAATAAGAACAAATCATTAATAATTTAAATAAAAAACAAAATAAACTATTAGGGACTTGTCCCTTGATCTGTTTTTTAAACCCATAATATGTTTTCCCTTAGTAAAATGTCTCTAAATGTTATTGATAATAAGTGTCAGGTGTTATCCACATTTTACATGTTTCCAGTAAAGCCTAATAGACTTTTTTCCCCTGAATATCATCAGAAAAATAATTTAACAATATAAATATAAATTCCAATATAAGCATGTATTAATTTGAGAGCATTATTATGTTTAATACTAGTAATCTTAAACATGTTTTTCATAGATGCATTTGACTTTTGCCCAAGTCTGCCGCTAATCTCCAAAGTATGTCCCAAAATAGATGTTGTGCAAAGCATATTCTGAACAACTTCTTTTTTTTCCTAATAAATAATTTACAAAAATAAAACTAGATTATGATTCAGTGATAAGAGATTTGATCATTTTATAGTGAGAAGCGTCTCTTCTTACCCATGCAGATAAACATGTTCAAAGCCAAGAAGAGAAATTCTTTTTTGGGGAAGCTCCCAAGTGGTGCTGGTATATGGTTGCAGTGCACAGGCACAGCTCATATTGCTCTAATAAAACTGAATGTAAGGCCCTTTCTATAAAGTTCAAGTGGTATTACACCTTGCCTTAAAAGGAGTAGAAGAACATTTGCCAACCAGGCTGAGAGAAGATCTATAATAAGTACCACTCAAATATCAAAGATCTTTATCCTCATGCTACATTTGAAGGACATTGTAGCTGTTATGGAAACTTAGTGTCCTTGAAAACTATATGACTTTGGTTTTTAAACACCACTGTCAAAGTCTAAAAGAAAAATAGACAACTGTTCAAATGCATTTTAGATGGATTAACAAAAATGTATATAATTGGCTAGTGTATATGATTTTATATATGATTTATATTAGAATTTGAAGCAATAGTGTTAAATAAAAGCTACTCAAAGTAAACACATGCTGTACAGTCAGCTCTTTAACTCTAACTACTTCATAAGATTAACATTGAAATTAATTCAACTTCATTGGAGTTATTGTGAGTACAACAAAGAAATTACTGTACAGTATATTGCTGAATCTTGGAATACAGTTTTCAATATGTTTTAGAGAAAGACCAGAGCATTTATTTTTGTCATATTTATTTATTTTACTTGATTTAACATAACCATTTTTGTCTCAAAGGAGTAAAACATGTCAAGGTTTGCTGCAACACTTTTTTTTTTAAGTTAAAATGTTTTTGTAGATTAGCATTGTAAGCAAAAATGTATAGGAGCTATTTTTTAAAGTACACCTATACCATTCTTAAAAAGGCCTCTAATAAAAAATATATAAAGCACTCTGTTATGTTCATTGGTGTAAATAAAAGAGATTAAAAAACATCAAATGAAGTGCAATATGATGTATTTTTATGTACTTTAGAATTTATATAGTATAAGACACCAAAAATAACACTTGTTCATAATGCTTGTTGTTTGATACACTGAGCTGTTTTCAGTCCAATTTCCCCTGAGCTATCAGAAAGCTAAATTAGTGGCCTTGGACAGTTTATAAAAAAAGAATATTACTTGGTATTTTTATTGATGCAAGAAGTAGATTAATTTTGTGAACAACTGCTCACATCTCAGATGACCACATTCTCAAACTGTAAAAATAATGAAAGTTTTATTAATGTCTTTATCATGATAGTTAAGAAAGACATCTGTAATTACTGTTTGCACTTAAGTTTAGTTTTATTTTAATATAATAATGTTGATGCAGAAGCTTGCATTACTGTAAACTTATACACTTTGTGAATTAAGGGTAATTTGCCTTGATGAATATATTATATTCATGTTATATTTAATATAATATATGAAAATGTCTAATTTAGAAATTAGACATACAAAAGGATAAAGACACAATGGTCTAAATTTTAATTTAGAGATAGTAGAACATGCAGTAGGACATGCAGGTTTTTGTTTGTTTGTTTGATTTTTATAAAGTAGGCTAATAGTAAAAAAAAAAAAAAAGAAAAAGGTTAACCAAAGGCCTTAAGACATTTGTTTTGTAAAACGTCAATGAAGTTGAACTGCAAAAATGTACAGTTTGACTTCATACATTTTACAAAAACGTTAATGCGATCTATGTTATAGAGGTAATATCTGGTCAGATTAACAGAATAATAGTCTATTTTTTAACTTATTCTCTTGTGATCCACACTCAAAACCAGTTAGTGGCGCTGTTATCTACTGTCACGTTGTTTGCCTCTAGCTTTTTATGTAGTTTGTTCTTGCTGCGCATGCGCGTTTTGTAACGACGTTACCGGAAGTCTCTCAGAGGTTTTCACGCTTTCAAGCTAGCTTAGCTTTTCAAAAGTTAGCATTTTCTGTTAACTGGAAACGTTTTTTTTCTCTGTGACGGAATGCCTTCCCTAAACGGAAAAGCTGATGTTATCTTTGTAAGTGGCACGATAAAGAATAGTGTTATCTATCAGTATTTTAGAAAAGAAGTGTTAACTTTTTACTATGCTAGCCTGGTTGAGTTCATAACAACTGTGTGTTGAAGTTATGGTTTGCCAACTTGAAAGCTCAGAGAGATGTAGTCAAACACAAATCTTTCATGAATGTTTAAACTGTTGCTAAGTGGTAATTTCTTATTTATGTAAGCTTTTTAGCAATCTATAAATATATGCATAATATAAAATTTTAGTTCGGTAAATGCCGCGCTAATGCAGGTACAAACGTCACCGCTACGTCAATTTTAGGCTAATCAGATGTGATTTTTTTTCTGTGGTTCTCCTTAGGAGGATGATGATCTTCCTTATGAAGAGGAGATTATCAGGAATCCATACTCCGTCAAGTGTTGGATGCGTTACATTGAATTCAAGCAGAATGGACCTAAATCCACTCTCAACATGATATATGAGAGGGCTCTGAGGGAATTGCCTGGAAGGTAACAGACACATAGCTGATGACTTTGAATACATGCAGAAGCATTATGCGTTACAACATCACCAGTAGATCATGATCATTCCACAGTATTTGGGGCTTGCAAATAAACTGGGATTAAAAGAAATTTACATACTTAAATTTTGTTACTGGTGACATTGTTCAGTCAGACTTTGAGCAATAGCTCTTCTCTTGTGGTCTATCTTTTATTAATTGCCAACAATATCTTACCCGTTTACAGCTATAAATTGTGGTACAATTATCTGAGAGAGAGAAGGAAACAAGTTAAGGGAAAATGTATAACCGAACCAGCCTATGAGGAGGTCAATAATTGCCACGAAAGGGCACTGGTGTTCATGCACAAGGTAATATTGACTCTATATGCAGCAATTTTGCCGTAAAGCAAAAGGAAAACTTACAGAAAAGATCATTCTGTGGCCAGTGGGAGTTGTATTCAAAACTAATCAAACATTCTTACTTTAAACTAGATGCCTAGGATATGGATCGATTACTGCCAGTTCCTTGTATCTCAGTCTAAGATCACAAGAAGTCGGCGAACATTTGACCGTGCACTGAGAGCTCTACCGGTAACTCAGCATCCACGAATCTGGCCTTTGTATCTTCGCTTTGTCCGTAACTTGTCCCTACCTGAGACAGCCATTCGGGTCTATCGAAGGTACCTTAAGGTGAGATCACTGACTACAACTCCATTCCAAAAAGCAGCTATCATTACAGATGTTCTAAAATATTCAGATTTTATACACCACACTCACATATTAAGGAAAGTCGCTGTGTGACATCTAAATTTACCTCTTTATACGTGTAAAAAATCAGAACTCACTTTCAATGAAAGTAACAGTCTTTGTAGATTTTTGAACATTATCAGCCAAAAACAGACTTTTAATTAAAACTTTTTTGTCTTTTATTGAGTATGTTTCACCTTTTATCCAAACATAAAATGTAAAGCTATGTTACTGAATTAGAAAAACTGAAGAAAAACACATTTACTAATAATATTTGCATTGTTGCAAAGAAAAAGTAGAATTTGCGTTCCAATTTTAAGCAAAGATTTTTCTACATAAATCACTACATAAATTACAATGTTCTGTGCCCTTTTTATATGTTGTAGCTTTCACCAGAAAATGCAGAGGAATACATTGATTACTTACGGTCTATTGGTCGCTTGGATGAGGCAGCTGTGCGACTAGCAGCTATTGTCAATGATGAAAGCTTTGTGTCTAAAGAGGGCAAGTCTAACTATCAAGTAAGATTTTAGTGTCATTTCAAGTACATCTCAGTACTTCTGTAATTCATCATTTTTTAACATGTTTTTGTTTATATTTTAGCTGTGGCATGAGCTATGCGACCTGATTTCTCAAAATCCTGATAAAGTGACCTCTCTAAACGTTGGAGCCATCATTCGAGGAGGCCTCACGCGCTTCACAGACCAACTTGGAAAACTTTGGTGCTCCTTAGCTGACTATTACATTAGGAGTGGCCATTTTGAGAAAGTATGCTTCCTCTGAATAACTTTTAATTATAAATTGCATTTAGTTTGGCTACTATGTTTGAACATAATGCAGGTTAATAAACTGAATCTCTTCCTTATCTCTTTGTTTTTTCAGGCACGAGATGTGTATGAGGAAGCCATCCTTACAGTGGTAACCGTAAGGGATTTCACACAAGTGTTTGATAGTTATGCTCAGTTTGAAGAGAGCATGATTGCTGCCAAAATGGAGACCACTGCTGAGATGGGACAAGAGGAGGAAGGTTTGTGCCACTATTAACAGTGATAATACTTCTGCCTTCCACAAGTATACTTATGCCTTACTTTTTACCACTCTCCAATTAGAAGACATAGACTTGGAGCTTAGACTGGCGCGCTTTGAGCAGCTGATAGCTCGACGTCCCCTACTACTGAACAGTGTACTACTGAGGCAAAACCCCCATAATGTTCATGAGTGGCACAAACGCGTAAAACTGTATGAAGGAACTCCACGACAGGTAAGTTTTATGGCCACATTTCAACAAAAATGAACACTGATTTTTTAAGTGCATTACTAATGAGCAAGTGCACAACATACATTCTGCAGATCATCAACACTTATACTGAAGCAGTGCAGACCGTGGATCCAATGAAGGCCACTGGAAAGCCTCATTCTCTCTGGGTTTCTTTTGCTAAATTCTACGAAGAAAATGACCAACTAGATGACGTAAGTCACTGAAGTCTTTCCTTGGGTAATATATGAACCCTTTGAACTTCAGGTCAAATTAGTTGTACTATTTTTTTGATATGTTCTGTATTTCCTGACTTTTACTCAGGCTCGGACAATCTTCGAAAAGGCTACAAAAGTGAACTACAAGCAGGTGGATGACCTTGCTGCAGTGTGGTGTGAATATGGAGAAATGGAGCTTCGCCATGAGAACTATGATCAGGCGTTACGCATTTTGAGGGTAACACACATTACATAATGTTTTTTTTACTTTTTTACGTCCTTAACTCCTTTTCATGAGTCTTTTGTACTTCTGTGTGGAGGAAGCCAGTATTACACACAAGTAAAGAGAATGTAAAATGGGGCCTGCGGTCGCTCGGTGGTCAGTGCCGCAGTCTTGTAATCCTGAGGTTGCATGTTCGAGGCCAGGTTGTGGCAGGAAAGGCATCCGGCACAAAATCAATTGCCAAATTGTTCATGCGAGTTTGCTCACTATGGCAACCCCTGAAGAAGGGAGCAACCGAAAGAACTTACTTACTTACTAAAGAGAATGTAAAACAAGCATTAAAATACAGAAATATTTTTGTCTTAGAGCAGTTATTGTAAAGCCAATTTGTTTGAAGATAAAATGTGGCACATATTATATATAGAGCATATTTGTTGGTTGTTTTTGTAATAGCTATATGTTATAATCTAGTCACAGAATCATCTCACAGCATTAAAAATATGACATAAGATCAATGCACAGTCCAATTTAAAATCAATGACTCAGTATGCTATGACATAATGTGAAATGCTCCTATGTTAAGTTCTTAAGATTTATTGAAAGACACCTGTTCATCCCTCACTCAGCTCTTCTGACAAGCTTTTTGTTCCTCTTCTTTCTGGATCAGTTTTGTGAATTCTGACATCCTTTAATGTGCTTTTGTTGACTCACAAGCAGAAAGATGGAAAAAAAATGAAGCAATGTGGCACATGAATAGAAATTTTAAAGAAGTATACACTATATATTCCCTTACACTTTACACTAAGTACATAGGACCGCCTAGTGGCAACATTTAGGAATTGCAACAGTACGAACAATTTTATTTTTTGTGAAACAGTTTTTAAAGCATATCCTGACACAGTAACTGATGAAAAACATTAAAGAATATATAAAATAGTTATTGTAGATATTTTGTTTGTTGGTTGCTTTGCTAAAAAAAAAGCTTTAATATTTGTGTGTTCAAATTAAGTGTATAGTGTAACGTGTATCATTTAGGGACCTCAGACATCAAGGGATTCACAAAAAAGTGGAGGTCTGAGTGTTCAGGGATGGTTCAACCCTTGTAAGCCTTTGAAAATAAATTGACATTTTTACCTAAAAAGCACCTTTTCAAACACATGAAACTAATTGTCTTTCTGTGACATGTTAATTGTAAGTTTGTCTACATTTTAATGATTTATAATAGAAAGCTACAGCCATTCCATCCAAGAAAGCTGAGTACTTTGATTCATCTGAGCCAGTCCAAAACAGAGTCTACAAGTCCTTGAAGGTCTGGTCTATGCTGGCAGACTTGGAGGAAAGTCTTGGCACTTTCCAGGTATGTTCATTATGTTTGCAGCTGCTGGTTGGGAGTTAAACTGAAGTAAAATCTTTTCAAGTGTAATTCTGCATGTTCTTCTGTTTTATTATTCAGTCTACAAAAGCGGTTTATGATCGTATTATTGATCTACGCATCGCCACTCCACAAATCATCATCAACTATGCCATGTTCCTTGAAGAACACAACTACTTTGAGGAAAGCTTTAAAGTAAACCCTATTCATTTACAAAATATGATACAAATATAGCAATATTTAAAAAAATCCTTTGTCGTTGGAGTATGTTTGTAAATAATGTTTCTCTTTAATTCACCTTTTAAGGCATATGAGCGCGGAATCGCTCTCTTCAAGTGGCCAAATGTTTATGACATTTGGAACACCTACCTGACCAAGTTTATTGATCGTTATGGGGGCAAGAAGTTGGAGAGAGCTCGGGATTTATTTGAACAGGCCCTGGATGGCTGCCCTGCTAAGTTTGCCAAGAGTAAATAGCTTTAATAGAGTTGCACTAAGAGTTATTGTATTTTGCATTGTTTGTTGTTCTTTTCCCCCCACCTGTAAAATCTGCTGAAACATTGTTTTCATTTTAGCCATTTACCTGTTGTATGCCAAACTGGAAGAGGAGTATGGATTGGCGCGACATGCCATGGCTGTCTATGAAAGAGCCACACAGGCTGTGGAAACTGAAGAGAGACACCATATGTTTAATATCTACATCAAGAGAGCAGCTGAAATTTATGGAGTTACATATACCAGAGCAATTTATCAGAAGGCTATTGAGGTAACGTACATATTCTTTTATCTTAAAAAACAAAAACGATAAAAAAAACCCCACTTTAGCTATTTGTCCATAAATTCAGTGTTCATCACAGTCAGTGTTTACAATAAAGTTGTATATTCACAAAAATTAAAAAAATTGTTTTATTCTTCTTACCTTTGTTGCCTGAAATTTTTTATCTGCTTAACCATGTTGAAGTAGTCTTTTTATGAAATATTTGAAAAAATGCATTCCATATATGGGGCTACATAAATAATAATTTGTGGCTGTTATTGTATGATAAGTTACCAGTAAATCATTAAAGTGTTAATATGGCAAAAGCCAAAATCTTAAGAACAGGTATATTTAAAATGACATGGTACAACTAATTTTACAGTGTAATATTGTCTCTTGTTTGCATTATCACTTTGTGATTGTTTATTATTTATATTAAAAAATGTCCACTGTCAATATCGTTTCCCTTGTAAAAAAACATTAAAACAATTTGATATTTTCTTCATTATTGAAGCTACCAGCAACTCTCTTCCAGTAATCTGTTCGATGCCAATCTAGTCATCATCCTTTCACATGTTAAATTCCCTTTGATTATTTTTAATGTTAAAATGACTAAATTCTGAGAATAATCATTCATTCAGGTCCTTCCTGATGAACATGCAAGGGAAATGTGCCTGCGATTTGCAGACATGGAGAGTAAACTTGGTGAGATTGACCGGGCCAGAGCGATCTACTCCTACTGCTCTCAAATCTGTGACCCAAGGGTGAGAGACCTCTCTTTATTCAGCTTTGCCTGAACAAAATGAAAAAATTCTATAAGAGGTGTCTGCTTGTTTCTAAATGCTCTTTGTTACATTTATGAACTCAATCTTTTAGGTTACAGCTCATTTCTGGCAAACTTGGAAAGAATTTGAGATCCGCCATGGAAATGAGGACACCATTAGAGAGATGTTAAGGATCAAACGCAGTGTTCAGGCTACCTACAACACCCAGGTCAATTTTATGTCCTCTCAAATGCTGAAGGCTACAACAAGCTCCACAGGCACTGGTAAGAGAACTCAGGCTGCATTATCATAAGAGCACATTTTTTATCTGGTCTGTAGTCACAAAAGAAAACAATCAAGTAGATTGACTGTTTTTGGTCTTAGTTGCTGAGTTTTGGTTGTGATGTGCAATAATTTTTAATATTGCCATGATTATATATAAGTTGCAATGAACCCACATTTTCTCACTCCTCACTTTCTTTTCTGTCATTGCTATCACCTGAACCATGTGTGGGTGTCAAGGCCAGTGAGAGTCTGTTGGATTGACCAAATATATTGTTATAATGCATGGTACCTGAAATGTAATGGCCTTAGATTTATTGCAGTTGTTTTTTCTTTCGGCTGCTCCCTTCTGCAGGGGTTGCCACAGTGAGCGACCTCACATGAAAGATTTGGCAATTGTTTTACGCCAGATGCCCTTCTACGTGTTCCATATTTGTCCTAAAGCTTGAAGTTATACACTGATACAATACAAAAAAATGATCATTATTTTTTGCAAATGTTGGTGTATTTGTCCAACCATTTTATGTGATTGCAGTGTCAGATCTTGCTCCTGGCCAGATGGGAATTGATGATATGAAGATGCTGGAGCAAAAAGCGCAGCAACTTGCTGCAGAGGCTGAGCAAGATAAACCCAAACCTAAAGAAAAGATTCTGTTTGTCAGGTTTGTGGGTCATTTTTTGATTGACCAAAATCTCAGGGAAAGTGAGGAGGGTCACACCTTTTGGTCTTGATCTTAAAGAAACTCTTATTTTGGATCCACTTACACAGGAGTGACACTTCTCGCAGTGAGTTAGCTGAGCTTTCCAAACAGGCCAATCCAGATGAGATAAACATTGATGAGGATGAGGATGAAGATGATGAAGAACAAGGACCAGAGGGTGAGTGTGTGACTAAGTATAATTTGGGAAAAAGTGCTTGTTTGAACATTTCTGTAGTCACGAAAATGCATTTGTCTTGTGTTCTTGCCTTCACAGAGGTGCAGCTTGAACAGAAGAGTGTCCCAACAGCAGTCTTTGGAGGGCTTAAAGAGGACTGAAAGAGAATTCATGTGAATTAGCAAAGACCCGGACTTTTTATTTCTTTTGTAATGTTTGCAAAGACCTGAACTTATTTCTTTTGTATCATTTCAGTAGACATACATGTTTAGTTGTATTATTTTGGCAAAAGGTTAATAAAAAACCAAAATTAACAAAGATACATTAAATATTTTTTACTAATGGACTTTTGTATTTCAGTAATAAGATATGTTTTGGCCACATGGTGTCAGTCTCAGTAAGAGGCTCATGATATTTTTGCTATTGAACAGTTTTGTTTCTGTTTTGGAATACAAACGTACAGTTCCATGTTAACTGTGACTTAGAACTGATGTAGTTTGACTTTTTTGGAACATTTTGTAAAACAAATAAATGTACCAGTGCTTTTTACCTTTAAGAAATGTGAGGATATTTCTTTCACAGGAGGTACTGCCATAAAAAACAGGAGAGGGCGTAGTGTCTTCAGCAGGAAGCATTTGAAAGTGGAGTTGATAATTTAAGCTTTGCATTGGTGCATTAGTTAAATATCACAAGGTATTTTTTTTTAATATTCATCAAGGTTAATCTGTAGAATAAATATAACTTTTCTAATGTTAAGATTAACCTTCAGTTGTTTATGTGGAAGTGCACTAACACCGTTCAGGATTGTATAAGATTTTAAACGGCATATAGAGATCTTAAAATTTTGAGCATCATATGATGTGGCACTCTTGAGATTTCTATTTTCCAGTGTTGCTTCTTCAGGAAATGTGGTCTCAAAAGCAAATGGAAACTCACTCCTGTGTCACTAATTAGAAACAAGGTGATCTTTAATTTCCTCCTTATTAAACTTCACAAATTAGCATATATTTCTGGTTTATTTCATTTTTATTACATCCTTTTAGCAGTTTTTACGCAAACTGCAACATTCTTGAAGAATAATGTCTACAAATAACACCTTGGTGCATTACCATCACATGCTATTTTGAATGCTGATTGGCGGTTGAGGAATACAATAGAAAATCAAATGTATATAATTTATTTTACAGGCCTAGAGTTTAATATTGTTGAACAAAAAAGGAAAAACTAACAAGATAATTGTAACAGTTTAATTAGCAATTAAAAGTCGCTTGTTCTGTAACAAACCTTGAAGATTGCAAAAACATTTTTGAATGAAATTTGTTATTTTGTATCTGCTGCATACTCTGCCAAAATTAGTCAAACCTTTTGAATCAGATTACTTAAAACTTAAGGTACTATTAACTCCAACAAAAGTCAGAGATTTCATATATTAAGTTTGCAGAGGTATTGTTTTGCTAATATTTTGATTGTGGTAATTTTGTGCATTGCGTTTAAATAGACTATAAAAATAAAGAATTTTACAGTGATAGAAAGTGAAACGTTGGTATTTCTACTCACTCCCAGCTGTTCCCCAGGCGTTCATCCATGTACGAGATGCACCTGTAGCAAAACTCACCACACCTCTACCTGCTGTCTGCGTTCACAGAAAGATCCCGCCTCCACTGCTCACGCTCGATTCTGATTGGTCGAAGGAATGAAAGAGCGACGCCAGTGTGGCGTACCTGGCAGTCACTCATCAGCCGTACTAAAGTGGAGCTGTGTACAGTGAACTGACAACACAGCAATGCGGACGAGTAGGGGGGAAAACAAGTGGGAATATTCCGGTTTTCTATAATAACCTGGCGGATTGCGGCTTCATTTGGTTGGAAGTATAACTGAGCGGATTTTTGTTTAATCTCCAGAAGTCAACGGAAGAAAACTGACATCAACTGGCTTGGAAACGAGACCGAGGCGGATATTTCCCGAGGAAAACCTGAAACCACATCCGTATTCCCAACCCTGCGGTCGTGTGGAATAATGTACAAAACAGAATGATTGCTTGAAATTTTTTATAGTCTTGTATCCCCCCCACCTTTTTTTTGCCAGCATAGCGTTTCATATTTTTACAGATTCGCTATGGTGGATTCCCCTACCACGAAGAAGACTTTTGTGGTCTCAGACATAAAGCCTTTGGATTTGTATGACTGCACTAAATCAAAAATATGCGCTAGTGTCGGATGGCTGTTAGCGAAGTCCTACGGCAGTTCAGGTAGGTTTTAGTTAAGCCTGGCGAGTTAAATACTATTTAGGCTGTCTGTGTAAAGTCATTTAGCCCTTTGTTGTTCAACAGTGTTTATATTATGTTAGCAAAAAGCATATGGATGTGTAGAACTGTAGTGTGCTTGTGTAGTTCAGCAATTTTAGCACAAAGAGCCGCATGTGAAAAGAGGACGCTTGCTCTCTGCGTTTTTTTTGTTTTTTTTTACCGTGACACATGTCATTTGTTCTCGCTCTATGGGTATGTTTGTCAAAGAAATGATCCTCCTACTGTAGGCCTCCCTTATCAAGCTAACCGAGGTCTAAAATGACAGGCTGCTGGCTACGTTTTAAGACTTAGCGCACAGTGTTTATATTCTCAAGTATGCTTATTCCTCTGTGACAATTACAACCCCCCTCCTGGAAAACTTAACACTGGTTTCTTTTACATGCATCTATTTCCTTTGAATATAGCTGGGATAAAACATATGTACTTTGAGAGAAAATTTATCATACTGCTTTTCTATTTTATCAGGCGTTTTCTTCCTGTATCTTTAGTCAGCAGAATTCAAGATCAATAAAACGCCCAGTCTCTGTGAAGCAAAACAAAAAAGGCCCAAATTAATTGGTGTTCCTGCATAAAGCACTTGGGTATAATAGGTCTTGGCTTTGGCTTGGCTTTCTTGAGCTCTGTCACCTTTGACCCTGAGGTGTTAACACATTTCCTTGTTTTTGAATACCAGCTGTTAAAGATTAGTTATCACAAGGAGACACTTAAACAAACATCTGTGAGGAAGATTTAATAACATGGCTCTTTCCATTTCTTATTTTGTTAGAGTTCACATACCACTCTAACGATATCCCATTGTCTTCAAGGTGATTTAGCTTTTACAAAATTTGACTCATTTTGGCCTGGAAAAATGAAACTGAACTGGCTTAAGCAATATGGCGTTTGTGTTGCACAGTCTCAAGCAGGTCCTGGGTTCAAGACTTTGAGTATTTTTAAACTGCATGTACTTCTAGAATCTTAGCCACACCTTATGGTCAAAGTCATTTGATGCCAGGGATTGGAAATATGACAACAAACATCGGGATACTGTGTAGTTTCTGTCTTAATCGACTCAATGGCCTTGCTGATTCAGTCATGCAAATCAAGGTGACATCATCAAGTCCTTTCCCAGAAATTCATCTCTGGTAGACCAGATAGCCCAGCAGGAGCCAGACTAGGTCGCCTCAGCTCTTCAAGGTCAATTAACCAAACTAGAACATTTTTATGTCTTTGGAATTCAGAATGGACCACATAGTGTTAGTGTCCACACCTCATTTCATTATAGGCTTGCAATAATGTTAAAGGTCTTTTTAAGAGGACTGATAATCTGTTTAAAGACTTAAATTGAAATGTCTATGTTTGCATTTTAATGTCTAAAGGTTGGAGACAAGGAATGTTATTTAGATCTCCAACCACCAATCATTCATGGATAGGCAAAAGACTATAAAATGTTCTGCTTAAACCTAATTATCTGTGATTGACTTGCGACCCGTCGAAGGTGTGCCCCACTTCTCGCATAATGACCGCTAGTTCGGCACCAGCTCCTTCACAACCCTACACAGAAAAGTGGGTAAAGAAAATGGATGGATAGCTGGATTTAATCTAGTAATATTATGAATAGGCTAAACCAACACATTTCAGCCACAATGTTCCTGTTTCCTTTAGGCTATGAACAGTAGAGCCAGTCCTCTTGAATACATAAGGGACTAATGTGTTGATGATTTTTAATACTGTCATTAACATGTGATTCATATATTTTAAATAAAAGGAAAAGTACTAAAGCAGTAATCTATCTTTCTAAAGTTGCTGTGACACATGGCAGATCATTTGATGGTGACTCAAGTGTGCCATTATACTGGAATGAAACTCAAGATTTACCTGTTTAAACCAGGGACAGGCCTGCTTCTATAAATTGACAAAATCATGTCTTTCAGTTTTCTTTTTCAGTTCACACTTTTTCTGTAAGTCCTGTCTTCGTTACATTTTTTGTATTATTTACTTAAACCAACTTTTACTTGTTCTAACTTTTTTTTTTTTTTAACATTTTGTAACAAATTTGTTGTAATGTAAGATCTGGCTAAAGTTCTGTTTGTGCTATTAATCTGCCTTTTGCAGTCAGTGTGACTATGATGCGTCAATAAGAGACAAGGACCTGAGGAGGATGTTAGTTCACACAAAAAGTTAGAATTTCTTTCACGCTTTATGAAACATTTCTAGACAAAGCCCTGGGTATGGTTACTGCGTTGTTTAATGTGTTTTAATATACACTCACCGGCCACTTTGTTAGGGTTAGGGACACCTGTCCAACTGCTCATTAGCGCAAATGTCGAATCAGCCAATCACATGGCAGCAACTGGCATGTAGACATGGCCAAAACGATCTGCTACAGTTCAAACCGAGCATCAGAATGGGGAAGAAAGGTGATTTAAGTGACTTTGAACGTGGCATGGTTGTTGGTGCCAG
>JAOXNZ010000021.1:8160002-8175446 GCA_028566095.1 Kryptolebias brasiliensis | reverse complement strand
ACTTGCAGGTTTTTTTAGTTTACTTCCTCCCTTCTGTATTAACTATTGTTAAGTTTTGATCCATTAGATGATTTCTGAAACTAGAAAAATCTTTATTTATTTTAAAAGTTTTGTAAACTGCAAAACTGAGAAGTCAGTAATATTAAAACAGTATATAAAAATTGCTAAAAATTCTAGTGTATGAATACACAAATTTTCAGATAAGTTAATGCATTAAAATAGGTATAATTGAATAGTCTGTTAATAAAAGATTAGACAAACGAATCACCACTGGTTTTAGCCTCATGGCACAAACAGAGCACGACTTGTAAGAATGCTAACAGGTTTAAAGAATTAAAGCGTTCACTTTAACTGAGCTGATAATGTTGGTGGTACATATTAATAGACTCTGGCTGATGTAATTGTCACCTAGGCTTCTAATTGATCTGGTGTAAAATGAAAATGTCTTTTTGTTTTATTCATGTTGTAAAATCTTTAACTTTAGCCCTATTTATGTTCATTGTGTGCTATGAAAAAAAACATTTACTCATAAATACCTTGATTTCTTATTGGGTTTTTTTTTTTTAGTTATTCTGGAGATTTAGGTAAGGGTTCACATTAAACAGTATCTTGTATCTGTTCTTTGCACATTTCTAAATGACTCATGCATAGAAAGGAAAAGAATTAGCAAAATAGAAGGTGCATATGAAGAGAAAATATCTCAGGAATTACAGTTCCAGGATATTAGTGTTGCATTATCTGTTATATTACAGATCTGCTGGCTATTTAATGATTTAATGAGTGTACAAACACAGGTCCAAAGTTCACCCACATCTACTGACGTCTGTGTTTTGCTGGCTGGGAAGTCCTGTTAGAGCTTCTCCTGACGTACAGCTGTCTTGTAGTGACCTCTAGAGGATACCAGTTGGTGAAGACTGCCACAGCTGCACCAGACAGCGATATTATCTGCAGTAAACACAATTCTGTTACAATAGAAATAATGTGTCAACCATATTTATTTAAATTTAAATTGATTAATTATAGCCTGGGCTCTGGCCTTAAGTTCCTCTTTTTTCTGCCTTGTGATTGGTGCAGAGTGCTCATCTGGCACTGATGGATGCCTTGATGACCATAGGAGCCATGGAGACAATGACTGCGGTAAAAATGTGTGATTCTGCTGAGCTACTGGGTGGAGCTGCCAGATGGGAGGATGCTGTACTTCATTGGGTTAATGTGGTAAGAACCAGTTCAGAGGAAATAAACTTGTTTTAAACACACGTTATTTGTCAGGAATGAATCATTGTTTAGACATGTCATCAGGTCTGTGCTGCAGATGACCTAGCATCTATTTAGTGTCACAAATTGAGACACTTTATTGATAACATTGTACATTTTAACACACAGTACAACCCCTCCATGATTTCTCATTGTATTATGCCCTCAGTTAAACCAGAAGCTGAGAGAGCGAACTGAAGGAGCCCAAAATGACTCATCTCGGGAAGTTACAGAGCCCCAACCTGTTGAGCCATCTGTAAGTATTTCATACACTTAAGACAGTATTACTCACCAGGGCTTTATCCTAATGAAACAAGACACAAATGTAAAAGTAAGGCAAATCTGCTGGCACAAACAGTAGTAGGTGTGACCAGAATTTCTTTTGTTGTTTTGGTGACTACATATGCTGTTGCAAAACATGTGGCTTCAGGTGTAGCTAAATATAATATTCTAGCAGTAGCTGCATGGGGAGTAAGAGGAGACCGAACACAGACTCATCAGGTGGAGTCAAAGTGAGCTCTACTGATGACTAACAGAATCGAGGGAGGGTGACAGAGGGGAAAAAACTGTTCATTCTTGTAAAGGAATATTAACTATACTTTTTTTTTTTTTTTGCATACCTGTAAAGATTGGTTTGTTTTAAAGGCTAAATATTCAAGTCACTGTAGAAATATCTATATTCAACTAATTGGGTATAAAATTTAGAATGGTACTGCTTTTGGATTCATTCTCCAACATTTGTCATAGTCCAGCCTTTAATCTTTTTTTGCTGTATAAAGCTTGGTCCAGAATGGAGCTATTTGCTTGTTGTGCCCTAATATGGTCTTTGCTGCTGGATAGTGAAAGAAAAACAATAACGAAGAAATATACAGTAAATATTTAATATGAAGCACATTAAGCTCATATTTTGGGTTGACCGCATTCACAGGCCTTTTAGGTCTTAGAAGTAACAGTTGACACTTTAAAACATAAGATAGACCCAGCAAAAGATGGCTGAAACAAATTCTCTCTATTTCAAGAGAGTGCTGTCATCACAACCCTCTCCAGTTTGTCTTGTTCTTTCACTGTGTGCTTAATATCTGTCCCTGTGCTCCTGTTCTCCATTTCCCTCTTTTTTTCTATTTTCTGTTATTTCCTCCTCCTACTCTGACAGTGTCCTACTCGCTGGTACTGGAAACTTGTTCCTGTAAGTTCCCTCCTTTCCTCTGCCTCCTCTCCCTATCCCTCCATCCCTCCAGTGTCTTCATCAAATTTCTCAGCCAAAATGCGATCAGGTCTGTTTTTATTTTAATTCCCCATGCCCTGGTTTGAGACTGCATTGTTTATCAAATCCTTGTCTGCATCAAATTACATCTGAGTGAACAGAATTATAACAGAGTTGCAGGACAGGGCAAAGGCATTGCTGTGGAAACATGAGTGGTGCATGACTCCGGTGCAGGACTTCAAAATGCCATGCACAACTGGTTTCTTTTGTTTTTGTGGCAAAGCTGTATTTTTATGAAGATTAACAGAGACATGCTTTTACTGAACTGCTCCCTGCTGGAAGTAGGCTGTTTGCATGATGCAATTTTACCTGAAATGTTTTCTTTCTATCTGGGAAATCTCTTTTTTTCCCCTTCCTCTCAAGACCCTCAGTTGACCCACTTTCTCCTATTTTAACCCATTTTACTGATTCAATCATTCCACTTGCATCTGCCATTAGCCCATCCATATTCCCTTTGTTTTAAATGTTGTTAGCATGAGTTTTTATTTGTCCTTTTTTTGTCATTTATATTGTAATTCTTAACATTTTATGTATGACTGTGTGTAAAAATGAAAAATAAAAGCTTGACTTTGTTGATCAACGTTAACTTTGATTCTTAGATCAAATTAAAGCTAGGTTTTATTATGGTCATGGTGCTAAATTTGTTTGTTGTTCATTTTGAAGCTCCGCTACAGAAAAGATAAATTTCAGTCCAAAGTGAAGCCCATTTTTCCTGTAGTGAATGAAGTGAAGGATCTATCCAGTGGTTGTGCTGTTGCTGCAGCCATACACTATTATTGCCCAGGGCTACTAAGACTTGAAGGTACTAACAAACATTTTTATTGTCATAAGAATGGCTTCTCAATGCAGAAGTTGTCTGTAAGTTTAACACTTTTATTCCCTTCTGTAAGATGTTTGTATGAAGGACACCATGTCTGTAACAGACAACCTGTACAACCTGCAATTCATCCGTGATTTCTGTGACAGTTGCCTGAAGGGTTGCTGTTACTTAACACTCGAAGACATGCTATACGCACCACAGGAGCTTCAGGTACTTCCTCAATTTCAATTAATTAACTTAATGACATATTGGAAAGATAGCTAATTTGTCCTAAATCTTTTAGCTTAATTTTCTGAGCTTCCTGTCAGAGCTGCTTTGGTGGTTTGAAGTACAAAGACCAGAATTTGTTCAGCCAATAGACACTTTAGGTAAGTGTCATCCATTTGTGGTTCATTGCTAATTGTGTGTGGCATTATCTTTAAGATGACACTGGGTGTTTGTTTCTGTATAAATGTTTTTTTCTTCTTTTACAGATGGATCCACATCAGTAACACCAACTAGTTTGAGTGGAAACAGGTACAGTCTTTCTGAATAAGATTTTGCTATAAAGTTGTCCGGCACATTATTGAGCATTTGTTTTACCTAAACAAATATTTTTCCACTTTATAGTACTTCCCCTTCAATATTCAAGAAGCCTTTCCTCCCAATTTCCTCCCCTGTATCAGGTAAAAAAGCAAACACTTTGTCATGTAACAAAAATATTTTATAGTCTGATTCATCTTTTCCTTTAGTCTTTGTTTTTAAATTATTTTGTGCCATTTTGATGTTATTTTGTTTGTCTTTTTGTTTTGTTTTTTTGGATATTGAAATGTTTTATAATTTATGTACCATTGGTGTTTAGTTGCTTTATGCATCCCTGTGTGTGGTTTGCATGCCTTTACATGTCTGTGTGTCCCATTGCACTCAGGATCTTTGACTCAGTCTACCTCAATGTCTCATATAGAGGGAGTTGGAAATGCATGGAGCAAGAAACCACTTAGGTAGGTCCTACACATTCAATAAATAAACTGTTGAACAAAGTTTATTGCACTTAAACTTGTTTTGTTTTCATTGTAGCCGACCCTTGTCAGCGGTATCCTTCAGCATTCCTTTTGGCCTGGATAGTGACGTGGACATAGTGATGGGCAATCCTGTCATAACTCGCTCTGTGAGCTCAGATCATCTCAATCCAGCAAGCCAAAATATGACCCAGGTACCTTACACTCCTGCTGAGGACCTCAGCCATTTGCTTGGTAAATCCCCTGGACCCAACGGTCCACAAAGAGCATCGTGGGCCACACAGACCCCCAGTATTCCAAGGCTAGAAGAAGAGAATGGCCTTGGAACAAGTGAAATAGGAGAGCTGCCCACCATAGAGGAGGCTCTCCAAATTATTCACAATGAGGACAAGCTGGAGCCTCGTTTACACCCTGATGGTGCTCCTGATGGCTTCTACCTCCACTCTCCTGATGAACCTTCTAGTTCTAGATATGACAGCAACTTGGCACCCATCAGCTGCTCTGCCCCAACACACTCAGGAATGATGTACCAGCCTAAAGGAGAGTCAAGGGAGCCAGCTCGCAGAAGAAACACCTCAGGATGTTCACGGGATGATGATTCAGTTTTGAGAGATGGCAGTGTGGATTCAGATGCCTTAGAAGACCTGCCAAAGGCCCAGTCCACTCCAAATACACCAGCTGCAGGTTCATACTCTGCTCATAGCCATAGTAAGGAGGTGAATGACAGTGGAGTGAAGATGACAAGCTTTGCAGAACGTAAAAAGAGACACAGCATGGACTCTCCTAAAGCCAGCAACCCAGCTTCTCCTCAGATGATCACATGGGCACAAAAGTCTGAAGAAAGCCCAAGCAAAAGCCCACAACTCAATAATGAAATGTCTGAGCTGGGTACTCGGCTCGAAGAAAAACGCAAAGCTATAGAAGCCCAAAAGAAACGCATTGAGGCCATTTTTGCAAAGCATCGCCAAAAACTGGGAAAGAGTGCATTTTTGCAGTTAAAAAAAGAGCAGAATGAAGATGATAATGAGGAGAAAGGAGGTGGTCAAGTCGGTGCCTCTTCTACAGAAGAGGATCTATCACGCCTGACTCTAGAGGAAAGGCTTGCTCAATTGGAGGAAGAAGAGCAGAAGGAACAAGATAAACAGCGCCCCTCTGTGGAAGGTGAAAGTAATGTTAAAAGAGGACTTAAGCCTGAGGTCAATCAGACCAAAGCAAACGTACCAGGGGAGAAAAGTTCTGGGACACCTGGTGAGAAAATAGTTGCTCCTTTAGGGGATTATAATAATGCTGTGTCTAAGTTAACTGCTGCTCTTTCCTCCCTGCAAAGTGACATGCAGCGGCTGACTGAACAGCAGAACCAATTTATCAAGAAGAAATCTGAAACATCCAGCAACAAATCCTGGGTTATTCCAGCCAGTCCTAAAACCTCCACTCCAGCTCCTCCCCCTGCACGCCTGCCACGAGAATCCACCCGAGGTTTAAACTCAACCTCCTCTTCATCACCATCCCATAAAGTCCTAAACCTTTCTGCTCCTCCAAAATCTCCTCGTGTTAATAGAAGGGCTCAGTCTGTACCCCCTAAAAGCCCAAAACACAGTCATCAAATGGACATGAGGGTCCCAACCCTGTCCAGGGTTCTCACGCCGCCTCAAAATGTGGACCGCATTCCCCATCTTCGTCGAGTAAATCCCTCTCAGACTCAAGTCCAGACTTCACTGTCTTTCTCTATAGGTGACTCTGATAACCTGGATGAGCTGCGCTCCTCTGGACCAACTCCTGTTCTCACGCCTTCACTGACCCCTATACAGACTCCTACTCCACCTCCTCTTCCTGCAGGAGATGACAACCAGTCAGAAGTAGGCTCTGTTGACGGACAAAGTATATTCAGCATGGACCTTGAGGCTGGGGCCTCACATAGCCCTTTGAAGAAGGAAGGACTTGCAAGTGGAGGCTGCAGCTCTGGTGCCCCTTCAGAGTGCTCTTTTGAAAGTGAAGCCCCTGCAGGAATACTGAATGGCAAACGCAGTAGTTTGATAGAAATCTCATTGTCTTCCTTGCGAGGAGAGGCCGAAGAAGATGATCAAGTGCCTGATGCTTTCTCTGATTCAATGAGTGACAAAACAGAGCCAGAATCAAAAGCAGGAGTTGGGTTCTTTTTCAAGGTTGGCAACTACATCTAAGTATTTCAGTATGTTTGGTTTAAAAATAAAGTTTTTGAGAGTGCATTTATGACTTTTTTTGTTTGTTTGTTTCTACAGGATGACCAGCATCGACCCGAAGATGAGATGGCCCAGCGAAGAGCAGCTTTACTTGAGAATCAGCAGAAAAGAGCAGAAGAGATGAAGAAACGCAAAATCGAGCAGGAGAAAGAAAAAGAATCGAAGTAACATTTTATTATTCAGATATCTATATTCATAACCAAATTAAGAGAGCCATAGCAAAAAATGTTTTTCAGTTAATTTGATCGAATTTGTTTGGTATGAACATATTAAAAAGATTTTGCTGCATTTAAGTGATAATTAAGATTTATTAGCGTACTGTTAAATAATTCAATAACTCATTCCTTTTAATCTATTAAGATGAACATGATTTTGTTATACAAATTTCTTATATTCAGAAGTTCAACATCATATCTTTTTGTACATTTAGCAAGCCTCAGTGGATGATTATTGAAGGCTGGGGTAATAAGAGTGAAGACACACCTCAGACCTCAGTCACCCCTCCAGCATCACACACCCCACCAGCAGAAGGAACTCCTCAACGCAGAGGAGACTTCACTAAGCAGGAATATGAGAGGAGACAGCAGCTAAAAATAATGGAAGACTTGGACAAGGTGCTGAAGCAGAAACCGACCACAGTCCGCGGTGTGAAGAAACAGAGGCCCAAGACTGTGTTCAGAGATGACTCCATCTTGTCTAATAGCCCTGCCAAGGGTTTCATTGGTAAATAATTCTGACATTTTTCATCAGAATGGTTAAGTTTTTTTTCCCTTTTCATTACACTTGTGTAGTTTTTATTATAAAGTCTTCTTACATTTCTGTGCAGGTCCTAGGTTAAACAAGAAGTACTCTCACTCAACAATGAACCTTTCCTCAATGGCTAATGACTCTGGAGGTCTGAGTGTCAGAAAATCTCCAAGGTAACCTGCATAGTGATGATGGTTAGATTTATCTAAAAAGGGGTTTGTAAAGTGGATGTTTCATAATTTAGCCTTAAAAACCACAAACATTAAATGTCAAAGGAAATATACTTAAAATTGAATCATTCATTAGGCTAATGATGTCATTAGCCTAATGAATCTTAAGTGGAGTACAGTAATCCATTGGTATTCAGTGTGCATTTTTGTTTATTTATCTCTAATTATAGCTGCTTTGGAAATTGTTTTTATTTTATACAGGTACACAGGTGCAATTTAATTTTTTACTTACTTTAGTGACTGAACTCTTTCTACTTTTTCTAGCCGTTCACACTCTCCGTCCCGGTCACGGCTAATGTCACCAGGACGAAGAAGTGCTCAGAATGGAGAAAAGGATTGGGAAAATGGTTCTACCATTTCCTCTCCGTCCTCCATCCCAGAATACACGGGTCAGTGATAAGTTGCATACTAAGATATATTGTTAAATTAAAATGTGTAAGCATTGGTTCGTCCATGTGTCAACATTGTGTCTTGCAGGACCAAAGCTATACAAAGAGCCAAGCTTTAAGTCCAACAAGTTCATCATCCACAATGCCATCACTCGCTGCTGCCTGGCTGGAAAAGTCAATGAACCACAGAAAAACAAGGTTGTCGAGGTAAACCATTCTGCTGCTTTACAATTCAACTAAGAAGTTCTCACCACCATGGCCATAAAGCACACTTTTTCTTTTTTTTTTTTTTTTTTACTGGTTTCTTTCTGCAGGAAATGGAAAACAGCGGAGCCAATCACTTCCTCATCCTTTTCAGAGATTCCAGTTGCCAATTCAGAGCAGTTTACACCATGAACCCTGAAACTGAGGAGATGGTACGGCTCACTGGTATTGGGCCTCGAATCATCACACTTGAGATGGTCGAGTCCATTTACAAGTACAGCTCAGACCGCAAGCAGTTTACTGCCATACCGTCCAAAACCATGTCCATGAGCGTTGATGCCTTCACCATTCCTGGACACTTTTGGCAGAAACGCCCAGGAACTCCCAAAAAACTTAGCACCCCCAAATAAAGACTTACCCAAGATAGGTTAAAGATGCTACAATTCAGGAAATCAACTCCCAACTTGACTTTTTTATTATTATTGTTATTCTGTAGTTTGGCCTGTGTGGCACTTGAGATTGTTCAGATAGACTAGCAGCAGACCGCATGACTGAACATCTTGGTCTCTGAGAAGATCTCAGTCAACTGAAGAGTGGGTCACTCCTTCAATCAGCCAATGTATTTACAATAACATTATCTTCAGAGCTTTTGACAGGCTCTGCATGATTTACTCAGATTGTAAAATATAATGTAGCTGGTTCAATTAGGTGAAATAATTCCTTTTCCCTTGCCTCCTCATGCCTTGCCTTACCCTGCCATGCCTGAGTCATTTTTGCGACTTTTAGGTAAGAGAAAGTGGGGACAACCACACTGCCTTTGCCCACAAAACAGTATTTTGGGCATTAGTAGTTCACCTCTCAGCTCTACTTGCTTTTCCTTTTGCTGCCTTTTCTTCTTCCAGGGCTCACTTCTTCAGTCTACCGCGACAGCTGGCTCAGATCTCAGTTCTGGAGATCTTTGCTGGCAGAGAACACTGCTCTAATATGAATGTAGGGAACAAACTAACCACTCATTCTGTTCAGGGGTGTTTTCACTGTAGAGTCAAGTCTAGAGTATACCATAATTGCTGGTCTCTTTTTGGGCTACACCTGTACTTTGGTTGCCGGTGGATTTGTGCACCCAGAAACTGCTTGTGCCCTATAGTTTGTGCACTCCTCCTCAACTCTCCTTCAACTGTAGACATCTGGATGTTTTTTTTTATACTTTTCTGACATGTTTTTGTCAGATAAAGTGATTTGAGTCTTTGGGAGCTGAAAGAAGAATGAAATTTCATGTTTATTTTCCTCTTTTCATGCTTTCTCATTGAAATGTTAATATGAGCTTGTTTGGGGGAGTAAAACATGAAGGAGGGCTTTATCATGTTCATCTCTACTTGGATACAGCTCTTTGAGAAAATGATAATCAATGCTGGTTTAATATATACTGAATGCTGATTTATTTGACTTTTTTGACAATGATTTGTAAAATTAAAGAGAAAAAAAAGGTTGACTTTTTGTAAGCTACAAATAAGCTAGGCTGCTGCTTAAGCATTAGTGAGATGTGTGTTTGAGATGAGAATGAATGAATAGAAATTGTTTAAAAGCTGAAAAACTGTTTGATTTAGGATTAATAAATCCATGAAGTCACAGAGTCTGTTTCCTAATGTGTTTTTCCCTGTTTATTTGTCTTGACATATAAACAGTAGGTTTCTTAATGAAGGATCATTCTGGACTGTAACAGCCCTCATCTACCCTATAGTCCCTTGAGACTCCTTTGTGTACAACTGGAGGAATGTAAAAGGCCAAAAGTTTTGTTTTTTTGTTTTTATTTTTCTATTGTTCATGCTTGTAGGGAAAAAACATGACCCTAATTTCTTCTTGTAAGTCAATATAGTGAGAAAATCTGAATCATTTGCCCATTGCTCTTTCTTTAGTCTTTAGGACTACAACAGTTGCCACAACACAACTATCATCTTTTAAAGTTACTTACTGCATCCAGGAAATGTGGTGCTTTCAAGGCGATTTCCATAGAAAATATGTTAAAAAGTTTAATGAGAAATAAGTAGTTGGACAATTGCTTAGAGGTTTTTGTGGAGGAGTTCATGTGGAATAAGTGGATGTTTATTTTGGTATTTGTAAAGGTTAGTATGTGGTAGTAAACACCATACTTTGATTCTGTGCAATTCTTCCTAGAAAATCCCCATGTAACTCAGAAATGTATTTATTTGTGCTTGAATTGTGACAGATTTGTTGTTTTAGTTTCAGATGTTTGGTTTTCCTCCTTTTTTCCCTTAGGGTTATGTGTCACACTGTCATTTCATAGAAGTTGTCATTATTTTTTTGTTTCTCCTTTGTTTTCCAATCTGTGCCAGCACATTATGTATGTTCATTTCATGACATGACTGTCCTTGGCAACTGGACCAGAAAAATAAAATGTTTCTTTTTAAATCATCCACATCTGTTTTTTCATAATCATTTTTTGTTTTCACCATATGCATTTCTTATGTTAAAATTTTAAATGGGTGAGATTTGTGTGGGTAATTTTGTTTTTGCAGACAAATCATCTGAAGATCCTCTTGTAGAGCCAGTTCCACAAATGTAATACATGCCTAACTAAGTTTATTTGTTATGAGTAGAGAGAAACATGCAGAGACCAAGTTAATTTGTTTAATACTAATTTTATTCTATTTCTTCCTCCTGTTAAACAGTTGGGCTTTATTTATTGCAAGACAAATCTTTATGTTGCTTTGGGTCTCAAATCTTATAACACTGCTACAGATTACAGGGGTGTTTGTTTGTGATAATACTGTTTATAAAAACCTTTCTAAAGCATGACACAGAGTAATTGTATATTGTGCACTTCAAATATGTTTTTGAAGCCCATAAATTTCACCTTACATTCTGTATGTGAAAGTAAACTGGACTGTTGAGTCTGGAAGAAGTAGGAAAAAAAAATGTTCACAGCAGCAAATTTGGTGCCACTCTAGTGTCAGACCTCAACATTCTTTCAGTTGTGCTTGGCATGCAGCATCTCTGCAAGTAGAGAGTTGCAGGGTAAATCTCCAAGAAGGTGGCGCTGGTACAAATAGTCCTCAACTTGCAAACTAATGCTGCGAACCTCAGGTAGCCGGAGAAGCAGCTGGCCAAACTTGTCTGACTGTCCTGGATAATTTCGCTGAGTGTGCTCCATTAGGGCCCTGTTTACCCTTTCTTGAGTCTGCTCCACTTGTCTCCGGCTTTGCACCGACTTCACATCTTAAATGATCAAAAACACACAGCAAATAGATGCACATTTAAAAACTTAAAGAATCCTTTCCATGTTAGTAAAGTGCCAAAAGAACCAAATAATGTGTTAACATTGCTCAAGATAAATTTGATTTTATTTGTATAGCAAATGTAGTTGTTTCAATTTTTTTTTTTTTAAATTCTCACCTGGGTTGAAAAGAACAAGGTGTTTAAGGCAAACAAACTCATGTCTATCGAAGTGAAGTGCCTTAAGTTTAGATACAAGGTCCTGGGTTCTTGATACCAAGCTATTTAGTGTGGCTCCAGCCTGGGAGGTAATAGTTGACACCTCAATCTGCATCAGAATGAAACATGTGGTTTGGATATTTGTTTTAGTATGGCACCTCAACAAAATGAAATGCATAACATTATATAAATAGTTTTGATGTTCTCAAGAATGCAGCATTTTGTCCGGCAAGTATAGTTTACCTGTTGACCAGTGACCAGGTATATACAGCCCTCTTTGCCAAAAGTGACTTGTCTACAGAGGTGATCTAGGACCAGCAGCTCACTCCAACAGCTTTGCAACAACACCATCTGATCTTCAACCTGGGAGAAGCATAAGCATGCCTGGTCTGGTTAAAATTAAATGTTACACCCACTGACCCCTGTAAGCATACATCACATGAAGCATAAGAACTGCTTTCATTAGTCTAATTCTGCTGCTGATTAGTAATTAAGCAAATCATAGTACATCAAAATGAGTAAAAAATTGTTTGTTTTTTCACCTTGAGCTCTTTAAACAGACTGCTGTTTCTGGCCCACTCCACAAGTCCAAACAGAGTCTGGTCAGCCATTTTGCACATAATGCTGAATGTATTTAGGCGGTCGTGCTTTCCTCGATTGGCCTGCTCTTTTTGCAGACTAGCCAGAACTTTGGCACGTAGCTGGGCCTCATCCTGCTCACCTTCCAGGAGCTGACTAAGGAACTTAGGCGTAAGAGTGGCTGATGGAGGGATGGTTGGAGTTTGGGTGGGAGCCTGGCAGAGAACAGTGGCTGAACTTGGTGCAGGGCAGGGATAAGATGCTGGCGTGTTTCTTGGTGTGAATAAATTATTTGGGGTTGAATTCCCTGGATAGTGTGTGAGAGTTGGGTTGTAGCTGAACCCCATTTCTCCTTTGTCCTGGGGGTGTCCAGGGAAGGTGCAGTACAGTCCATGATAAGGCATGGATGGAGGAGTTAGCATTCTGTGATTGTTCATTGTGCAGTCCAGTTGCATGGGTTCACTTAACTGTCCCTTGTCAAATGGATACAGAATGTTGGACAGATGAAAAGCATTGAAAGACGAGGGATCACTTGTGTGACTGCCTTTCTGGTGAGGATAATTTAGAGATTGGGGACTGGGTGTTTGCGTAGTTTCCATCTTTATCCTGTAGGGATCAGTGTTTGCCTTTTGCTGTTTCATCTGCCTGTCTCGTCGATATAGAGGTCCAAATTTATTCCTGCCCCCTCTCATTCGATCTGCTCTTACAGCTGATGGCAGAACATAACACACATTTTATTGGCTTTATCACTACACTTTAGGCTTTGCCAGTGATAGTTAAAGGTACGAAACCAAGAACAAGTCCACTCTATATATTAGGGATTAACAATGCAAAATCTTTATATGTAATCCAGATCATTCCAACACTTATTTATTACTTCAAAGATAGTCATAAGACATAAAAAACAAGCATGTCACAAAAAAGCAAAATGCAACTTCAAAGACATTAACATTGTTGGTCTTTATGCATAGAAATTGGCAGAACTTTATTGTACCTTCTCTCTTCATGCCTACAGCCAAACACTTTTGGAAGCGACAGAAAGGACAGCGTTTCCTCTGAGAAGGGTTCATTGGGCAGCTTTGTTGTTCTGCACAAGTGTAGTGTTTGTTATTCTGCACTGAGCGTTTAAAGAAACCCTGCATGAGAAAGAGAGATTGATCATCTATTGATTCATTTTCTTAAAACTACCAAATATTTCAAAATAAAATTCCAAATGATACATTTCTCTGTTACAGTGAGACAGTTTGTGTCCTAATTCAGAACTAAATCATAACCATATTTTCAACATCTTATTCCTTACCTTGCAACTCTCACAGGTAAGCAGTCCATAATGATATCCTGATACTTTGTCACCACAAACAGGACAGCTCTCCTCTGACTCTGACCTGCTGGCTGCCTCAGTCTTGTGTTCCTGAGCTAAAATGCAAAAGCAATGATGTTAAATGAAAATATTAACATTGCATAAAAAACTGTGCCGACTTCAAGTGGAAGCCACTGCTGGACAATTTGAGAAGACAAGAGAGGTTTGTTAAATGTGTATTTTTTTAAAGTTTTGAACTGCTGTGAAAGAAAAATGTCATGAAATCCTGTAAGGTATTTGTGTGCGTGTGTGTGTGGGGGGGTCTGTGTGTGTGTACATGTATATGTGTTGGAGATGACAACTTTCAAACTTTGATCTAAACAATAATAATGCACACAAGCATTGTACCGAAAGGTTCAGATTTGTAATCAAATATTTTAAAATTCAAACAGTTTGAAAGATAAAACTAAAGCGCTTTGCTTTTGATATAAAATGTATCATATAATGAGATTTATTGCTCCCCTGTTGATCAGTGAACAATATGAAATCATCCCTCTGTCCAGACAGTACCTTATCACTCATCTTGATTTGTTCAACTGCGATTGCAGATATGACCCTTACATAATTCCCAGAACCAGCCTACCAAAATGAACAACTGTAACACATTGATGACATACTTCTAAACTTACGTTACCATGTATGATGATTTTTAAATGAAAGTATTTTGAAGCAGCATAATAAATATTTGCACACATTCATATAAATAAGTCCATCTTCCAGACCATGGGCCTTAAAACAGATGGATTTAGAGAACACAAACTTTTCTGAAAAATATTCTTTTACATATAGTATATTCTGTGATCTCCACTTAGTGCACTTCCATGTACTCACATGTTGATGATCCCTCCAATACTAACAGGTCCTCTGGATAGTTACCAGACTGGTGGATTAGTGGTTGGGGTGGCTGTGGGTAATAACCAGGTATGTCCATTTTTGCTGGTGGGACATGAGCTCCACTGTCAGCTCAGCTTGATCTTCATTGTTGAAGAGATTAGGAGACCAGACAAACACAGCAGGAGAGCCAGAGAAAAGCCAGAAGGCGGTCAGGCCAAAAAGTTCAGATGGACTGACGGTTGTTTGAGGCCCACATTTGGACTTTGATCAGTAGTGAGCGTCATAAAACCTCTCCTGACTGGCACTCCTAACCAGTCAGTATGTCAGCAAGTAAACTAGCCAACCAGGCCCTTCATGTGAGACATATAGCCACCTGCTGGAATCTTACTGTAGTGAAATTACTTCAGTATCAATGAACAATTCGGAGGCTCAGCAGATAAGATAAGAGTGCATTGATGAGAACTACTTTCAAACTACATTCAGTTTTCATTACATTTATTACAATGAAGGCACTTTTTTTTGTTAATGTACAATTGGGTGAATTCAATTTTCGTCTGTTGTTCGCTGAAGACGATTTAGTTTGAACTGCCTCAAATACCTACAGTTTGATTCCCAAATTAATGCAAAGCTCCACCCAAAGACCCAGCCACAGACCCTGTCTTGTGATTTGTTCAGTTTTTAAAAGTCTTCTTGTAAGAGCGTGTTTGTGACATTTAGGAGCAAATGACTTTTGGACTGGTCCAGCTGGAAATATTTATTTATTTTTAAATGTCAAGGCCATATAATTCATAGTTTAAAGACAGAAAGATTCTCTAATAGTTTTATTCTGGTCTGATGTCATAATGCACACTTTATGAAATCATTTCTACTGTTCATCATCTCACTGTGCTAGTTCACTTTTTCTGCTGCAGATTTATAGTGTGTATCATTCACATATTTACAGTGTATTTCATCTAAACAATAACATCCTTTTATGTTTTTTTATTCTGTTTTTTAAATAATTTTGTGCATATTATTACTGCTTTTATCCTCTTTCTATTTTTTTTATCATAAAACACATTCATAAAACAACCTTTGTTGACCAAAGTGCTGTACA
>JAOXNZ010000021.1:8093084-8105802 GCA_028566095.1 Kryptolebias brasiliensis | reverse complement strand
CCCCCCCCCCGAGACTTACTCTGTCTTACAAAATACAAAGAGTGAAAAAGCCAAATCCAGCAAATTTAATATTGTACATGAGTGGAACAAGAATATTTGAATCATTGTTCTCTTGGACAGAAAATAGTTTCAAAATCTGAATTTGTGCAGCAAGATGTAGAGCTGAAAAGCAAAAAAAAATAAAAAATACATTGTCAGCTGAATTAAATTTAGCCAACAGTTTATTTATAAATTTATGGACCTTAAATGTTAAATGTTAATTTTGTATTTTGAGTCTCATAAACATGTAACTGTGAGTAGGAATTTCTCTTACCTGACCCTTATGCACTAACTCAACAAAACAGCCTGCTTCTTCAGTCTCACTCTAGCAAAATGTAACACTGACAATCATGTCTAAATAAAAAATGAAGAATTTGAAGATTAAAAGAAATCTTCAGGTAAACATGTCTTTTGCACACTTCAGAGAGGCTCCAATTGAAAAGCAAGGTTTTTCTTGTTTTTTTGTGTGTAAGATTCTCCTGTTCCTCTTTAGACAGGAGGAAACTCTAAACTGAGCCATGGATCAGGTGTAACCAGCATGCCTTTTTCCCACAGTAGAGGACCAGATTGCAACAGCTAGATATCTGACACTAATCACACATTAAAACTCCAATGCTGTTCTTGCCAGGCAGAATGGAGCGACACTGGCAGCTGCTGCTGTTATGTCCAGCAGAAGGATCTGAGGAATAAAAAAATATTTCTTTTAAAGATGAAGCAGTTTAGATTTTAAGAATGGAAATAATTTTTAAGTCCAAATATATATTTCTATGTTAACTATTAAAATTTTGAAAACAACCAATTTTTAAAAAAATAATTGTAGCCTAAATCAAGAGAGGGAAAGGACATGGGCACAAATTTAAAGATTCAAAAATGAGTGAACAAAATGGAGCAAGGTTGATCCTTAGATCTTAATCTGAAATTACTTTTTTTTTCAATTTTTTCAGTACTTTTGTTCTTTTTTCCTTTAGTGACCGACTTTATTCATGATCTAATGCTGACTTCTGCTTTGGCCACAGATCAGCACTGATTTTAACAGCAGGCCAAAGACAGTGCCATTCGTTGGGTGACTGCAAGTAGAGATTAACATTAAGACAGAGGTTTCAGGGCAGTTTTACAGCACCTGTTAGGGCTCAGCTCAGACCCATTTTGCTAAACCAGGCCTATGCAGCTGTTGGCTCAGTTCTAAACCTCAGCCAGGAACATCGTCCAGGAACAGTCTCTTTTTCCATCTCTTCTGGCTTTCAATCTGACAGCACACAAAACAATGAAGCTCCTCTGTGGGTGCTTTGACCTCAGCAAGCCTCTAATCTCATGATATGGAATATGTCTGTGGTGATCTAGTAGCCCCTGGAATGTAACTTGCACAAGAATAGTTGGTTTCAAAACTGTTTCATGGAGTTGTTTGGGAGTAGTTTGAGACTTTAAATAAGCCAAAAACTGAATGTTGTCAGAGCATTTACAAACAGCTGTTTGTATCTTGTTATTTTCCTATAATAATGCTTTATGATTTTTGCATATAGTCAATATAAAAGAAAAGTTGTCAAAAACTTAGGAATTGTTGTACAAAAACATATGATAAGACAAAAACTTAGACAAGGTCTACAAGCTAACAAGCCAGTCTGAAGTATCACTGTAAACATCTCAAATTAAACACCCAGTCAAAACACACTCATGGATTGTTTTTTCTGCTCTCGAATGGAAAAATGTGTGGCCCCCAGCACCTCTTTCTCAGAACTCTGGTCTCTCGAGATAGGGAATATTAAAGAGGCTAATGTGACTGGAGGGCTCTGGGCTGTTCTTCAATGGCTGCCTGCTTGTGAATGTCCATTTATAACCAGATTGGTCCAAATAAGCAGAGGAAACACTGCACTTTCCCACAGTACTGAAGGGGCACAACACGACTTCTCCTTTATAGTTCATGACTGCATGGAAACTGCACTCCCACTAAGAGCTTACAGAATGGGCAGACTGGTGAACCGTAGCAGCCCAGATAACAACTTGAGCAACTCTGAATCTGATTAGCCAACATGAAATCAACCGTGCACTGTGATAGCTGTTAAGGACAAAGTTAGGCATCAGCCATGAAATTACATTCCCACACATATATGACAAAATGATTCCATAGTTTTTCTGCCAGTCCAAACTGTTGCTTTGTCTGTTGGTTGACTTTTTAATCTGGAATTGAGTGCAGTTATTTACTTGCATTGTATTTAACCCACTGAAATAAAAAAAGAATTTATGGATGACCTTTTCAAAAAGATCATTTGAAAATAACTGAGTTTGCCCCATTATTACTGTGTGAATGCTGATTCATTATTTACATTACTGTTTTCCTGTTTTTAGTTTTTTGTAGTTTTTGTCAAACTAGTTCCACAAATTTTGTGCTCATTTTCATCAAAACATTCGACTGAATTGGGAATAGTATGGTTTAACGTTAAGTTATTATAACTTTTATACTTTTTGAAATATTTTACAAAACTAACTGTTTTGTTACATGTAGGTTTTATCTACAGTTTTGCTACATTTAGCCACAGTTTTGTTAATTTTAGATTTTAGATGCTGTTTTTCTGATTTTAACTTCTGATCTGCTTGTTTTAACTTTACCAATTCATTCCTCAACAAGTTTTTGTAAGGTCATTCAGCACTCAGCACTCAGCATTCACATTGCTTTTTTACAGAAAACGCATTACTTTATTATTATTATTTTATTAATGTTTTAGTGGCAGCCTCCCTCAGCTGCATTTAAAATCTTGATTGCTCTTTTGCCAAGGTAACAGAATCTATGAGCCACCTGCTACTACCCAACTGAACCCATTTTTGCTCTCTAAGACAAAGCCTGTGTGTACTCCACATTAGTACATCTTGTGTTCTCGTCTCAACATGACTCCTCATCTGCATGCCTGTTTCTTTGAAGCCCCTTTTCAGATTTTTTTTTTCAGCAAGTCTGTTTTGTGGGTATCTTATTTCTTATGCTGCAGCTTGAGGCATATGGTCGGACTGTGACATTTGCGTTCTGGTTTTTAAAACTTCTGTAGCCCTACACTTTGAAGGTTGCGACCTCTCCGTGCATTTGAGTGACAGGAAGGAACAGAGTCTTTTAAGAGGATTTACTGTGAATTAGCACGCTGATTTGATGCTCTTTTTCATGGCACTGTGTTCCAGCAAGGACAGACTGCTCTGGCCCCTGTACAGATGGGCAGATTGTATTACAGCTATTTATACAAACAACAAATATATTTCAGTAATGACAAGGGTTGGTCAAATGTCCCATCTATCAGCTAAAGTGTTTAAAAGCTCATTGTTGAGAAAATAAATGTCAAAAAAATCTTTTTCTAAATCTCTTTTTTAAACAGTTTTTTTTAAATCAGTGTATTTTACTTTCCTTGTTGCCTGGCTACACTTGATATGATCAAATTACAACAAACAGTAAAAACAGCACTAAAGTTTTCACATTTTTCTGTAATTTAAACTGGATAAAAGTGCACAATGGTTGTTGGTGAAGTGAGCCAACTCACTCTAATCAGTTTGGAGGGCAGCTGTGGAACAAAGACTTGACAGCCACCATCCAGCTGGCTCAGACTCTGGGAACCAGTAAGAAAAGCTAAAATGCACTTTACACCATTACAGTCATGCATGGCCTCTGTCTCCTGCTTTGCTATGTTTTTAGCTATTTTTTTAGCCTCAACTCTTTCTTTCTATTTTACACACACACACCCACACACACCCACACACACACACACAAAATGAGCACAACAAAATCACACCAATGTTCTTTACTTTTACTCATTGGTTAAACTGTAATCTGTGGTTCTGGTCCAGGCCTTCTTCCAGCATTTGCAGCGTCATGTGGTTCAAGAGTCCCACATTAGAAAAAACTGCATGTGGGCTGCATGCTCTGTTTCCTGTAGATTAGCTTTGTATGCATCTCTCTTCACTGTGACAGACTGAATCAGTCTAATGTAAATAAGCACTCCTAACTTTCAACAAACCTATGGCCCCTAAAAACCAAAAGCCCCTTGTGGTTGAAAGTGAGAGAATTCCACCAGGAGATCTAAACTCCCCTCTTTCCCAGCTTTCTCAAGCTTGCCTTCTTGCAGGCGCCCCAGCTCAATGAGTTTGGCTTCCCACATTTAAGAGTGACTAAAAAAAGCATCTTCAAATTGCAACCATAAGCTGTCTCTCTTTTCCTCCTCCCACACACATGTTCTTACAATCCTGATGAGGGGGTCCTAAACACTGAGGAAATTCAACTCTCAAGTGAATAAATTAGTTGGATTTCCTATTTCACCAGTCATTCCCAGCACAGTAACACTCTGGGAAAAGCCAGTAGTTGTTCGGTGGGATGCATTCTGAGTTGGAGACTCCAGTGAGAAAACAAAGGAGGAAGCTGCTCACTGACTGCACAAAGGAGGGAGAAGTCTTTTTTTAAACAGATTTATGAGCTTGACTCCTCCACAACATGAGACCTGTAGCCCAACCTCTTCCTGTCAGTGACTGCTAGGTGGTAAGACCTTTAGTTGCAGAATGGCAGAAGATGCAGGTATTCTGACATGAAAATTAACTTTTGAGCAAATATTGTTGAGTTATTTTCTTTACCTTTGTTAATGCATCAACACAGCATGCTTTATCTTGCTCCAAGAGCTTATTTGGGGGCTGATGATGCTGTATGAAACTTGATCTGTGTGAGATAGTTTGACAGTTTATCCTTCACACTTAACCTAGATGAGAAAGAGGGAGAATTAGTGGATATATTGGTAGAAGGATGTTAGAGAAGCAGCTGCCAGGAAAAAGACAAAAAGGAAGGTCAAAGTGGAGCTATATAGATATAGTTAGAGAGGACATGGAGGTAGTTGGAATGAGGACAGAGGACACAGAAGACAGAGTTAGATGGAGGAAGATGACTCACTTTGGCTTCCCCTGAAAAGGGAACAGCCAAAAGAAGAAGAAGAAGGTGTGTTATTGTTGCACTTTCTGCAAAACTATGCTGGCTCATTCATGGAGCCTCTTGGCGGGCAGTAAAAAGAATTTACTACAACCAAAGTCTGATCACCTGAGTGTGGGCCCCACATCAGGGTGCATGAAAGTGTGTACAAGCAAAAAGAAACACTGACACTGACAGAAGAAGGTGAAAATGCAATGCTAGCAAACACCACTCAGCATAGCAGGTTGAAGACTTCATTGGTAATAAATTCAGAGTAATTTCCACAAAAACTGCATTTAAACAGCTGTATTACGTCTTGCTGCTGAAGACAAGAGCAAAAATGCTTTTGCCTGTATCTGTATGTGTTCGTTTATCTATAGCATTTGCAAAATGTTTTGTGAACCAGTGGATGGATTTTAATAAAACTCTCAGAAAATTATTACTAGATACACATCTACAACTAATTAACTTTTGGGGTCAACTCCATTGAAGATGGCGGCTACAGCTAAGCAAAACTAAAAAACACAAACATGACTACAACTCAGTCAATTTTACAGATATTGAGCTAACATTTGGTGTGGTAGTAGCTGAGCATCATCCCCAACACATACTCCTAGCAGTAAACATTGTGCAACAACTTTGTTTAATGCTTTGACATACTGGCATCAAACAAGTTTGTTTGTTGGTAAAATATCTCAGGAACTGCTGGACAGATTTTAGTAAAACTTTCAAAAAGTAATCATTAAGTGTACATCTATAACTCATTAACTTTTGGAGTTACCCCAATTCAAGATGGCTGCCACAACTAATTGACCTTAGCAACACATAAATGGCTATAATTAATTTTATTTTGCAGATATTGAACTAAATTTGGTGTGTTGATAGCTGAGTCATTCACAACACATACTGTTCTTCAAATCCTAACATATTACTTGAGATCTCTCAATATTGCATGAGACTGCGCATAATGTTATCTACAAGGTTTGACCAAAATGGCCTATAACTGTATCTTTTCTTATCATACATTGATCTTAATTTAAAAAACATGAAAAGTTCCTTCAAGAAATGCTAGGCCTTTAATTTAGCAAATGTGTTGTTCAAATACTTGTTTTCCAATGCAGTCAATATTACAATTTTGTACTTTTTTGAAAGTTTTACAAAACTATTATTTTGTAAAATAAGATATTACATAAAGAACAAAACTTATTAAAACGTGTTGGTAAAATTCCCAACAAGGCATAAAAAATGTTTGAATTTGAGCCACCTCAACCAAGCTACAACAAAAAAATAAAAATAAAATAAAAATCCTTGATTACAGCAAACTAATCATCCATCCATCCATTTTCTTTTACCCACTTTTTTTTTCTGGGTAGCGGGGAGATGGTGCCTATCTCCAGCAGTCACTGTGCGAGAGGCAGGGGCAAACTAGTTAGAATAATTAAAATTTTAGGAACTCCATTTGAATAAAAAAATAATCTGATTTGATGTTGTCTCGAAGGTTGTCCATGCTGTATGCGTTTAGATACTTTATATCTCCACATACAACCTGAGGACAACATATTAGTTACCTGTCTGTTTCTCTTCTATTAACCATGAAGTAAAATAAAATTATGTTCATCTGGGAATCATAACTCACATCTAATGTGAGCAAGTTAGCATTTTATTGGACATTCGAGGTAAACTGACCCATTTTAAATATTGTGAGACCTGAGAGTTTGAAGCCATAGTAACTGTCAACAGCTCCAAAAGCAATGTGTCACACATCACTGGTGCTGAAAGGCCCCTGTTTCATCTCGCTGACTGTTTTAAAAACACACATCTCTATAAGGGTCTTACTCAAAATGAAATATTTAATAAAGTCTGCCACGGTCCATAGCTCACAATCTAAATGGCCCTTACTGACCCTGTCATCTATATACCATAACACAAAAAGTACACTCCTACAACAACTCTATTAAATTCATGAAAGTAAAAACAACAGATGAGGTATAAATCAGCTTTTTACATATTCAAATTTTGCTAACAGTAGAGTAGATAGACTGCTAATATTACCAAATCAATTCAAAATTTGTTCTACAATTTGAAGATGGTAAAAAAAAAGAAGTTAGAAAAAAATTATTTGGCATGGAAGATTGTAATTTATATGTAGGAGGCTGTCACTGCAAAAGGTATTGTTGATTACTCAACATGTTAATAACTTGACAGACATAAAGGAGCTGTTGTTTCAACTTTGTAGTTCTCATGTGTCATCCCTTATATTCAGTACACAAGCTTTGTGTCACAATTTAAAGAAATATGTGTTTTAACCTTATTTTTGGCTCTCATCATTGGGGTTGTGAGAAAAATTTCTATCCATGGGGTCTCTCCCATAAAATTCCCCCTCCCTCTTTTGTATACTAGAATAACCAGAAATAATTACTTCATACAGTCTCTTCCAGTCCAACACTGGAGATTTGTTTTGTTACACTGCCAAGGTTTATCTCGGTGTAGGCACACCTTTTGAAACAGGTTACAGAGATGAAGGTTGACTCATGACGCCTTGGATCAAAGCTTAAAGTTGCAGAATTCAAAAATTGTTCAAGCAACAGTCACACAGTCAGATGTGCAGACACACTCACACCCCTCCTCCTCTTCTCCCTGACTTAAAGTCCAAAAACAACTACACATCCCTCTCTTGGGTTTCATTAGATGGAAAAAAAACATAAAAGATAAATAAATGAACTAACCCCAAAATTGTTGTGCTTGCGTGGGAGACTTCAGAATGCCCAAAATAGTTTTTTGTGAAGCCATAGGAATGAGGGTCTGCAAGTTTTCACCATACATGGGCCTGTTTTTGTACCCATTTCCTACTGAAGCATTTCAGCATGTTGACCAGAGTGACCAGTCTGCTGCCACACACTGCTTATTTTCTCACATTTTCCCTCATCAAATATTTTGTGATTGATGAGAGGGTCCAGTTTTTGTTGTCCAGTATGTTCTTAGGTTCTATTGACTAATTTGGCTTCTGGTAGACAGGTTGTGTTGAAGGATGTTCCTGTTTCTATATGCACATCTTGTGGAACAAACATCTACAAAACCAGAGAAACGAAGAGATGTGAGTCAGAATGACGTATGGCAGCAGGTTGCACAAACCTGGGTTTCTTGAAAAGGAGTAAATGTTTAAGCAGTAATCTGAAGAGTCATTTAACTCTTCACAGCCAGAGGTGAAAAATTTCTTTAGCGTACATTATCAGCCTAATACTCCCACACATGAACCTCTTACACAATAAAAAATCATGGACACATACAAACAAGTACACACTGCTCAGGTTCAGACAGATTGTGTTTTGTCATTTCATCCTTGCTTTAATGTCATTGCTTTAACTAACATTTCCCCACTTTGTTTATGCCTTTATCATCTGTGTATGTGTGGTTTTGCACGTGTGTGTTTGTATTCACAGCTTTGTGCGTCAATCAGTAATTCCATATTTCTGTCAAAGCTTTTGCAAACATAATCAACCAACCATGATTGCCATGTTTACCTGCTGATGACCTCCAGATGGCTCCAAGTGATACAAAAGTGTATACAGTTAGAGCCAACAGAAATACTTGTTGGGCTCAAGAGAGTCAGCAGGGATAATCCTGTGTTCCTAGACCCTCCGACCTCAAGACATTTTGTAGTGTTGGCACGTAGCTGGAGCTGTCAGCCCACCATCTATGGGAGATCTGTGTTTAATTTGAAAAAGCGGACTTTGCCAGAATACAGAGAGAATGAAAAAAAGGGAAGGAGTGGAGGGGGTAGGGGGCGACGCCAGTACTTTTTCCTTTTGTATTTGAAAGAACATTTCTGTGTTTCTGAATGTGTTTCTGAATACTGATGAGGTTGAGGCTAGACACTTTTGCAATATGTGACAGAGTTGTTTTAAATGTTTTAGGAGCTTTTTGTGTGTCTGCGTGCGAAAGACTTGCATTGTGTGTAAAGGAATTGTGTATGTGAGCATGGGGAAAGAAGTAGTTATTGCAAAACAGAATTATTTCTTTTCAAAATAAATTGGCAGAGGTCCAGGTCCATAAGTCGAAGAGAAACTGTGAACACAAGCCATCACACACACACACAAAACTCACAAAACTATTACTCCTAAGAGATGGAAATTATTGTTTTCATCTCAGTTTCTTAGTGTGTGTCCAGACTTGTATAAAAGAGGTGTGTATTTCTAATAAGTCTTGGCATGAAAGTGACAAGTAACAGTGATTTCTGTCAGGTTTTTCTGGTTCTGGGCCGTGACTGTCACAATCAAGCTGAGGCCTGCCTTCTTCCTTCGTTCATGGGAACCAGAGCAATGATGCCTGCTTGCCCAAGTGCCTGGCTGCTCTCACTGGGAGCAGTTCCCATCCTACTCATCTGTTTATTATTTTCCTGTGAGGGCTTGTGCTGTAAGAAAAAAAGGTGGGGGTGCGTTGGTGGGGGGTGAGGTCAAGTAGGAGGGATTGTTCTCCCATGTTTCATTGACAGTACTACTGGAGAGTTGAATGATGGGATTTTGAAGGAGAACAAATCATAAATACACTGATAATTCACTGTGAAACATGCTATCTGTGGAGCTGGTTTTTATAAAGACTCTTCCCCAGTTAGGCCTTTGTTTTGAAAGTTTTGGATAATGATGAAAGGGTGTTGTAAGGCACTCTAAAGGTTGCACATGTACAAAACTAAATGAAAATGCAGGAAAATATTAAAATACTCAAGACCTAACATTCTTTCATGCCCAAGTTTTAGACTAAGATCATCTGATGATGAGAAATGATGGAGTTGTAGTCATTTTGGTCAAACCTTGAAAATAACAATATGCTCAAACTCATGCAATGCTGCTACATGCAATGCCATGTGTTGTGAATTACTCTCAGCTACTACCACATCAAATTCTAACTCAATATCTGTCAAATTGACAGAGTTATAGCCATTTTTGTGTTGCTTTTTTAAAGGTCAATTGGCTGTGACCTCCATCTTGAATTAGGTTGATTCTAAAAGGTAATCAGTTTTAGATATACAACCAATGATTATTTTCTACAATTGTTATTATTAAGGTTGTCCTGTGGATCATTAAATATTTTGGTAACAGACAGACAAATGAAAACACACATATGAACATGCACACACATAAACGCACACACAGTCACAAACGCAGGCAAAAAACATTATTGTCTGCCTTTGCCTTTTGACATTGGCAATAATAAAAGATTTGAAACATCATACAAAAACATACACCTATAATAATACATGCAAGAGGGTTCAAGTTCATTTTGTCTATTATTATTTTACTATAGGTCTGAACATGTATTTTCACATGTTTTTATTGTTAAATTATGTTGTATAATTCTTACAGTTAAGGGGCTAAGTGATGAGATGAGGGAAACTAAAATCACATTAAAATTTCCTGTGACATTCTCAAACACATACAGTAGGTATCTGTATCCTTTGGGGCTTCTCAATGGAACTGCACCATCAGCTGTGGGTTTTCTGCGTTGCATAGAGTGGGCACTTAGTACATCTGACCTATGACCTTCCCACAGACTCAAGAGAGGAGGTTTTTTCATTGAGAAAGGCAAGACCCTTTTTTTCTGGTCCCACACAGTCCTCTCAAAGTCACATACCAAAGGATGCTTTTCCCATCGTGAACCAAACACATCACTCTGTTCTTCATTGGTTTATAGCCAAGGAAGTGGGCGATCTCATGAGTGGGGTCCTGCCCGGTACTCATGGCAGACCTGACCTCCAGCAAGAACCACAGTTAGGCCTTTCTCTACAGGTCAGGGGAAATATGGAGAGGGCCAAAAGCTGGGGGAAAAGGTCTAGTGCTTCTTATAAGACAGAAGCATTTTGTTCTAATTTCATCAAAAACATTTTCATTTTCAAATGTTTTTATGACCCAGTTCTCAGATATGAGATACACTTTAACACTAACATTAGTGATGCATGATAGGAGCTAGATTTTAATAGTCAACATGCAAAAAGCAATCAAGTAGACAAACACTGTTAAAGAAACATTGTGTACATGAAATTATACTCAATATATTTCATCAAACATATCTACTGAATATTTCATATACAGTAGATGTTAGCTTTTGTAAAATGCCCAGAAACCACCAACAGTTCTGTGGCAATAATGTTAATGTTATTTCATATAGTGGTTTTAATATGGTTCTAAAGTTAAGATACTCTGGACAACAGCGGAGAAAACAGATAGTAAAGGACAACACTTATTCTTGATTAATCTCTATTAGGATCTAAAACCAATAATTACAGTACAGATAACAGATCTAATGATCTTTATTTATATAACATACTATAGACAGATCGCAAGGCCAAAAAAAAAAAATTATTTTTAAATTATTGTGATTACCTGGTTACTTTTTAAATTGACTTATTGCTCCCTATTAGCTCAGTGTTTGTTCCTGTTTTAGTGTCTTACACAGATACATTACACACTTTCTCAATATGACATCAAGTTATAAAACTTACAAATTTAAAGAAATTTGCTGTTGGAGACGATCACTTTTGCATGTAATGATTGAAAAACAGTGACATTTTTTATTTTTTTAAAATATTCAGTCTGAACCACACATGCAGCTATGTTAAAGTTTTTTAGTCCTACTGTGCTGAAAAAAAAAAAGTTGTTCTGATCTTCTCAAATTTAATAAAAAATACACAACAAAACATAAGCCACACCAATAAAATATTTTTTACAAAACAAAGAATATAGCTACTTTTGCAAATATTACAATTTTTTTTTAAATTGTTTAACATGTAATGTTTATTAAACATGTTTATTTTCTTTCCTCTTTTTAATTTTTGTGTTACACCACAGTGTTGAAAAATGTTTGCAGGGGCAGCTGGAAAACATCAGTATCCATACAATTTTAAATTCAAGATAAAACTAAAAGAAAATTGTGTATAAAATGTGCAGAAAAACATCTTTCAAAGATGGCAGCTTGAACTCCAGAACCTGGTGTGACAGAAAGTATTTCATCTGTGTCATGCATCTCTCTACCTGAAGGCATCTGTGCTCATAATTTTAAAGTCATGAACCCTGGATAATGGGACCAACTTATTAGGTGCACATTTTTCAAGTTTGATTTGATCTTAAAAACTTATATGCAGTAGCTTATAATATTGTTTAATATTCCATTCTGGTTGTATTTCTTATTACTCTCCTAATTTAACACAGTAATTTTTTTTTCCTAATTTTAAGCCATATTAAGATGCACATATTGAGTGATTTAAATGTGAGTGGTTTAGTGTGAATGCTAAATTTTGTGAAAGGAAACTGTAAACTTGAACATGTTCAGGATGAAACCACCTTGTCTTCATCTGGATTACAGCACAAGTGTTCTCCCTCAGGGACTCTTTACTTTACAGCTCGTCCCTTCAGCAACCGAAACCAGGCTGTGCACAGACAAGCAGAGGTAATGTATGTCACGTCTCACTGTCTGTCCATGCCTCGGAGGAGACAGATACAATAGATGAGTACATTAGATAGACAGAAATTGAAAGACAACATATTACAGGTGTAATATATGAGGTGTGAAGAAGACAACCAAAAAAAACATGTGATGTGATTTTTTTTTCTGGTTTTCTTGTATAGAAACCTTTAAACAAGTGTTAGGATGTGAAGCAACAGTAAAACAAAACAAGTGAAAATTAAGTGAGGAGGAAGAAAATAGAGTCCAACTTGTAGTGTTGTAAATAAGACTGAGAGAGGCAGAAAAATGGGGGGGAGGGAG
>JAOXNZ010000021.1:8081160-8093069 GCA_028566095.1 Kryptolebias brasiliensis | reverse complement strand
GCGTGTTTGTGTTCTGATTAGGCTGAGCCAAATGAAGGCGGCTCACCAATAGAGATAACCAACAAAGACATCTCTTCACAAGGAACAAATCTGCGAACATCTTTTCATGGTCAATAGCAATGGGTAGTCTTTTGTTCTAAAGAAAAAACAAGAAAAAAAATAGAATTTTGTTTTTCAGTTTGGGAGCATGTATGAAAACACAGGAACAATTTTCATAAGTTTAGGTGGGTCCAAAAGCTATGCTATCATTATGTTCTTAAGAACTTATATTTTGGATATTTATTCCTTCTCACCCTGGCTGCCAAGTTGGGATGCACTCAAGCTGAATAAACAATGATGCAGGCTTTTTGGACTGAGACAGGCTTCCTGGCATGGGCGTGCCTGCACCCTGTTTGGTTTCTCATCTTTATGGTTGGCGACAGTGAATAGATCAAATCTGTGGCAGTGTTGATCAGGTCCTCAGTGAGTTTTTTTTTCCTCTGGCAGCAAACTGAGGCTGGGATGCAGCCAGGGTTGCCAGGCAAGGCAACACTCCTATTAGAGTCTGTCTTTGATTCATACACACATGCACATCAACACCCACTAAACTCACTCTCACGCTGCCGGTGGCATCAGAGAAAAACACGGCCATCCTTGGGAAACAAATTAAAAAGGATGATCACCCCCTGGTTGGAAGTACTCCTTCATTGGTGGTGGTCAAACCAGAAAGCAAAGCATGTTGTAATTTGTCCATAAATTTTAAAAAACCTATCAGATTCCCAGACATCTAATTACAACATTGAAAGACAGAAACAAGTGATCCATGGTAGAAGAGGTTGAAAACCAAAGGAGAAATGATATGTTTGAGAAAGAAATGTGAGGGCACAGGATGTTGAGAACGAAGTGCGTGTTTGTGTGCATACCCACTTAAGTGTTTGTGTTTTTGATTTTCATTTTTTTGTATTGTAGATTTTTTTAGCTCTCATTTTGCTTCTTGCCTTGTCTTGCACAGAAACAGGAATTTCAGGTTTTTGGGAAATATCGTCACCTCACCACAGCTTTGCTGTTAGACGCAGCTAATGGAATATTACACCAATCTGACCTCATTGTCCATGACAAAAAAAGACGATTATGTTACCTTAACTCAGATTACTTCACCTTTAAACCCTGGACAATCGACCACTAATGCTCTTGTTGGAGATTTACAATGCTTTTACTCAAATTGAAACCTCTAATCACAGCGTTTCACGGAAAATTGAACTGGGAATTTTGAGAAAGTGAAAAGAGCAGAACAAAACAATATGGTGGGCAAACTGAGTCCAAGGTCTGGAAATTCCAGTTGAATTGTTTATGTTCTGGAGGAGCAGTAGGGAAAGAGAACTACACTAATGTTGTAATGGATTTGACAAAACCAGCTCTGTCTCTGTGATTGTGAAACAATGTGTAAGGCTGACTAGCAAGAGCCAAGACTCTTTTGATTTATTTGTGCTCCAATCAATCTTGAGTGACCTTACAAACAAGCAGCTCAACTCAGAATGAGGAATGATGACCACCCTCTACATGTGTGAATAAAAACAAGTGACCCACGCTGAGTTTGTGAGAGGTCACTGCATGTAGAGTTTTGAAGACGAATGGAGGAGAGTGCAGACAGAGAGTGGGCCTCAAAGAGAACGAGCAGGAAAACTAAAAGGAATGGACAGTCATCAGGGGGACGAGGGAGAGTAAAAGTTGTGTGTTTGTTTCTTCTTGTGGAGTCTGTTGCTCTAATAGACTCTGCTGTCACAAAACAACCTGGCTTCTCCTGTTTGACTATATAAAGATTAATGGCTCCCCTCAGGTCTGAGTTCAGCTCTGCTGATACTAATATGTCCCATGTGGCCATATCTGTAGTCACATACAGCCACTTTAAATGGTGACTGACTTCCAACTTGTTTTTAGATCTCATTAATGCTGTGGTGTCTTTAAAAACAGTTCTGTTCCTGAATAATGTTATATGGCACTTCTGTTATTTTGTGACATTATTTAAAAATGTATTTATTTTTACCATGAGGAGAATAATAACAGAATTAGATAAACAGAAACTGATTCAGGCTTTTGCTGTCCTGGAATCAGTGTGAAGCACCGCTGTCTTCTACTCAATGGTAGCATCCAACAGCTCTCTTTCTGTTTTGCTTCCTTTATTTTTCCTCACAGTTTCACACTCTTCTCATCTTTCTCTCATTTTCACAACTTAGTTCTCATTCATTTTTGATCTGAAAGTAAAAAGGAATTAAAATAACTTGGCACCAAAGAATCCAGGTGTGTTGCAAAATTATATGTCACTAATAAACCAAAAAGAACCTTTTTCCCCATTATTATATTTTGTATCAAAAAATGACAGTGACTTGTAATTATGTTAGTGAGGTTGCATGCAGACAGACTCAGTGTATAATAATTGGCATAGAAACTGTGACAAGACCTAACTACATTACATTACTCTCATTATATTGCAATTAAGTTTTTGATTGTGAAACAAAGGTACAAAACAATGGTTTGATAAGACCTCTTGTTTAATGAGACTTTGCTGTAACTCCTGTATTCATTCAGTTAGTAAATAGGTCTTTCATTCTGTTCTCGGCACCCCAGTTCTCATTTTCCCAAGTGCAACACATCCCACTGCTTGCTGCCCAAAACTTTCTACCCACCCTCTGCCAATAGCCTGCAGTGTCCCACATTGGATCTTGGCATCCCTCTGAACATTCAGGACATACAGACTCCTCCCCATCCTCCTCGGACACCTTCGCCCCCTTCCCCACCAACACGCACACACCCGTTTGATTGTGATTGACAGTGTCTTTGTTCCATTGTGTGGCGCTGTCGCCTCTGATGAAGACACATACACAAAACTGAAATCATTGTACACAGCTCAGAAACTACAGGTTTACAACCAGTTGCACGATGAGCCCTGTGTTTTCTGACTGGATGAGTGGAATTGGCTTGGGAATAGAAGTGCACATTAACATGGCATGGATAAGGTGTGTATGATAAACTAGGGTACACAATCCAGACCACAGGCCCTTAACAGAGTGGACCAGGACCAGGGGGTCCAGGCCTGATGGGATAGGGGGCCAGCTGGAGAGGGAGGCTCAGGGCTGTGCAATGTGTCTGAGGTTGTCATTAGTTTTCACCCCTCCTCAGGGATGGGAACCAGGTCACATTCTCTCACACGGCACAAAGCCATGTGTATGTGTGTGTGTGTGTGAGAGGGTTGGGGGTTCAAGGGAGGGGTTTGGATGAGGGGGGTGTAGGCCATGACCTCTTTATATCCATCAACAGATCACTAACTTGGCCCATAGGCATGCTCATATAACACATTCACACACAAACACATTCACATGCATGCAAACACATGCTAATGTGTGCACATGTGCACAGACAGGCACACTCAAAATGCATATGCAAAAACTAGTATGTGCTCTGCTGGTGGCCTCATATGTGTTTTGTATGCAAATATGCTACCAAATGTCCTAGTCTACTAGTTGCCTACATCTGCTACCATAATTATATTTATCGTCATTAATTCATCATTTAAAATGTTTAGTATGAATTACTGCTGAGCTTGTATTGTTGAAAGAAAAGTTGTAAGAAAAAGAGTATACGAATCTGATAGCCTATGAACACATGATGGTTCCACCACAACTCAAAGTTTGCACCTGTTTATCCCAGTAAAGAACACAGCTCACAGACAGAGCTACACAGCTACAAGTCAAAAGAAGCTCAGACATTTTTTTATGGGTGAAACAAATTTCATTTAGAGAAGGTTATAGTGTGACTGGGTGTCCCATACCAGACCCTGAAAAAACAACATGGAATCTGATAAATTTGTTGTTTCCCTTTCTGTGCTAGAATGTGCCAAAATGTCTGCAGTGAAAATGGTGTATCCTTAAACTCAATTGGCTAGGAAAATAGAGAAAACAGTGAAATACTGCCCCCTCTTGGTATCAATGGAGTTTTACAGACAGCCCAAAACATTTGCACAACCTTTAAAAATACAGTCAGAATGGTGACATTTAAAAGTATGAAGACTTTTGGGGTAAGTCAGAACACTGTTTATTTATAAATCAAATTCCAAAATTAAAAATGTCTGACCCACATTGTCCTTAACTTTTAAAAATCAAAAACATCCCACTTATCAAAAGATTAAAAACTTGATTCAACAGCAGTTATGACCATGAGAACACCACATCAGGGCAACGTAAAATTAAGGACACAATACAATACAATACAATACAATACAGATTAATATATTCTGACTCTATAATATATGTCATAACTTTCATAAGCCTGAGTGTAAAATTATTTAGGCTATGTCATATTTTTCTTATTCCTATATTTTCAATGTCTTTGTTTCACATAATAACTGAGTTCAGTTTTTGTGCTTAAATTTCTGTCCATGAGATTTCTATCTCATGTTCTGTCTGTGCACTGACAGAACAATAGATTTCTGATAATGAAAAAAGAACTCAAATGTGGCATTCTTTTCATTAAATATCAATGCAACAATCCAATGTAATGCTTAATATCTCTGTGTTCTGGTATATGCTTCTTTGTCAGTACATTAGAGCACCCTGCATTTATCATCTCTGTGGAAAATGTGCAACTGTGCATGTTGTCTGGCAAAGCTTATCATGGTTGTGTCTTTGAACTAAAAGGAGCCCCCCCCCTCACTCCAAGCTACTGATTTTGGGCTACCAGCTCAGCCCAAAACCTCAAAGAAAGACACTGAGGAAATGAAAAATTTAACATTGTACTCAGTTAGGAGAAATGGTGCGTCTGCGCAGGCAGCTACATGTCAGACACTTGAGAATGCTCATGGTGATGTGCATGAGAGGGCCGAAATTGAATAGCAGGTTGTAAAAGGTGTTCACAGACAGGCCGCCAGTCTCATCCGCATACTTTAAGGCCACAATCGGTGTGTAGAGGCTGTTGGTCAGATTCCTAAAGCGAGGGCTGTCTGACTCAATAACCATCTTAGTGCACTGGATAAAAAAGAAACAAAAATGTTTTGAGTGATTTCATAAACATTTTAAAACTCTGTATCAGTCAATGAGCAAAAAAACTATTTTTTTTAAAGTTCAGAGATAAAGTTAGTCAAATGTAAGTCAGATAAATCATTTCCTTACTTTAGCTATGTCCTCTGGCGTCTGACCCATGGCTTCAAATATATCTATGGATGATGGCAGGTAAACATCTTTAAAATATCGAACTGTGTCTGCATCAACCCCTGGAAAATCCATCTTGGCCACATTCTCCATCATCTTTGTCTCAAACTCAGTGTGCACTGGGCCAGGTTCAATCATGGACAACCTGAGGCAAGACACAGACACAGAAAGATCTGAGAGGAAGCATGTATTGTAAAAAAAAAAAATTCAATTAAACAGATGTGAAAATAGGACAGAAGAAAGAAGTTAATCTACCGGATACTGAACTTCATCAGCTGCACAGCCATACTCTCACAGAACCCTTCCATTGCAAACTTAGAGGCAGTGTAAACATCATTAAACACCACTCCTGACCCAAGAACAAAACACAAAGACGTAAAAGTATAGCATTGCATTTTAATATTAGGTTTTATAGCATTCAAATACCAAAACAAAATCCATAAAAAGTTATTTACTTATAATGGGCAAAACAACTTTAAACAAGAAGGGTGCAGACATGTCCAGGTTTTAGACAGAAGTTAGTTTAGAAACTTTTTAACTTGTTCTGTTAAACCCTAACCATAGGGCTCTTCAAGGTAGTAAAAGCAAACACTGAAATTTTGTTCAAGTGTTTGCTATTTGACCTAAGACATTCCAAAGGCTTGTATTGGAAATGCAATGTATCCCCAGGTAGGTAATAAATTAAGTTAAAAACTTAACTCTTCCCTCATTGTTAGTGATCTTTTTGTAGAAACAAAACACAATAAAACCAAAATTCCAATACTTACAATGATGTAGGTGTACTTAACTGTACACTGTAATGTCTGAAATATATTTATTTTTATACAACAAAAATGACTTTAATGAATGTATTTTTACAATCAGAACTGAAAATGATCATCTCCTGTTGTCTGGATCTCATTTGAGGGCACTGAGACTTTGGCATATATGATTTATTGAAACTCATACCTTGGAGACCCATAACACTGCTCATGACCACAATGTGTCCTGAACGCCTCTTCTTCATGTCTGGCATCACTTCTTTGATCATTCGAACCACGCCAAAGAAGTTGGTGTCAAAAACTCTTTTCATTTCTTCAATGCTGATGCTTTCCACTGGTCCCAGCAAGCCCACACCTGCATTGTTAACTGATAAGAAGCACACCAACTCAGATGATACTCTGCAATCATGACCAACACTTTAAACAGTTAAACAGTTTAAACTTTTTGGCTGTTTATTTGTTTTCTCAGATCTGTGAGAATAATGATTAAAGGTGTTATTACTTTCTTATACCACCAGATGTCAGTGTGAAACAGTTTCAGGGAGGTGTGATGTAACACAAGTCCATGCTGAGGGCCCTCTGAGTTTTGAGTAATTATGTGAAGGGGGTGTAATGCTGGATGTTATAAATAGATGCTTTATCCAGACTAAAAGTTTAAAGAAGAACTGAAAAGAGGCACTTATTCAGAAGTTATTATTCTAGAAGCAGAAAAACACATTGCAACTCAAAATCCTACTCAAGTAACAGCAGCTGACCTATGGGATTTCTGAGCTCCAGAGCCAAGCTCTGCTTTGTTTAAGCCATAAGGAAGCTGGTTCAGACAAAAAAGTTTTCATGGGTACAATAAGCACCATGTCTGGTGTCAGTTATACCACACTTATGATGGCCTGCGATGGACTTTTCTCTTTGGGTACAAAATCTATCTGCCCACTGGAATTTCAAGACTCCCAATCCCCTCCTTCCACCCACTCAACTGCAAAACCACAGCAAGTACTACCACTGTCTCCAAACATTCCTGTTATGATTTTTGTAATAGTCTAACAGTTTGTATTAATTACTATACTAAGTTTTCTTTAAGTTATTTAATACAATTAGTTATAAACTGTTCTAAAAATATATAGAACACAAAACCCATGTATGTTTAAATGTTTATCCATATGTATAAAATAGATCTCAAGGAGGGAGGCAATTTAACTTTAAAGTGTTTAAAACTCACTCAGGATATCAATATGGCGGTCCTTAACGCTGTTAAGGCACTGCCTGACGGAGTCATCACTGCACACGTCTAATGGAAGCAACGTCAGCGTCTTTCCATATGCATCTCCAGCTGCTTCCACAAGCTTGTCCTTTTTCTTCAGGTCCCGCATGGTGGCAATGACTGATTGAGAGAGACAAATATTAGTACACAGACAAGGTAGATAAATAAACAAACCTTTCAAACAGAAAAGTGTTTTTTATCCCTCAAACAGTTCTGTTATGTTTCTAAAAACCATGAATATGTATAGTTAGAATTTGTGATTTATTTAAAAAGCTCCAGCACAGTGAATGCAAGTCCAAACCAACATTGTTTGGCCTAAGGATTTTCTGGTTCTGACCCTTGCAGGTGTTGTGTAACTCTGTAGTCACTGTTTATTTTTAGATAAAATAACTGCTGAGATGGGGTAAAGTACATAAATACCCTTGTAGGTTCTTCAGGGCATGTCTAAAAAGTATGTTGAAAACAAACAATGGGTTATCCACACTGCTATACACCAAGATAACACCTATCCTCAGTTTAAAGAAACATAAAGTATTTTTTTCTATGGTGGTTGGGACATTTCAGCACAATTTTTCATTTGCTAGAGAATGACACACACAAAAAAATTATTTCTATCTCTAAAACCACTGTGACTCATTGTAATGCTGGCTAAATGACAAATGAAACTTTCTAAATGAAAATACAAGCAAGAACACACACACACAGTCTGTGATAAACTGAAACAGTCAGGGCCAAAGTTCTTGGCAGAGGCAGTGCCTGTTACAGGACACATAACTGATTCCGTCTGAACTTTAAACACTGGGCAACATTAACCTACATACAAAACAGAAATCTATCATCACCAGCAGCTATCAGCGCAGCGCTGACCCAGCTTCACTGGCTGGCTCTACAGTGTGTTTTGCTTACACTTTGCTGACTGACGTTACCTAACAGACAAAAAGAGAGGCACAATTGTTGCACAATGACGATAAGCAGGAGTAAACAACCTCTTTATCCCACATTCATCTGAATCTACCTGTTGTTTTTGGCAAAGAAAGGCAAAGTCTCACCTGATTCTTGCGAGAACATAAACATGGTTGGATAACTTGGATTAGAACGGATTACTTACCTCCATCTTAATACAATTTCATTCTGCATGTTATTAAGACTAACACTAGTTTTGAAAATGTGTGAAAGTTGGTTAACGTGTCGTTTACAAGTTTTTAGATGTACAATATGTTTTGTTAACATGTTGGGAATTCTAGTTAAAGCTATTATTTTGATTTAAAAAAGTAACACAGATTTATGAGTTAATGAAGAGGTAAACAAGAGCTTCATTGTTCTTCTGGCTCTTGGAGGAAACACTCCTGGGCAGATCAAACATTCTTGAATGAACACAAAGGCGTTTGGGAGCTTTCTTGAGGGTTCTGTGCATGTCACCACAACTAAATGTTACTCAATGCACAATATCTAATCTCTGATGGATTTCCTAATGAATGGAGCTGATCTGGCCTTATTTCTCAGATGTGGCCTTATTGAAAGCAGCTCACAGCGAGGAACAGAATCTGCCAGCACTGGGAGGGAGGGAGCTGTTAACTACTTTTGTTTTGCTCATTAATTTTCAAGGTAATAAATTTCATCAGATCCCAGTGACCCAAAGAGTAAAAAAGAAATCTTAAACCAAACATTGCACCAAAGTTTCTAAAAACAAAAATGCTAATAGCTGTAACTTAATGACTTTATTTACAGGGCACATACTATGACAGTAGTAATTAAAGATACTCATTGCAAACTATCAATTCAAACCTAAAAATCGTTATCCTGAACTATATCAAATGGTGCAGTCTAAAAGAGTTTACTCCAGTTATTTTCCGGAAATACTGATAAGCAATTTGGAAATGCACTCAATGTTAACAAAGAATGTTTATCTACGTACTTCACTCAAGAAATCTGAGCTTAAACACGTACCAATACATACAAATTGTTGAATTTCTCAATCCCAAATGGCTCTGCCATGGATGTTGCTATTGCTGACATACTTTCAGTAACTTTGGCTGTTTCCATAGGTAAACAAACACTACCCATGGTAGATGGTAGCTGTTCACAAATTTTGTTTACAAATTTGTGGACGTTAACCAATGATATGAGAAAAAAATGGTGGCTTTTTTAATGATTGGATAAAAAAAACTTCTTCATGACATTGCAAAAAGTACCTTTAACGGCTCATTGAAGACCTACAGCCAAATTACACTTAGCTAAGAAAAAATTCCGGTTACAGGGGGGTTGAGGAAAAACTCCCACCAACAGGGGTGGGGTTGCTAAGGTGGTCTCACATAATAGTGAGAGGCTCTATGAAGCAAAAAGATTTGGAGTTCAATTCAGATTTTCAAACTGACATTAATGCTGTCTGGGAAGCAGGAAGGAAACACATCGACCAACAATGTCAAAGTGGGACTCCACAGCTGCCCTGTGTACCAATGAAGACTTCAAACAAGGCCCCTGCTTTAGAGTGAACCCATGCTTGTACAGGTCTCAAACTTTGTCCCCCTTTTCACACTCGCTCCACTGAGGGGACTATAGGCACATTAGACACGGCACTAAACTGGAGCAGGCCCTCTACAATTCACAGCAATAAAAGGGAGCTTTGTGCTGGAGAAGTCACTTGAAAGAGAACTGACAAGACTCCTTTTTTCTGTACCCTGCCTGGCAAGCGGCATCCTTGCAGAGCCCTGCCCTGAAAGAAGCACATTTAGATGACAATAGGTGAAACCAAGGGGGCGACTGGATTTCAGTCGTAACAAAACAACATGATTCCGATTTTAGTTGAGTTTGCTGTTAAAGTGCAGTTCTCATAACAACACACATGAAGCCTTGCGCGTGAAGCTCAGACTTTATGGGGGTGCGAGGAAGCAGTGAGTGTTTCAGGAAAAGTAAACACGTCGTCTTTCAGGCGACCCACACACTCAGTTATATAGACTTGCTACTGATAGGGTCCCGATCAAAGAAACGGTGCTGAATAAAACACATTTACCATGGTAACGCTGCTTTTCATCTTTGGCCAGCGTGACGGCAATTCGTAAGCCGATGCCCGAGGAGCAGCCGGTGATCAACACAACTTTCTGCCCGCTGTTCGCCATGATCTGTCCGGGGTCGGAGCTGTGTTTTCCAGCGGTCCTCTGCTCCGGATGGTCGCTGCGGAGGGAGCTACCGATCACCGGGCGGACTTAAAAAAAACAAAAAACTATAGCGGATCATGAAGCCACTGCAGCCATGTGAGCACCCAGCTCAGTCACATGTTCATACCGAGGAAAACCAAAAAGACTTGTCATAGCACCCACCGCAGATTCAAACCAAGATATAGGGGTGCAGCCTGGTCAGAGAAATGAAGTCTAGTTAATTCTTTAAGGAAAACGTAGGCGTGCACGCGCGCACGTGCGTGTTGCTGAGGGGGGCAGTGCTTATTTGATTTGTGAGCTGTTGACCCCAGCAGCACATAACCGTAAAGTCACACACTGTTCAAGTTATATTTTAAAAATAAATCTTAGTTTCAACATGATGTAGTTTTATTCTTTTTATGTAATCTTTGCTATTTTATTTATTTATCTGGACTCTATAAATGATTAAAAATAGCATTATTGTTGTTTTAATATTTTTACTTGTAGTAGCAGTAGTTATTAGTTGTAGTAGTAGCACCATCTTTAATTTTCCTGGACTTATAAACCTAGTTCCGACTTTTCCCAGCTGATTAGTAGCAATACTTTTCGTTCTTTGTTGTAGTTTGATTTGTTGTTAAAACATTAACTCAGTTTGTTAACATGTACCGCCATCTTGTGTTCAGTAAAAGAATTGCACAATTAAGTACATTCCACTGACTGATGGACTTTGGTCTCCGATGGTACAAAAGGCCAAAGTATCTAAGATAAGATCTCAGATAAGACCGTTTTTCCTCCTCTCCAGTGAAATCCTGCAGTAGAAGAGTCTGTCTTGATTGGGCCTGTTTCTAAATATGATGCAGCTCCATGCACATTGCATCATGCAGTTTTCTGTAGTCGGAGGACTGCAAGCTTATGTTTTCTGCATGAACTAACAGGGATCATTGTAAGCCAGAAGCTTAGTGAGTGGATACCTAAATAACAGTAATTAATATTTGTTTTTAAGTGGACAAGTTGTTATTTTTTTTTTCTTTTTTATCTTAACTGCTTAATCCATTTTAAAGGCTTTTTCATTTGCGAGTCATGTTACCACAAATAAAAAAAATTTTCTGCTTAAATGTTTGTTCCTATTTGCTTTTAAGCCAAGAAATATATGAAATTTTAATGTGTTTAAAATAAATTATATAAGATGTTTATCGTGTTTCTTCAGTCGGCACCTGTTATTAACAAAATCTGAGATTACAATAATGGACTTCCTTAGATCAGGTGACTTTCTTTTTCACGTTTGAAGAAATGTCAGACGTTTAAGAAAATTCTGCAAAGTTGAGAAGTTTGGCTTCACTTTTGATTTGAAACTCCTGCCTTTAAAGCTGGGTGGAATTATTTAATCCATAACTTATTCTGTATGGACACAAACTTGTTCCTTTTTTTGTCCTCAAGGATACACCCGTTTGTGTATTTCTGGCCTTGTTCATTAATATTCAGCTAAAGATAGAAGTCAGGTTTCATTTGTTTCTGTTTTTTTTTTCAAACTTGTTTTCACTTTGTCATTTGTTAGAGTGTAAATTGATGGGAAAAC
>JAOXNZ010000021.1:8056483-8070639 GCA_028566095.1 Kryptolebias brasiliensis | reverse complement strand
TATTTTATAACAATCACTCAATGACAATCATAGCATATAATAAATCATCAATCACACAATAATCACTTAATACTGATAATAGCTTGTACTAAAATCATTCTGTGTGGTTCAGGACTTTTAATTGTTTCATTACCCCATCTAATTTTAATCAACTTATACTTATACACATAATATTAAAAGATTAAGTATAATCTATTACTTGATCAATTGTTCAATAAATGATTACTTGTTTATTACAGAAATAAGTTACTGTTAATTTTAACATTCAACTTTATGATTCACAGTATAATGTTTTTTATTTCTACTTTTAATTCAGTGTTCAGCTTTCTGTACTAGTGATAGCAGACACACACACAATCCCTTTATTAAAATCTTGAGCACACTTTTACTGATTATATATTTACTTGCTTGCCTGTCAACTGTCTTAGCTGTTTAGGACTACGCCTCAATTGCCAGTAGTTTTTTGTAATCCTCATCAGACATGTAGAATGAGTAAAACATTATTCTGAGTTGAGAAACTCACTGTTTGTACTAACTAATTATAAGTAATCAACCACATGACTAAAAATGCCATGTTTATTTCATACATCCATTAATACTTTAAATTTTATGCTCAGTCATGTCCTTATTGTATTAAGTACACACACACACACACACACCTGGCCTAAAAGTGAGTCTGAGAGTGGGTTTCGGACTGATCTCAAATCATGTTCCCCGACAATCTACAAATGATTACTCTTTCGAGTCAATCTAATTTAAATGGCTGCCACAGCTAAGCAACCTTTACAAACACAAAAATTGCTGTAACTATGTCAATCAATTTTACAGACATTGAGCTAAGATTTGGTATGGTAGTAGCTGAGACTAATTCACAACACATACTCCAAGTACTACACATTGTACAGAAACTTTGCCTAAAACGTAGGCATTCACTGTTAGAGTCAACACTGTATGTTAACAAAATATCTCATAAACCACTGGACATATTTTAATGAAACTCTGGGAATGGAATCATTGGATAGACATTTACAACTGATTAACTTTTGGAGTCAACCTCATTCAAGAAATCCACTACAGTTAATCAGTCTTAGCCAACACATACATGGCTATAGCTTGGTCAGATTTAAATATATTTAGCAAATGTTTGATGTAGTAATAGCTGAAGGTCATCCTCAACACATACTTTGAGTGCTAATACACTTCGCAAGATCTTGCAATATTGCATGAGATTGTGCATATCGTCATTTACAAGGTTTGACTTAAAAAGAAGTACCTTGGTTCCTTCTTATCATAAAACAATCTTAGTTTAATACTTTGGCATAAAAGCAGGTGTGCAATATGCATTCCTTCAAGGAATGCTAGACCTTCATTTTTTCCCCCCTGTGGCTGTTATAACTTAGCTCCACATAAACAGTCAGTGAGACTGTTTACTCATTCTGATGTGACTGTGTGTGTAGTCAGTTTATTGATCTCATTTGTGAGTTTAATTCTTCATCTGTGCAGCTTGTATTAGTTCTCATCTCAAAGTGTTTATGTCTGAACACTGTTGTGACAGAGAATCACATCTAATCAGATTATCTTTTTCTTAGTGCCTGAGAGAAAATATTTCTGAATTTATTCAACCACTTGCACTTGATTGCTCATCAATTTTTCAATATTCATCACAATCCTTTTGGAGCTTGTCACCCTTGAATGCTTTTTGAAAAATTCTCTTTCAGCAGTACTTTGTACAAAAAGTTGAATTTTAGTAAACAGTTTTTTTTGTTTCTTTTTATGTGAACATGCATTTTCATATTTAAAATAGGAGTGGATTTCTAAACAGCCATTTAAAGTGCAAATGTTAGTTCTCCTCCACTCATCTTAGGGTGTGGTCCAAGATACTATAGGACTAAGTGCACAGACTACTTTTTGGCTTAATTTCTTGTTAAAATTCCCCACGATCCCAGATGCAATAGCTTTTGACAGTGTAGTACTGTCTGAGTGAGAGAGAGGGGTATTTTCAGGCAGAGCTCGGAGTGTAGGTGGTGTGAGTCATAAAGATTGTCTTCAGAGACATTTGCTTTAGAAACACAGAGACCACATTATGTCCATGTATGACTGAAATGGTGCTGAGCTATGTGGCCACAGGGTTTGGAAAGAATGAAAAAAGAGACACAAAAGATGTGAACATGAAGACTGATTGGTGCCATTTCTTGGGGACAGAACTCAATTTGTGAGATGGACTGCTCAGAGATTTACAGTCTGGAAAACTGTGCCTGGTAATATTACTTGGCAGTTTTGGGTTTCTCCCCCCACCCCCACCAATATCCTTGAAAAATAAAAATAAATAAAAAAGGAAAAAAGGAACACATCAAAACAAAAAAGAAAGTTTAGGAAAAGTCTCATGGCTATGAAAATGCACAAGTTCATTTTAGGTTTTTGCAACTTTATAAGCCCCAGCTCCCAGGTGACCCTGCACATAAAAACGGGTAAAGAAAATGGATGGATTGATGTTGTTTAGTGTGTTAAATCTGACTGTTTACCAAGAATTGCTGGACACTTATGAAATGGCTAAAGATTTCAGTACCTTACCAAGTACTCAGACATTTGAAAAACACCCCAACTCATTGCACCTTTTAATGTTTCGTGCATTTTGTTAATAAGTAGTGTTAAAATATGCTTGTCCAATCTCCTAATAATAAAATACTTTGAGAGGTGAAGTAAAGATGTTAATACAAAGCCTAATGAGATGCAAACAAAACTTGTTCAGGCAGTCAGTGCTGCAGGAAATGTAAAGAGGCTGCTAGAGTTGGCAAAACTCTAAAGGACTTAATGAATCTAAAGCAGGGAAGAGATAACATTCTTTCACAGATAGCAGCATGCATTCAGACACCTAATGGCAGTCTTCCATTACTCTGTGCTTCTGTGCTTGATGCTTTGTATAGAATGGAAACAGGCCATTTCTTACTTTTTCTCATGTTCATTGAAGATTTCTTCCATGTACACTGATCGAGCTTACGAAAGTTATCCCTCAGTTTACCTTTTTATACATTTAAGATGGTTGTTGTTTTATGCACATTTAATCATAGATAATTATAAAAGTAATCCCTTTGTTGAGGAAATTTCTGCTGCTTGTCTCAGAAATCTCCCTGTAGCGTTAGTGTGCATTTTGATTGTTCTTCCTTTGCCTTCTGAGGGTCAAAAGTCAGTTGACTCTTGACAGCTAGGACATGTTGAAAACTGGATGACCTTAAACTGTAAAACCAAAAGCAGAAATTCTCTTTGTGTGATTCAAGGATTGCATTGGAATACCCCAAATTAAATAATTCTGTTAGCAATCCTTTTGTCAGGTACTGATGTGGATGCCCAAGATAGAAACTCAAGAATACAGTTTAATTAAATCCATATTGTTTTGCTTTAGAATCATGATCATGATCTCTCTCTCCTCTGCGCATGTGCATATATGAGACAAGAACAAAACTGAGTGTGTTTGTTTTGGATTCCGACCTTTTGCCAGAAAACAAACTTTCAACTTAGCTAAATGAACGGAAATTGATTTGCAGTCAAGAATCAAACTAAGCCATAACAAAACCATAAAAAGCTTATTTAGGATCAAGGAAAAAAACAAACAAAACAATATAGATCAAAAACTAGTCATGATATAGAGTACAGTGAATTTAAAGTGCTTTGATAGAAATTCAGATTCTCGTGAGTTAGGCATTTTGCTACAGGCTCAAGATGAACTTTGGGGCACTTACTGTATGTTTGCTTCCAGGGACAGTCTGGTGATATTGTTTTTGCCCATGTCTGCATGTGTTTGTTTGTCTGTGGTCTTAGCAAAATAATTGCATAACCCAGCGGACAGATTTAAGTGAAACTTTTATAAAGTAATCATTAGATACACATTTACAACTTATAAACTTTTGGAGGCAGTTCGATTCAAGATGGCCCTAACAGCTAAGCAAAATAAGCAAATACAAAAATGACTGTAACGCTGTAAATTTTACAGATATTGAGCTAAAATTTGATGTGGTTTTAGCTGAGAGTCATTCTCAACACATTCTCTGAAAACAATAACTGATCTTGCAAGATTTAACTAAGTCAGTTTTATAGATATTTAGCTAAAATTTGGTGTATTAGCAGCTAAGCCATTCTCAATACATAGTTTGAGTAAAAAACAAATATGCAAGATCCCACAATATTGCATGAGATTTTGCATAACATCTTTGACTAAAACAACTATAACGCCATCTCCTCTCATAATAAGATGATTTTAGTTTAACACTATGGCATGAAGGCAACAGGCAATAGGCATTCCTTCAAGAAATGCTAGGACTTTAATCAAGTAACCACTTGCTGAACAAAACTCACAAGTTTTTCATCCATTGGAATGTCATACAATATTAAATGATCTATTAAAAAAAATCAGCATTACTTTCATAAGTTAATGCATTTTTTCAAATATGCTGATTTAGAAAATAACCTGACAGGTGATGGGTATAAAATCTCTAAAAGACCTGTGAGGAGGTCCTAGTTGTAAGTTTCTGCTGAACTACAGCAATTTTTGGGGACACCACAGCTATACCGCCTGTCTGTGAAGAGTACATCACTCAACATATTTCATTAAGTGTCAATAAATTTGTCAGTGCCACCAGAATGCTGACTGCTTGCAGGAATGTATCACACAATAATAAAAAAATCTGCTGTGCATGACATTGTGGTTTTAGTTTTTTTTTTTTTGTAACACCAGAAAAAGTGTTGACCAGAAAAGATGAATACTGCACAATATAGAATAAAGATAAAGAGTTTACACATTTGTTTCCATCAGATATTTTTTCATAACTCAAATTTCCTTAAAAGGTATAATTTTCATTTCTTTTAAGTGTTTCTTCATTGTTAAAATTATTAGTGATTGTGCTTTGGGCAATCTCTATATCCATTATCTCTGACCCCAAACTTGATTGGATGATTGTTGATGATTTGTTGCCACTTCATTACACATTTTACTTATTAAATATAATATTTGGAGAATATATGCTTACCTCTGAGAGATGTTGATAACTGAAAGATTAATTTTGTAAGTCATGGCTCAAAGAGTGGATGAAGGCTATTCAAAGGTTTTAAGAATAGAGTTCTGTAGTCTAAATAAATACACCCAATTTATTGTGTGAATTATTAGCAGTTATACGTAAGCTGTTATAAATGTGTTTAATTGAAACAAATGCTTTTTCTTGACAGAATTAGAAATGCTAAAATTATGGACTGTGAAACTAAATGACTTAAAAGTGAGTTTTTAGAGCAGCTGACATGCAACACTTTGTAAATACAAATGTGCTTATTTGTTTTCTATACACAGTGTTCTTTTTTTCTAGTCAACCTGAACTTAAGCTTTGATTTTAAGACTTACTCTGACACATAAATGCATTCATGACAATTTAAAACACAATGAGCAGTTCGGCTTAACACAAAGCAAAATTGATGAGAAATTCTTGTATAAGAATTTTTTCCAAGATTATCTGCCATGGTGGAAAGAACAACATCCAAACATGTTTATCAGCAGACTCTTGGTTCAAACAATAGCAAAGAAGCTTACTGTTCATTTATTTGGCTAACTTACTGATAATTTTCTTGATTTTTGTGCACGAATAAAATCATTTGGATGAGTCACAACTTTTGTTATAAAACTGATTTAGAAAAGATCATATCAAATTAAAAAAACAGACTTTTTTCAGTCAAACCTCAATAAAAACCTTCAGGAGAAACAAACCAATGAAAAATAACCAGTTTACCAGTTTGCACATTTTTATTTTCCTAAATATAAGTCATGTTCCTTAAGCTCCTTTTAGCTATAATTTGATTAAATTCTCCCTAAATTTAACAATTTAAAATTCAATTAAAGAAACTGTTTTATCATATATACATTTAGGAGTTTAAACATAAACTGGCAAACATTATTTTCTGTTGCAAGCAAAAATGAAATTTGAGGCACATTCTATCTAACATCCAACAACTGTTCCTCAAAATAACTTAAATTGCAAAGTTGATGAATTATGTTAGACGTTGCAGCATTCAGAACAAAGATCAAGGAAACAGCCTGGGCTGAACTTCACAGATCCTCTGTTAACTTAAAGCACATTTCACAAGAAGCTCCTCTGTGCACAAGCAGGACAAAAATCTTAAACCCACTGAAGTCATGTTGTCATGGTCAAAGTTTATTGAGAACGATTCTTACACCCCATTGCCCGCCACCAAAAGCAAAAAGGTGATAATGTTTTTACCTGTGTCTGTGTCTATGTCTGTGCTTGTTTATTGCTGGGTTGACAACTACAACCTGATTCAAGATGGCCGCCACAGCTAAACAACCTAAGAAAACACAAAAATGGCAATAACTCAGCCAGTTCTACAGAAATTAAGCTCAAATTTGGTTGATCAAATCATATAACTCTGTCATTTTTCAACATAAGATTATCTTAGTCTAAAGCTCTGGCATGAAAGGCAGTAGGTGATATGGGATCTTTCAAGGAATACTAAGCCTTTAATTGATTCGTTATAATCACTTTTAGAAACAGGTCACCTTGATGAGGTGGTACTTGGAAGTCACAATAATGTCCAAATATGTGTAAAAGATAATGCTAGTCATTTTTTTCTTGAAGATTAAGATGTTACCCAGCACTGGATCAGTAAAACCTTATCCCTCAACATTTAACTCTTGGTCTACTGTTAGGGGCAACAGAGTCATTTTGAAAGTTATTTTAAATAACTTTCAACATTTATGTTTAATGCTCTATATTTTCCAAAGTTTAGGTCATGAGATCTTAAATGTTTTTAGATCTGTTTTCTATTTTTCAGACCTGTCTATAATTTATTGCCTAACCCAGTAAAAACTCATTTCCATGTGAGGTAGCTGAGGTAGCTGAAAGGGCGAACTGTTAAAACTATTTGAAAAAAAAAAAAAACGATGTCTGCTTTGCAAATAAATAAAGTCATAAAATGTAAGGCTGTATTTTTCTGCAAGCGGTGTCTGGGCAATTGTAAACTCTCTCCACATGTTTAATTAACAAGGAAAATAAAAGGCAAGCTCTGAGCAGCGAGAGCTTCAGGAGGCAATTTGGGTTTAGGTTCCTCATTTCAGATGCCTGGAATGGTAAGTGCTGAGCGGCTCTCTGTAGCAGCTGTTGGGAGACTGGCTGTGAACAAAGCTCTGATCCTGACTAATGCTCATGGCAGCGCTTTATCTGCAGACATCTAATAACACGAGCAGTGAACTGCAAATAAAGCACAGACTCATTGAAAGGAGAGGAACTACAGGAAGTCCATATCTAAGGGGCAACAGTTGCTGCAATAAGCATAATTTGATCACATGTATCATATGCAAAAGTAATTTGATTGTTGTAACTGTTTTTTAAGCTCACAGTAAAATTTAAACAAATAAATCAATGGTTCAAGAGTTTTCATTAGAATCTTAGTAATTAAAAGAATATTATTTAATTTTCTTTAATCCAATTACCTATTACCTATTAATTTTGCCTCATCACCAAAAATATTTTATTTCTCAAAACAGTTGTTTCTGATTCAGGTTATGATAAGTGTAATGCAGATGTGTTGCTGCAGGGTGATGTGCAGGTGTCAGCTGTCAGGTGTACTACCGGAGGATTATGGGTTAGTCTGCACCCCGCCCCTAACCTATAATAACATTCACAGAAGTCTGGCCACCTGCCGCCACATCTCAGAGGAGCTTGTTTCTTCCGACTCAAAGGAAGCAGGAAGGCACCAAACTTTAAAAGCCTGCTTCCAGCAACAGTAAATCCTGCTCTTCAGCTCAGTAACAACCAGCATTTAACTAAGCCATACAGAAAAGGGCTGTCACACTGGCAGAATTAAAGTGTTAAATTGACAAGAATACAAGCATACCGCCATCATCTGCTACAAGTTTCACTTTGTCATAAGTGTTTTAGAGCATTTCATATATAGCTGGAAAAATAAATACTCAAAAAAGCATAAAAATAACATATTAAAGCACGATATCATGTTCAAAAAGACAAAATTTGTTCCACTTTGCAAGCATGAAATAACAGAACACCATATTTCTTCAAGCTGCTCTTTACTATAGACAGATGGTTAATTTCCATTTCGTTTCTATTCCCAGCTGATCCTGTTGATGTTTTGCGAGTGCTTGGGCTGTCAGAGAACATGGAAGGGGTGTCCTTGGAGGCTGGTCTCTGCACCAGCAGGAGGGGCACGGAGGAGACGGACCTGGCTTACAAGATCAAAAAGATCCAACTTAGCGCTCCCACTAAACAGCTATTCCCTGGTAGTGTCTGGACTTTTTTTTCTCCTTAAAGACCACATAGAAAATCCTTTCAGTTCACTACAGAAATTAATTTCTTTAAATGCTAGAAAACACTGAAATGTATCAAATTTGGGGGGTTTATTCTCTCAGTAAAAGTTAAGAAATATCTCTAAACTCCACTTATTTCTCCTTCTGGGCTCTCAGTGCTTTCATGGGTCATGTTTTTCATCATTATCTTTATTCAGGTGTCTCACTGGTAGCGAGTGGTGCCTGCATATTATGAAAATGTATGCTTCCTGCTGTGCTCTGCTCTTTATGACTGAACAACTCCCCTTGCCTCCCTCTTGTCTCTCGTCTCCGCTATCCATCCAGATTCTAAATTTCCTGAGAATTTTTCCTTGATGACTACCTTAAGAGCTACAAAAGGCTCCCAGTTCTTCCTTCTTTCAGTCTATGATGACCAGGGAGTGCAGCAGCTGGGACTCGAAGTGGGGCGCTCACCTGTCTTCCTGTATGAGGACCAGCATGGACAACCCACTCCAGAACTATACCCCACTTTCAGGAAGATCAACCTGGCTGATGGAAAGTGGGTACTATGAGGGTTTTTAACCCCTCTGTTAAATCAGATATCCGTTGCTTGCCAAAGGTGAAAGGGGATAATGTTTTGCCTGTGTGCGTATGTTCATTTTTCTGTAGCATTAGCAAAATATCTAAAACAACACTGGATTGATTTTAATGAAACTGTCAGAAAGTAATCACTTGTTGTACATTCACAACTCATTAACCTTTGGAATCAATCACATTCAAGATGGCTGCACAGCTAAGCAACCTTAGCAGATGCATAAATGACTATAACTCAGCCTGTTTTACAGATATCAAACTAAAAATAGGTGTGCTAGTAGCTGAAAGTCATCCCAAATACATACTCTGAGCAATAACTGATTGTATAAGATTTGTTTTTAATAAACTTATCACCAATATGAATCAAATGTGTCTGTCTATTAGCAGAATGTCTCATGAACCACTGGATAGATTTTAGTAAAACTCTCAGAAATGAATCATTAGATGTTCATCTACAACTCATTAAATTTTAGCCATTACGGCGAACTGACTTCATAAAACACAGAAATGGTTCTAGCTCATTTGATTTTACAGATATTGACCTAAAACTTGATGTGGTAGTAGCTGAGCATCATCCGCAACACATACTCTGAGAGCAGTCAGTATTGGCCACCTTGCCTAGAGTCTCTAGAAAGAATAACATTGTGCACAAAACTCTTCTACTTCAAAATTGTTTATGCTCAATTCACAGGACTAAACATGTAATTGTCTATTTTTGTTCTTTCAGATGGCACAGGATAGCCTTTAGCGTGCAAAACAAGACTGTGACCCTTTACTTAGACTGTGAGAGGGTTAAGACCCTGGATCTGCTGCGAGGAGACGATGCTGTGGTCAGCACAGAGGGGGTCACTGTGTTTGGAACACGCCTGCTGGATGAAGAATTTTTTGAGGTTTGGTATTATAAAAGAATCCTCCTAAAAATAAATAAACAGTTTGTTTAAAAGTTCATTCTATTGTTTAGTTCACTTTTGTTTTTTGTTTTTAATTGTATTTAGACAGATTTTGTGGGTCTTGTTGGGCATTTAGAATGAATGAGCAATTTAACTGTGTCATGTTGTGGTCAAACTTTACAGCTAGCTGCCAGTATTTGTGTGTTCCTTGTGGATTTTTGTGTTGACACAAACAAAGAAAAGTTACTAAGAAGCTGAACTAAGACCCAAACATTGTGTTAAGTATGTATGTGGGAGGCTTTGTTTCACTGGGATAATATGCAGTATTTATTGCAATCAAAGAGGTGAGATTAAGGACTTCCTGGGTATTGTGTATGAATTTTTATTTATTTAATTACTTGTCTACTTCTCAGAATTATTTTCAATCAGCCAGATGCAGGGCATTTTTGTCTTAGTGTTGTTGAGTTAAATATTGTTACAGCCAGACAAGTTAATGTTTCTGTCTAATTTGATAATGACCAAGCTGCACTAGTCGTCAAGCTTTGTTGAAAACTAAATTGTTATGAAGACAAAATTTTGGAAAATGTTTAAAATCCAGATTTTGAACTTTTGTTTACATTTGTGGATGACCAAAGATTATATTGCATGTGATCATGTTATATTACAATACAGTATATATGTGTTAGTCACATCAGTAAAAAGGTAGCACAAGCAGCAGTGCTGAGAGGATTCTTACTTCTGACTTTTGAGCTAAAATGAAAAATCACTTGAAATATGAGGTGACGGGAGTCCCTTGTCAATCAGGCGTAACATGAATAGAAGCAGTGAGAAGAAAAATATATGTTTCAGAGGTAGCAGGGAGGAGAGAATCTACTGTTCAGGCATGCCAGGTCTCATCACTACCATTACAAAGCCAAGAAATGACGTTGGCTGCAGATACTGTTTGCTGAATGAAATGTGGATGGCATTTGTTCCATTTAAAAATTAGAAATCATGCTTGACATAATGTGTTGTGAGGCAACATATTGTGATAGTCACATACTTGTAAGACAACAACCTGCCTCATGTAGCAGAAAAAAAGTGGACTGGTATCACTGCCATTTAGGGAGTTTCCAGATCATGTAACCCTTTTTAAAGCTAAAAGCCACCTTTAAATGTAGAGCATTTTAACATGCGTCCACATTATTATCAGTATGCAGTAAAAACTCACACAAGAAGAATCAAATTAAACTCTTGCAGTGTCTCCAGTTCCTCATGTTCACTGCTATAACCTTTACTGTCAGTCACTTTCAGTATCATCCCATGACAATACTCAACCTCTTCTCAATTGTCATTCCCAATGGGGCCCCACTAAATCTCTCACTAACAGCATGAAATTGAGATCAGCTCAAGCGCCTTCCCCTTCCATGTCCTCAGGGCTCAGCGTCTTCTTACTTGTGGATCATGGGAAAAATGGAAAAATAGGGAGAGGCATAAGATATTCAGTTTTGTAACTTCAAAATGTACTCGAGAAAATATAGAAGGAGCGTTGTTATCAATTCTTGTCAGTCTAGCAGCAGCAGCAGCAGCAGCAGCAAAGGACCAGTAGCAGCTCAGAAACTGATCTGGTTTATTTGCCAGTTTTCAGTTCTTCTATTTAAATTTGTTTAAATATAAAATAAAATCTTCCGATAAAGTAGAGTAATGTAGTTGACTTTCGTTAATTGACTGACATGACTTGAGCAACAAAAGAAAAAACAAAACACAAATTCTTTCATTTTAATAAATGAAACATGTTTTGGTCTTGAAGCTAAATGATTACCTACACCCTTTCAACATAATTAACAACAGTTGCTCAAATCTTGCCCACTCAGTTTCTATCACACACAATGTTGTACAGTTCACTCGTTTCCTTTTCCTCTCTTGGAGACAGTGACTAGATTTCCAGTTTCTTTAACTTTATATCATTCTTGAGTTGAGAAATGTGTCTCCTTGTGGTTCATAAAAATCTGGTACATTTTGATCTTCACTCCAAAAACCCACCCATGCTCTTATTTATATAAAGAGTCATGAAGATGATGACATTTGATTTGTGGTATTGACTGATACGTTTTAGTTCATCTCTATAATCTGTCATCAGCATTATTCCTTAAATTGATTCATGGATTTTTTTGTGGTCGTGTGTATAGGAGCAATAATTCTTGTTTTTTTTGTGTGTGAAAAGTCTTCTATTTGCTTGATTTCTTTTGTGTTTGTGTGTTATTTTTCTCAGCGTCATATGAATCTCTGGCTGTTTATGCTTTATTTAAGCTTCAGAGTCGTACACCTCGGGTGAGGCTGGTACCACAGGGAGAGAAGTCAAGCGGCCTGACCTCTGGACTTCTCTTCCCAGGCCCTGCTTCTGGGGAGGAGGCTAGTGTTCTGGCCCAGTTCTCCTGCCATGGGAGATTAGCGTGGGAGCATGGGGACTGTGGTCAGCCACTAATGTGCCTATTGCTTCCAGATTGCCTACAAATAAATATAGAAGTTTGCTGTTCAAACTCACTACTTTTCTTGCATTTGCTGCTGCAAAGCAAACAGCAACATTGCACTGTGTGCTTCAAATATGCTGACTGCACAGATAAGATCTAGCCCAGGATTTAATATCACCTTGCCGCCAAAGGAGAAGGCGGAGTGATAATGTTTTTGCTTGTGTCTGTGTGCGTTTGTTTGTCTGTACTGTTAGAAAAAAAACTCATGAATGACTAAATGGATTTTATTTAAACTTGCAGAAAGTAATTACTGGGTTGACAACTACAACTGATCAACTTTTGGAGTCAACCCAATTCAAGTTGAATTCAAAAGCAAAATGGTCTTAATAAACAGTCAATTTTACAAATATTAAAATTTGGTGTGGTAGTAACTGAAAGTGATTCTCAACTTATACTCTCACCACTAACTGATTGTGCAAGATCTGTGTTTAAAGCTATTGGAATCAACTCTGTTTGTTAATAAAATATGTCATGAATCACTGAATCGATTTTAATGAAACTTTCAGAAAATAATCAGTGGTGGTACATCTACAACTGATTACATTTGGAGCCAGCCCAATTCAAAATGGCCTCCTCAACCAACTAACCATGGCTAACATAAAAGGGTTATAACTCGGCAACTTTACAAATATTGAGGTAGAATTTGGTGTTGTATGGGCTGAGTATTGTCCCAAAGACATTTTTTTCAGTGTAACGCCTTGAGCAACATCTTTACTTAAACCATGGCATTAATTTGGCCATGGTTTAAGTTAACCCTGTTTGTCTGTTAAAAAAATATCTCATGAAACACTAAACCACTGGAATGGTAGGGAGTGAAAAATATGCATCACTTCAAAGAATGCTAGGCCTTTATTTTTTATGTATTAGGTCAGATGTTTGAGATGCATTTAAAAAATCTTTTTTCTTTTTATCCTAACAAGGTATGAAAATAAAGATAAATCGACAGAGTGTACAATTCCCCAGTGAAGACTTATTTTCTTGTGATATGGTGATGCAGTATGCTTGCTGGCTTGCTTTTACCACACACCTTTCAGGAGACAGCAAAAAAAAAAGCAAAGCTGTCACTCTGTGAAATACTAATAAGCCTTTTGCCAACAAAGCTGTGTATAACCTGAGAGCTTTGTGGATTTAGCTGAGGTTTTTTCTTTTCTGAAAATTTATCCTCTTTAGATGTCCTTGCCCTGTCCTAATCAAAGAATGGCAGTCTCCATATGAGGGTAACACAAGTGTGTAACTTGTGAGTCCCACAAGCAAGAAAAGGGGGAATAAGAATTGCCTTGATCTCAAATTGAGATGGGATTAGTTTGGATTAGCTCCCTTTGCTTTTCTTTTGCCCTCTTTGTTTCTCACCTCAGAGTGCAATGATTTTCTTTGCTTTACACTGGCTTTGGACCAAAACCGGAAGAATAACTGAGTAACAACTGCTTTATATGTTTGATGCATTAAAGAAGAGGTTAGGTTTACTGTTTACTTTTGTGTACAGTGATTTAACTTTGCATGTGCATTTAGGTTAATAAAACTTGAGCTATATTGGATGATATGTGAACTAGCACTGCAAAACAAAAGAAATGTTATGTTTGCATTTTTTCACCTCTGGCTGCTGAAGCTAATTAAAGGGATTACAATGGGACAACAATTAACACAACATCAAGCAGTTAATCAAACTTAATTCATCACAGATGGCTGCCCTGCTGTCCCTGGATACCGTTTCACCTGGCAGTATGTTTACTCTGAGCTGTCACTTACATTGATTCAGTTCACTAATTTAATCAAAATCTTGTCATACACCTTGCCATGTGGCTTTGTATATTTTGTTCTACAGAAATTAGTCCTGCAGCTTGTAATTGTTTTTTTTCCATGAGTTTT
>JAOXNZ010000021.1:8025735-8038255 GCA_028566095.1 Kryptolebias brasiliensis | reverse complement strand
ATGGATGGATGGATGGATGGATGTTTTTGAGAAATATGCACACAAATGTACATTCAAACAAAGTAATGAAGGCATAAAGTCTGATGTGGAAATATAAGCAAGAAAGCATTTTCATTATCTAGTTGTTTTAAAGAAAAGAAAAAAGAAAAAGAAACAACAATTTCAAATGTGTAATGTGAACAAAAGCTTTATGTTATAATGAGACATTATTTTTGATCAGCAGCTCACTTTTGTTGAAATCTAGATGGATCTTATTTGGAGTCTTGCAAAGGAAAGCCAAAAGGTTTAGACAGGAGCAAGACAAGATTTTTAATGTACTTGTTTGTTTTTCAAGAGTAGTAATTGGTGAGCATGTCATGTTTTAGTATTTGTTGTTTGCTCATCTGGAACCGAGCCTGGTCTGGAACACAATAGATTTTCAACTTGATTCACCATGTTGAAACATCCAAGTAAAAAGTGAACCATCTTTGTAACAAACCTAAAGCTAAAACAGAAATTTTAGCCATTATTTCCACTTTGCAGTAAAGCTTCCTACTGCCTGCATTGTAAATAAGGTAAAAGAGTCTGTGAACTATATGTAGTACACAGGCATTCCACCTGAGCTTATTAAACTTTGATTAGTACTACCCATTTAGTTAATTAGCGACAGCTGTGCTCATTGTGTCAAACTTATGAGCCAACATTTTCTTCTGCTGATAATCATTAACATTAACTGCCCCCAGTCTCTAGTGGTCTCTAAGAAGGAGCTGAGTTTGCTCTAATCAGTAATTAGTCTCAATATTGTTCTGCTCCTGGTTATCAGACTGATATTCTAATGGGAGAACATCTAGGCTGTACACCTATTCAGTTAAAAATGACGTAACTGCACAAAAACTTAGGAGGAAATGCTATTCTGCCTCCGACCTATGTGCTTAGAGCTGCTTTCCCACTTTAATAGCTATTGTAACACTGAACACTCTATCTAAATTAGCATTTTCTGTTAGAAAATGCATTTTTCTGAAAGCAAATAATTAGCTTTGTTATAACAGGAAAAACACGGGTGTAACTAATAATAGTAATTATGGTTTTACTCCTGGTAATGGATCCTAGCACGTCATGCCAGGAAGTCAGCAAGTGCGACAATAAATTGAAAAATAAATTGTTGATGGCATTTATCAAAATTCTAACATAACTGCATGAGTAACACTTGATTAATTTTTAGACTTGATGAAGTTTTGAAGATCCCACATTAACTCCTTTAGGATGCTGTCCATAACAGTTAATTTTATACTAGTAAGTCTATCTTGTTTTTGTGGCATGGGCATTTAATTCTGTTCCTCATATCTTATGAACAGTAATGTAGAGAGGCAAAAGCCTGACATTAAAATTTAAACCTTTAAACCTGTAATACTGTCAGCACATTTTTATCAATGCATGATAGATCTTTGTGGCTCATGAGATGTAGAAATCCATGATTTCATGTGCAAAAAGGATGAGCCAAGAGGATGAACATGATGGCTGTGTGTGCGGAAGGAAGGAAAGGGATAAAAAAAGAAAAGTAGTGACAGAAAGGAGATAGCGGAGCAATGAAGTGGAAGGAAGAGGCGGGGCACTCATTGTGAGCAGGAAGATGGTGTGACAGCTGCTAATCAGATTAGCCTCAGCCATGGCTGTCTAATGAGCATCCTTTTTTGTGACAGTCATCTCACAACGCTGTCAGCCATGAACACACGCTCAACAAGCTTCACTATAGCTCCGCTTCTTCACAGTCACGTTAGGAAAGGAATGCATTAAAATGGAACCAAAACAAAAGAAAGAGGGGAGAGATGCTCAGGACACAGTGGGAAAGTTTTATTCATGTGTCAGTGTTGCGGATCACAGAGTTTTCCCCTCTAACACTGAAACGTCTCTGTGCCAGAAGGGTGTTTCTTCCAGTTCCACACAGTCTCTCTCTGGGCAGATCGTCTGTCTCTCTGTTTCAGTGTCTTTACAACACAAGGTTCCCTGCAAGACTTCAGAGTGATTCACAACACAGCTCAACATCAACTCAACTGAAACTGAAGCCAAGTACTGTTAGGATTAATTGCTTGGTGCTCTCTTAAGCTGCACAGGCAAGTCAAATCACATGTCATTGCTGGCTGAGAGAAAATGCTTGTGCATATCACAGGCTAGAGAGTTCTTATTAATAATTGTTACTAAGAAAGGCAGTGGGAGGTGAAAAGAAGAAGAAGTTAGAATCTGTGTCGTATTGAGGGTAATGACCTGTCTGAGCATCTTCATCATGTCAGTGTAATAATAATCACCGATAATAGGGCCACTGCATAAGCAGTCTAGCATTGGCTGACATGTAACTTTTATTTAATTTAGGTGGTACTGGCTTACATTCATTTTGCATTCCTAAATGTTTTATATTTTCCTAACTAAAAAAAACCAATTTCTCTCTTCTCAGGGGCCTCCAGGACAGCATGGCCCACGAGGACCTCAGGGACCTATTGGTGCAGAGGTACAATGCAAATTTTACTTTTTTAAAATGATCTAATATTAGGATTAAGATTAGGGCGTTGCTCATATCACGGCCTAATTGTATGGATAGCGAAGAGAACCCACATGTACACGCAAACATGAAAACTTTCATCTTAGATTTTACTGTTGTTAAAATAAAATGTTTCTCATATGCATGTTCACGGCACAAACTCAAATGCTTTGTTTAAAATATTATTCTTCACGAAAGCATTTCACAGGAACATAACTTGTGTTTGGTTAGTTAGTCTAATAAATGCACCATCCTGCATCATTTTATTTGGTAACACATTTCTGCATAATTATCCTTTCCATGTATTAAAACTATCTTTCATAATAGATAAATGTGCATAATTTTGCTTAATGTCATTTTTAAGTTTTAGCTTAATATCTCAATATTAAGGCTTGGCCATTCATTTAGTTAATTTCTGTATTTCAAAAAGATCTAAAAAACATCTGTTTTGAAAGGGCATACAGGATGGAAGTGATATTTTTATAAGTGATGTTAGTGCAGCCCTTTGAGATTTGTTAAGGAGACTCCTAATTAAAAAAATGTTATCCAGATATTGATGCAACTGCTTGTTTAACTTACCACAAATTTATAATTTTCAACCTCCATAAGCACGTCTTGCCACAAGCCTTCCTCTGCTTTTGAAACTTGAATTATTAAAAAGTATTAGAATGTAATCCCTGTGAAAGAGTTATATTTACTGCTCCATGAATCATTAAAAAGTATTAGACTATTATCCCAGAGAGGCAGTTATATTTACCTCTAGTAATGGCTGTCCCTCTGCAGCCTCTCATATTGCTCAATTATTCAGCAGTCAGCTGCAGAAAGCTGTGAGCCTCACACTAGCACTTTATCATAGGAAGTATGGACATACAGCACTGCAGAGATGGTTGAATCTATAAATAGATAGATACAAGAACTGAGGAAAACAACAAAATGGGTTAGTTGAAGAAAGCAGTTCACAGTGGGGGTTCTGTGATAGTTTATGGTTTTGTTAATCTTTCATGTACTTGCGCTTTTCTAAGATATGGTTTAACTGGTTTTATCTCAAGGTGAACAGTACAACATACTTGTATATGCAATATACGAGAAAACAAAAAAACAAATTCACATGCACAAACAGGCAACTAAAATACAGAAAATGGAGTCAACCCATTCATGATTTAGACAATACCCTCACACAGGACTGAAGCAATAATTTCTTGTAATGAGATCATTTTGTTCCAGTTTCAGCATTTTGTGAGCAAAGCTGCTGGCAAGCAAATAAAACTACTGCAGAATCAGATTTTTGGAAAATAAATGAATATTTAAAACCTGCCCTTGTTTTAGTTAAAGCCTTTTTCTCGCTCTCCCTCCTGACACAGGGCCCACCTGGTTTGCCTGGTGGAGTTGGCCAGCCTGGACTTGTTGGAGAGAAGGTCAGCAAATCCCATTTTATCAGGAACATTTCATGTCACTGGGGACATTCAAAACAATAATAGCAGTTTAAGTAGAGTACTGGAGCTTGGGTGTGCATGTGTTTCATCATATATGTTTCCTTTCTATCAGGGTGAGGATGGAGAAGCAGGAGACCCTGGAGCAGTTGGAGAGCCTGGTCCTCCTGTGAGTCACATTGTCTTAATTTCATCTATTTGTACTGCTGATGCTCCTGCTTTTGTTTTTTACTCTTCTCAACCATGATTAATTTTTTTTGCTTGTGTTCCAGGGTACTAAAGGCGATGTAGGAGAAAAGGGAGACTCTGGCCCCCCTGGAGCAGCTGGGCCTCCTGGAACCAGAGGTTCTCCAGGAGAAGATGGATCCAAAGGCAACCTTGTGAATAAAATTAATAACATTATCTTGGAGTTGTTTTCAAATCACTCAGGCTTTAAATGCCATTTAGGTATATTTTTGACTCACTCTTTTTCTCACAGGGTCCCATTGGATTTCCTGGAGATTTAGGGCCTCCTGGAGAACCAGGTGCCAATGTAAGGATTTATTCATTTATTTATTAATCTACCATTGACTTTTAAAATAATTCTAAACTGTAATTTTTCATTCAGGGAGTTGATGGCACACCTGGACCTAAAGGAGACAGTGGAGAACTTGGCAAAGCAGTAAGCAGTGTTTTTATTTTTTTTTGTATAAATTATTTGTATTATGAACATGTGTATAATCTCTTATAAGACTGGCTGAAGTCTGAGGGATAGTAACATTGTTCCAGAGGTTTTTGTTTAATGTCTCAGTCTGAGCAACAAGATGTTGCGATTTTAACTTTTACTCTTATATGCAGGGACCACCAGGAGCCTCTGGAGAACCTGGTCCTTCAGGACCTCCTGGTCGAAGGGTGAGATTAGTCTTTTTGACTATATGCATGAAAAAATATGTAACCATTTTATGTTTTTTAATAGTTATTATAACATGTTTCTGTCTCTACCAGGGTCATGTTGGTGCTGCAGGAAAAGAAGGGAAACAAGGCATGAAAGGAGCCAAAGTAAGGATAAAAAAATTGATCTCAGTGACTGTATACTGCACCTTTCAGTATAGTCTTTATAATGTATTTCACTCATACAGTCGCACTATTTTAAATCCCTGTCCATTTGCTTGGAAGGGTGCTACAGGAACTCCAGGTTTAGTGGGAAAGACAGGCCCAGTAGGACCTCAAGGGCCACCAGGAAGGCCTGGTCCAGAAGGACTCCGAGGCATTCCAGGTCCTGCGGTCAGTATAAAGGAACTACAGAGGCAAAATGTTTCTTACATACACACAAACCATATCAGGATTGATTGTGTAAGTTTCACTATGCTTCTTACTCTCCTTATGATGACATTTAAAGGGTGAACAAGGGTTAAACGGACCACCAGGACAAACTGGACCACCAGGACCAATAGTAAGATACCTTACTACCTTTATTTGAAGGCGAGATCTGTCAAATCAAAGAGAGCACCAGCTGAAATCAAATTTCAGTACAATAATACAATAGTACTGTAACTAATTCATGCATGGCATTCATAAAAGGGGCCACCAGGACTTCCAGGACTCAAAGGAGACCCTGGAAAAAAGGGAGAAAAAGTAAGTGTGAAGCAATCAACAGAGAAAACTATGTCCACCAGTTAGAGCTCAGTGAAATGGTGGTTGATAAAAATGTGTCTCTCTATGCAGGGTCATGGAGGGTTGATTGGTTTAATTGGCCCCCCAGGGGAACCTGGTGAGAAAGGAGACCGAGGCTTGCCAGGAATCCAAGGTTTACAAGGAACTAAAGGAGATGAGGTGCATAATGTTGCATAATAATGCACCTGATATACTTCACAAAAAAATAAGTTCCTTAACGAGAACTGTTTGTGCTCATACCTAGGGTGTGGCCGGCCCTCCTGGTCCCATCGGCCCACCAGGTCAACCTGGTCTGTCTGTAAGTGGCTTAGCCGTTACAAGAGCATGCTCTCCTAAATCATTGGGTGCATTTTTATGTTTCTATTTCACACAGTGGGGTCTTTGAGATTCCTGAGTCCTGAGACTAATTCTCATTTTCAATGTTCAATCCTAGTTTTCAGTTTTTAATAATATTTTTAGTGTTTTTGATAAGATCTTGTAAACAGAACTTGAAAACTTTAAAATGCAAAAACATGGGAAGCAGTAATAACCAACATGCTGCAACTTTGCAAGCTGTTGTTGCTAAGCAAGTGTCTGGTTGACATTCTGCAGCATTTACTTGAATAATTAGTTAATTATTTTAATCTTTAATGTTTTTTTATACATTTAATTTCACATTTTAGTGCTTAAATACCTCTTATCTCTTCTCATAGGGTCCAGCTGGTGAGAAAGGATCGAAGGGAGAGCCGGTGGGTAGAGTAATTAGTCTTATTTATGCATTGCCATTTCTGTATTTGCACCTCTTGTTGGGAAGCAGCTGCTGGGAACATATGCCGAGGACAAAGGAGAAAGTACATTTGTTAGCTTCAATGTTCCATGCATCCTAATCACAATACCCTACTGTGTTTACTGGATGTTTTTGGAACTAAAAGCTTGCAGTACACCATGTGATTCTTTTCATTGAGTCATTTTAATAGGATTTGGGTCTGGTGTGTGTGATGTTGTAAAAAACACTATAGTGGGCTTTGAAAGCCAAGGCTCTGACCACAGAGTGCTGATGCACGCAGCTGGAAAATCCTATAAGCAGCAGCCATATAGTACTTGCCTGGCTAAAGTCAGGATTTAGACAAGAGGTGTGAGAGAGGCTCCCAGAAAAATGTGATTGACCCAGTCTCCTGTCCTCCTTTGTTTCCAGGGTGGAGTTGGTGTCATTGGAGATCCAGGTGCTGCTGGTCTTCCAGGACCCCCTGTGAGCACATCTAATGACCCTCTTTATTCTGTTCTCATTTCATCCTGACTTTATCCACTTCCATTCACTTTGACTACTTTTTCACTTGTCTGTGCTGCCTTCAGGGGCCACCTGCAACAGTGGTCCAGCCCCTGCCAATTTGGGAGGGAAAACGGAAGAGACGAAGGCACTCAGATCAAGCAGAAGGAGCTGCTGTGTCAAGGGGAAAAAATGTACATTTGGGCACTGAGGACTTCCTTCAAGGAGATCAGCCTCTGGAGGATGCTGAGGGAATGGAGGAAGTCTTTGCCACCCTCTCATCTATGAAAAATGAAGTGGAATTCATGAGGAGGCCTCTTGGAACATTTGACAGCCCTGCCCGAACCTGCAAAGAGTTGATGATGATTCAGCCTAACTACAAAGATGGTTAGCACAAATAGTGTTTTATAAAACATACTTGTTTTACTACATTTTACCTCTTACATTTTGCCTAATTTATGAAACACAAGTTTATTTAAAATTGATTAAGACAGAGTATGTATCTAAATTAAAAATATGGAAAATAATTCTGCTTATTGTTTTGTTTTAAAAAATGTGTTAATTACCTCAATATATGACATTTTAGGGGACTACTGGATAGATCCTAACCAGGGCTGCCACAGAGACTCCATAAAGGTCTTTTGTAACTTCACAGCCTTTGGAGAGACATGTATCTACCCTGACAAAAGGATCAAAATGGTGAGCTTTTAGTCTCTTACGGTCAGCTGTTAAAAAGCAGACTTTCTTATATTACATTAGGGGGGGGAAATCACTCTTACTTAACATACTCTCCTCTCTCTGTTTGTACAGGTGAAATTAGCAGCATGGAGCAAAGAGAAACCAGGAAGCTGGTTTAGCCAATACAAGAAGGGCAAACAGGTACTATGAATATGGAAAAAAAATATCCTGTATGAACAAAAACCCCAGCTGACTTTATATGCCAGGCATGTTTTTCAGATAAATTACTCATCACAACCAAGACTGTTTGACTGGTATTTTGGCAAAAGACTGAGTATTTTGCATATATCTGTGCATGTTCATGACCCCATATGCATACTGTTGTTCATAAGTTTTTGGTATTAACTCATAAGATTGGGTGCAATAAAGCAGCTGCTGATTTCAGCAGTTAGAATGATTCACACAAAGTCATTAGCAGCTGTGTCCCATTGACATGTATTCCTGACTTCTCATGTGCAGCTGTTCAGAGGTGTCATAATCCTCCTGAAAGAAAAAACGTGTTTTGCGTTTCTTTATTAATTCCATTAGATTTAACAATGTTGTTTCAAAAACTTATTTTTTGCCTTCTTCAACTTCTGCACATTAACATTCATGCTTGTGTGTCGATCAGTTCTCTTACATTGACAGCGATGAGAACCCTGTGCATGTAGTCCAGTTGACCTTCCTGAAGCTTTTAAGTGCCACAGCCAAGCAGAGCTTCACCTATACCTGTCAGAATTCAGCAGGCTGGTTTGACAGCACCTCCCACTCCTACCAGCATGCCCTCCGCTTCCGGGGTAGCAACGATGAGGAGCTCACACAAGCCAAAAGCCCCTTCATCACAGCAGTGCATGATGGATGCCAGGTCAGTGCTGGCATGTGCAGAATTGACTAGCTGGACAAACAGGAATTAGCATCAGTAAGACTTGTCGGTAGTGTTGTTGTTGTCAGCTGGATTCAGTACCAGAACAACCATTAAATTACAGACTTGGTAAAGGATATGGGTTAGAGTGGGGGAGAAGCTAGTTAGCTGAATTAAGCCAAGCAGATTCTGATAATAACTTTGATTTTTCTCTTTTAGATCCGCAATGGTCAGGAAAGGACAGTTTTAGAGATTGACTCCCCCTCAGCAGAGCTGCTCCCGATTATAGATGTGGCTCCAGCAGACTTTGGCAGCAACAGCCAAAAGTTTGGATTCCAAGTTGGACAAGTGTGCTTCACTGGTTAACATCTTGGCAGCAACAAACACACAAGACCTTTGCAGGAAGCTTTCAGTGAAAAAAACTAGACTTTTATCTATGCCTGCCTCGAACAATATTTATAATATTGTGTTGTATGTGGTCAGTTTGTGGTATATTATTTAAGAATTTTCAGCAGCCATTGCAATCTTCTTGATGGATTTTAAATGTTAGAAGAATAGCAAAAGAGAACATTTGCAATAGAGGGAGCAAAGCACATTTACCAAATGGAATTATTGCAGTTAAAAATTTAAAACTAAATTTTAGGAGGTTTTTTTGTTTGTTTTGATTTGTTTCCTCACTATTTTGATGGGCTATGATAGATCTGCTGAAATTGCAAGGACTGCAAAACAATTGTAAGCAAATAGATCTGTGTAGTCAGAGTCTGTTTAACTGTGGTTTTGAACTCTTAAAACTGAGAATGAAACATTCTGAATCGTAGAACTCATTTACATGCTTGGATTTCAGTACATTTACAATTGCATTGCAGTTGTAAACTAGCAAAGGATATTAATTCCACACAAGCACTCTAATTAATTTCCTGTGTGCAAGGATGATAAATTGTTCTTTTTTTACCCTTCAACTGCAGTTTGCTCAGTGAATTACCTTGTTTTGTATTCATTAGGTATTGCGAGCTATTGAACCCAACATTTAATTGAACGAATAAGGTTGTTTCCCTTATTAGACTGCATCCCTCTATATGCTAAATAATAAGCTTTTTGAGCCCTCCATGTTTCCACGGAATTGAGTACTGTATGCATCAGAGTAAAATCCTTTCAATAGTGCTGTGACACATCCCAGGACATAGACAGCAATATTTCAAGGTATGAATCAAGATCATACTGATTAAAATATTCTTTAGTCTAAACTGCATTTCTACACAATAAAAGACATTTGATGCATCTCTTGAGTGCATTTTGTAATTGCTGACCTAACCTGTTTATGTTTTTTTTTTTTGCTTGACTCTGAATTTTTTTGTCGTGTGTGTGTGGGTGTGTGTGTGTGTGTTTGATTTTTTGTTTCTTCATTTTTGTTCATATACTGAAATTTGAACAGAATGCATTGCTATTCTGGCACAATTTGCTCTTTTGTGGTGCTACAGATAATTCAGTTTTTTGTCTGTGTGTGTGTAACTATGTTTGTATGTCTCTGTGGGCAGGATTATAGGACTACAGAGTGAGAGGGTTATTGCTCTTTCAGCAGCCTGAAACACTCCAAGAGGTTGGGGACTTCTCTCCTGTTTTTTTTGCACATCTTCTGGCTGATTGTGTCATTTTCACAGAGCCAGCAAAAAATGGCTTTGAACAGCGCAGAGCAACACGGCTGATTGCTTTTAAAAGAAAATCAGCTACATTAATTTTTACATTCTGATGTTCTAGTGATTTTGAAAGGTAAATTCAGTATATAAAAACAAAGACAACAGTCTTTAAAAACTAAAATTTATTATAAAAACTGCAGGTAAAACACCACGTTTTGAGGGTTTGATTTATTATATTCCTTATTATATTTATACTTTTTTTTTAAATTGGAAATTGTGAAATTGTCATAGGTGCTGATATCACGCTGTTTTTGAAACTTCATTATTCACTGTCTGCAGAGAGATTCTCAGGATTTTTTAGGTGACAAGTAATTACTACAGTCTGTTAAATATTGGCTTAAAGACTCTTCTTTGAATTGACAAATTGAGTCGTGAAATAACACAGAAATGACATGTGTGAATTACATGTTATGGCTTATTTCCTGTCTAGAAAATGAAATTTCTTAATGTTTAACTACCTCCTCTCACTCAAATAGTAGCCTGTGTATACAGCATGTGTAATTATGCCATTCAGTCCTGCTGCTCTGTTCATTTCATGGCATTTAAGCATTACAGTTGATCGTCTCCTCCTTTCCCATCATGCACTGCCCTTACTGTGTATAGTCTTTGTTGTACTAAATTTATCTACTGTACAGTTATTATTTGGATTTTATGAGCAATAACATGATGCCTGAAAAAAATCAAATGTATTTGTCAAACGTTGATGTGCAAATAAAAACCCTACAGTAAACTTTTTAGGGGTGTTTCATCTTAAAATTACGTGCAAGTTAGAAAAATGTCTAACCTGTCAACATGTGATTGTCTGCATTGTTTGCTGACAATTTAACAAACTTTTTATTAACAACTATGCAAGCTGCAATCAGAAACCTCACAAAATCAATTCAATGAAATCTAATTTACTCCTCAGTTCATTTATTTCAATTAACTTTGTTTCAGTTCTAAATGGGAAGGCAGTAAGGAGACACATGCAAGGGATGCATAGAGAGATGAATGTTGAGAACAAAAGATAAGTTTTGATTGAAATTATTGTAAATAAGAAATGCACATTTGAAATTTTGTTCATTTCAGTGAAATTAGTAAGAAGTATGGAGATGGAAAAAAAAAAAAAAGCTTTCAGACTCATACAGGTACATTGTACATGGACTGTTTATATATACATACACTGCCCCCCCCAACACACAGACACACACACACCTACACACACACACAGACACATACACACACACACACTTGCATACATACACTTCTCCCACACCATAGTACAAGGTTCTCATCCCCTTTAGGGACCATTGTCCAAGGTTAGCATCAATGTCAAACTAAAGGTTACCATGTTTTCTTCTTGTCCCCCTCTCTTCCACTAAATTGAATTTTAACCACACTAAGCTCTTGACCAGGAAAGGCCATGTGTTTCCACTAACTTAGAATAATGATAGCAGGAGAGCAAAGTGACTGACAGAATGGTATTTCAACAAAGCAAAGGTGATTTTTCTGGTCCAAACAAAATTCTGTAGTTGTCCTCCATTTCTGTTACATTGTGAAGTTTCTATATCTTGTGTCTTGACCCTTTGTATCTGAAATAAGTTAAAAGAATAACACACCAAAATTGAGTTTTCAAAATTACACTCAGAAGAATCAGCTTAAGTCCAGATATTTTATTACAGAGATAGAAATTGGTGCAAGCAGAAGGATAACAGGAGTCCTTCACCCTAATGATCGGGGGGCTCAACTCTGCAAATGCTTTGGGAAACACATAGAATTCCTTTTTCAAGTGAGCAAACTGGCTTTTTATTTTAACAAATCTTCCACTTATCAAATAAACAATAAAAATGCATAAATCTTTGGATGAACAAAGATTTTTATTGCCTTTAGATCTGTGTGCTTCAAAAACAAGTGACATATTTGTATGTTGCTTTGATTTTTGTTTGTATTTTAAAGATATGTCACCAATATTAAAATGATGTCAACAATTTAAAACACTGTGAGGTTAAATTAGTAAAAAGAAACAATCAGATAACTAATGGATCAACAATAAATGTTTTAATAAAAAGAAAATAATCAGATAATGATGTATCATTAAGGAACCAACAGGAAGATCCTTATAAATAAATCATTCAACAATAATTAGTTTAATATCTGTGTCCACTGTCTTTATGTTCATTCATTTTCTTTATCTACTTCTCCTTTCCAGGTCGCAGGGAGCTGGTGCTTTTCTCCAGCAGTCACTGTGCGAGAGGTAGGGGACACCCTGGACAGGTCGCAAGTCCATCACAGGGCCACATAGAGACAAACAACCATTCACTCTCTCACTCACTCCTAGGAACAATTTAGGGTTACCAATAAACCTAACATGCATGTTTTTGGTCTGTGGGAGGAAACCGGAGTACCCGGAGTAAACCCACGTGTGCA
>JAOXNZ010000021.1:7971090-7991992 GCA_028566095.1 Kryptolebias brasiliensis | reverse complement strand
CATGTTGCACAACAAGGTGAAGAAAAGCAAGCAGGTTAAAGCTTTGGCTTCATATCATGTCAGAGTCTGCTCTGTGATCTAATGCAATAATCCCTGTTATATGTTGGAGCAGCAGAGTTGAGTGCTTCAGCTACTCTAATGGTGACGTGATGAATAGGTATTCTGGAGAGGTCTCCCTCTTTAAGCCTTATTGCCTCAGGCTACTGGCCTTCTACGGCCCAGCTCTCAATTTTTACTCTTCTCACTGAGAGTAACAGCTTGCAATGAGCTGTTGCAGAGATCTTCAGAGAAGAGCACTTCATACTTGTCAGGTACTTCTTTTCCCCAATTGGTATGTTTTAGATCAATATCTGCTACCGTCATGCCTAAATCTGTTATGATCTTATCCAAACAACCCCAACCAAGAGCAGTAAATGTGAACTGCAGGATTCATTTCTGAAAAAAGAATTTTGTCTATGCACATAAAATTTGATATTAAAAGAGGATGACTTTTTTATTATTTCAGTAACAAATTTGCGTATATTACCAAGTATTTTAGACAATTAGTGTATTCTACATTGCAAGACAATATTGTGTGCCCTAAAGATAAGCATTTTTTCCAGTTAACACTTGTTATTACCTGCCACTAAAGGCGAAGGTGGAGCGATAATGATTTTGCCCATGTTTATGTGTTTATCTGTACTGTTAGCAAAATATCTCATGAATGGATTTTATTAAAACTGTCAGAAAGTAATCATTAGTTTGACATCTACAACTGATTAATGTTTGGCGTCAACTTGATTCAAAGCAAGTGATACAAAGCAACTTCAGAAAACACAAAAATGGGTATAACTCAGATGTTGAGCTGTGAGATTTGGTGTGGTTGTAGCTGAGAGTCATTCACAATACATACGTTAGTTCTACAAATTGTGAAAAATCTTTGCATAAACTTTAGCATTAACTGTTGTATTTGACACTGTTTGTCTGTTAGCAACATATCTCATGAACCACCAGACAGATTTTAATTAAATTTTTTGAAATGAATCATAGGTTGTACATGTACAATTGATTTACTTTTTAAGTCAATCCAATTCAAGATAAATGTCAAAGCTAATCAACATAACCCATCCTAAAAATGACTATAACTCAATCAATTTTACAAAAATGAACAAAAATTTTGATGTGGTAGTAGCTGAGAGTCATTCCCAACAAAGACTCTGTTCATAACATATTTCAATTACGCATGTGATTAGGCATCGCAATTTTTAAAGGTTTGAGATGATCTTCGTCTAAAACTTGATATGCATTTCTTTCAGGAAATGCTAGTCCTTTAATTTACAGATGTGTATCCTCACATGTGTGTCATTAAAAATCTGTGGTTGACGAAATGTCTACAGAATCCTTCTAACTTTCTCAGGCTCATTAATATTAGAATATGTCTGTCATAAGCTCTCATGCTTAGAGGTTAGATCTATTTTAAATAGATCATTGTCCATTTTTGCTCTTTGCAATCAGGCAGTAGTCAACAAAGAAATGTCCCAGGAGCAATAGACAACAGAGATTCAGAGTGACATGTTGTAAAGGCAACAAATAAAGAACTTAATTTTAACAATTACCAAAATAATGTGCCTCCTGAAGGAAGAAACCTCATCTATCCCTCTTTTTTCTGCATAGAATGTTAATGAAAAGAATTACCTTTCTGATATTGAGCATGTTGCAAAACATCTTCCATCACCTAAAAACCACTAAGCTACAGTTTGTCACAAACTGACCTTTGCAGCATTTATAAATCTTGCTGTTTTATTTATATTTTGGGATGAGAGCAGAACTAAGATGTTAATGCAGGATGCTGTGTTCACTATACAGTTCAGTGGCTGCTGAATGTTACATCTGTCACTGCAGATTCACTCCCACAATCCAGTGCAGCTCCCAGTGGTGTGAGAAGGACTCTCAGGCCACTCTTTACGATTTTTACTCCCACCTCTACTTTCTCACTCAGAACACTTCTTATCTCACACTCAGCTGACTCCACATTAGCCTACATTCACATAAAACTCTAATTTTCTCCTCTGTAAGCTCATTTCTTCAGCTTGTTGATTTTTTTTCTTGTCTGTTTGTTTCCATAATCACTGGATGGATCAGTTGCTCCTCATTTTGAAAATCCGACTTGTCTTTAGAGATTATATGACTGGAATCAGCTGAGGGATGGCGAAAGGTAGTAAAGAGGAGAGGATGATATACGTAGGACTGTTTATTTACGCTATAATTCCTCCTTTTTTAGCAGCAAAGCAAAACTTCACAAAAGTACACAAAGATAAGCTCATTTGTTGTTCTAAAAGTTTTTTCTTACCATTTTTGCCTCCATTTGGCTATAAATGTAATATTCAGTTAGGGGCTGTTTGGGGATTTCTTTCCTCTGCATGCTGTGCCTGTGTTGTGTTAATAATGTCCCCTTAATTAAATGTTACAGCTTCTGTGAGCATTAATGACCTGAAGACAGAGGAAGCAAATGGAGGATTCAGTGTGAGCTTCGACAAAAAGGTTGGACACTGCAGGCTGCTTCTGTCCCCTCATTTCTATTAGCCATACAGTTTATAGCTGATGGGCTCTGGTCATTTATTTATTTATTTATTGACCATTTCTAACACAGAGCATTATGTTGCCAACTAGTAAAGCAGACTATAATTGGCAGGGTTTCACCACTCCTCTCTGCTCCTATTAGTTCTGCTGTTGCAGACGTGGCAGAAAACAGACAAGATGTAAACTCATCACCTCAGGGAGTTTCAAATACAACATCCAATGCTTTTTTTAGATGCTTTTACTGTCTGTCTCTCTGCCTCTTACAAATATCACAGCATCCTTCTGAATTGTCTTTCCTATCTACACTTTGTTGTTTCTTTAACTTGTTTTCTTCTTGTGTAACCCAACACAGTGATTAGCCAATCATGATGATACCTACACTCTGTGACGGCATGACATTTGTAAACAGTGACTCATAAAACACGCAGGCGCTTTGTCCACTGGCTGTCTCTTTAATCATCTAGCAAGGCACTAAGCACAGTCTGCATACAAACGTAGATAAATTCTTCATTGAAATAAAAGGCGTAGCATTCCTTGAAGAAATGCATATCAGCCATCACCTGTCATGCCAGAATTTTAGACTGAGCTCGTATTATGATCGGAAATGACAGAGTTGTAACCATTTAGGTTAAACCTTGAAAATAATGTTAAGTACGATCTTGTGCAAAAATCACCACAAGTCACACTCAGAACATGTCTTGTGAATGACTCTCAGCTACTGCCACATCAAATTTTAGCTCAATATCTGTAAAATTAGCTGAGGTATACCCATTTTTGTGTTGACTAATGTTGATTAGCTGTAGCAGACATTTTGAATTGAAATGAGCACACATCTTAGCACAATACCTGTAAAATTACCTGAATTTTAGCCATTTTAGTGCTTTTTGGCTGTGGCGATCATTTTGAATCATGTTGGCTCCAAAAGCTAATTAGTTGTACATCAAAGAAATATTTTTCTGAAAATTTCCTTAAAATGTTTCCAGTGGTTTATGAGATATTTTGATAACAGGTGGGAACATAAACACATTCAAACTCACAGACATGGGCAAAAATGATTGTCCGCCTTCACCTTTTGGCAGTTGGCAGTAACAATTGTCATAACAAGATGAATGTATCATTAATAAAATAAAACACTTTGAAAGTATCATAATGAGATAATGATGAAATTATTAGTGTAAAAGTATATTTAAAAATGGTCACATCTACAGCATTTTTGATTTGGAAATTGTAGCCTGCAGCTTCAGCAAGATATATTTTTATTACATGTGTTGACTACAACTGATGCGCTGTTAGAGGGGAAATGATGTTGCCAGAGCTCAATGAAAGATGAGTTATGGGTGGAAAAAAAACTAATTTATCCTGGATTCTGGTGACAAGGCCAGCACCCCAAGTTCAGGGAAGGGCATTTTGAAGAAGCAAGCAGACACAGCCTCAATTAGAGGGCTTTCTTTTTGAGTTCCATCTACCTTTTTGCTGGGAGTTCCAATTTGCTGTCAGTAATTATTCCATTCACAGAAATAGCTTTCTCTATGTTAGAGAGAGAAAGTTTGATTAGCAGGATGGGAACAAAAGGTCAGGAAGTGGCGCTGTATGGCTTCTGTTGTATTAAAAAATGTGAAGGTTTGTTTGATATTATCAGGTCATCATGTGGACAGAAACACATCACTGTAATTATGTGTATTTATGCAAACCCGCATGCATTTAGCTCTGGATGTGGTGGCAATTTAGAAATGCATATTTGCCTGGAGAGGGGTGCAGTGAGTAAGGTTCAGCTGGTGCTGCTGGCGAGAAAAGGGGCAGAACACTGAGCCATGCTGTGCTGCAGAAGGCAAGGCAGCTGATTGGCGCATGTAGTTCTTTTGTACTACTTTGATCGAGGCTTTTCTTTGGCAAGCCTGAGGCAAAAAGTGACGCCTTACTTGTGTCTGATTGAGCTATCTAGGAGTCAAACGTATACAGTTTGTCACACCAAATGCCCCACAAATAACTCTGTATACGACCCCATTGACTGATGGGATTGTAATCAAGGGAGCAATCAGGAGCAATCAATCTTTGGATGAATAAATTTGAATGTAAGTTCCAGAAATATACTGAGGATGCTATTCAGTGGGCTGACCTAAGTTTGTTTTTTCAGTCAGTTTGCTTGGAATAATAAATTGTTGAGATGTAATATTTAGCCTGTTTTGTTCTATTTATATTATATGATATTATATTATTTTTAAGACTGAGTCATTTCCATGTAATAGTCCCCATAGCTGAAGGCAAAGGTGGAGCCATAATGTTTTTGTCTATGTCTGTGTGTGTTTTTGTTTGTACCATTAGCAAAAAACATCTCATGAATCACTAAACAGATTTTAAGAAAACCTTCAGAAAGTAATCATTGGGTTGACATTTATTGCTGATTAACCTTTGGAGTCAACTTGATTCAAGATGGTTGCCACAGCAAACAGTCTGACCAAACACAAAAATGTCTGTAACCCAGTCAATTTGACAAATACTGAGCTAAAATTTGGTGTGGTAGTAGCTGAGATTTATCTCCAGGCTGTACTCTGAGCAGTTATGGATTTTGTGAGATCTGTGTTTAAAACTTTGCCATTAGCTTTTTGCAGTCAGCTTTATTAGACTGTTTGCCAATTCTCTCATAAACCAGCAGACAAATTTGAATAAAACTTTCCAAAAATAACCAATAGATGTATGCCTACAACAAATTACTGTTTAGAACCAATCCAATCCAATCCGATCCAAGATGGGTAATCCAGCAACTGACACACTGACAGCATTGTTGAAGTCAATGCAGTTAATAGAGTCTTTATAGCTGATTTTTTTACTCCTGTTTTTGACAAGAAGAAGACATTTTCATCTGTTATTGACCACTAAACATTGTTGGTTTCAGTCTCATGCAGCACTGTTGTTCTGATCCTTGTTGTTGTTTCACATTGAGGTGAAGGTATGATAATGGGCATGGCATGGCTCAGCTGGGTCACTCACACAATGCTGTGGTAACCACCATCCGAGAGAACTGAGGATATTTCACAGTTCAGTGGAGAGAAAGCTTTGTTTGTGCAAGTATTGATGCACACAAACGAAACAGTGGATACATAAGTAAACCCATCAGCACAGAAGGAGTCACATTTTAACACAGAAGGCTTTTTGTTATCATAGAAATGTATTCAATATTTGAAATGATTTCATCATCTTTTGGCTTATAAAGCCATGCTGATGCAAGTTAAGCATGCAGTGCTGTGCTCCTGTGAAAGGTTTTCATGGAAGCCTCAACCATAAATCCATATAGTAATGACCTGTAATTAGAATGTCCTACAGTATTTGTTGTGATTCCCTACTGATTGAGATATTAAACATATTAATATGAATTGCATGTTTTCCCTGAGATTTATACAGACATACATCAGTTTGACTAAATATTATAGCCCTCCTGTGGTGTTAGTCTGTGAAATTTAAAACTCCAAAAGTGTTTCCTCAATGAAAGGCCAACAGGAGCCATTAATAGATTAAACAATCCATGTTGAAAACACTATTGTTTCTCCTGACCTGAACCTTGGGGCAAGGTTTATTTATGCCATTTAAATCGTTTCCATGGTAATGAGGTCCCACTTTGTTTAGGATGATCTTGATCTTAATGCGTTTGGAAGACTGCAGGCTTTGTTGTCCATCAGCTAATTAATGAATCATGACTCAGAAAAGTGTCCGGTGTGCTCGGAACAAGATGACTCCAGCATGTTTCAGGCTCAGACAGTGCTCAATTTCTGTACATCTCTGATCCCTTCATCATCATTTAAATCTGCATCATGTCTGTGACATTAGCTGAGGTGTAATGGTGTAATTGACTCCAATATTTTAGCTTCAAATCTGCAGCTGGCTGTGTGTTTGCACTCGGTTACAATGCGGCAACTGCTTGGCATTTTCTGCTCCCAAGTATTGTTACCTCACCCTGAGCCTGTTGTCTGTGGCCTCGGGGCTTCGTAGTGCTCTACTGCCATCCATGGGTATGCACAAATTCTGCCTTTTCTGTGTGGTTGGTGGGCATTTCCACCATTTGAACTGATTAAAAATGTCCTTTATACAGCTCACTCCAGGCAAGAAGCTAAGTGGATTTTTCCCCCTTTTTTATGTTTATAATGAAGCACAAGGTTCTGTCAGTAAGTTGTTGCTGAAGCACCAAATGCTACACAAATTAAAATTATATTGATGTTCCAATATATTATATCTTTGTACTGCAAATCTATGCATAAGCATGCAATACACATATGTAAATTGCAGAAAAAAAGTGCATTAACTTAAGTTAGAAATAATAAAAGCAAGGACACATGAAGGTTAAAGAGATTACTTTTTTTTCCTCATAGTTAAAGAGACCAAGGGAAACAACTAAAAGAGGAAGAAGGTGAGAGAAGGATGAAAAACGAGAGGGATAAAAACCTTGCATGTAATGACTCTGCAGAGTTACAGAGGAAATTAAGCTGACCAATTATTAAAGGGGAAACTATGAAGAACTGAATGGCTGTAAAATTAATCAAAAAGGATTAAATTAATACAGGTTAAATGGCTAGCTCCCTTTCTTAATGAAAGCTTGATCTGCCAACAGACTGTGATTAGTCAGCCCATTGTCAGAGCCTTAAATTCTCTGAAGTATAACAGATCATCTGCGTTTCTCTCATTATTTTTATCCTTTCTCTGGTCCATCACTTCAGAAATAATGTCATGTGACCTCCACTTTGTAAATAAAAATTTAAAGTCAAAGTTGTGTTGCAGGAATCATTAGAATCTAATCAGATTCAAACTGACTACAGTAAGATCATAACATGAATATTTCAGAGACTTTGTTCGATTACTGATTAACTGTAAAGGTTGTTGTTTACACAGCAAACAAGCAGAAGCTGCTTTTTTGATAAATTATTAGAATCCTTCAGAATCCTTCATGCATTTATTTGATGATCACAATAAAACAAAACTGTTTTTTTTTTTTTGAGGCAACATAATAATTAATTAATCACATAATTTATTCTTCTAAAACACAGAAGATAAATTCATTATTCTTTATTTTTACCCTTTATAGCTCCTTCAATTCTGTGTTGCCTTTGTCTTATGAGAACCAATAGATGTTCTGGGTTTGGTTTTCTGGAAAAAATGAGGAAAATTTTTCTTTATCTTTTCCGAAGGTTTTAGGGTTGAAGTAAAAGTTTTGATAAAGTTTTACAGTTCCAACATTTCTTGTGCAATCACACTGTAATTATCTTTACTGTGGACATATATAGTAATTGAATGTTCACAGGAGGCTTTCGAAGATAAACATATTTTAACCTTGAATTTATTTTTTTAATCTTGTCAAACTGTCCATCTTATTTTTATGTACAGTGGCTACAGTTGTGCACTGGGTGGAAGTCCCCTTTAATTATCCACAATGATGTATTGGTCAGCACCATCTTCTTTATTTGCTTCGGGTTTCCTTAAGACAATACATATAAGACAACCTTGTTTAAACGCAGATTCAAGGATGAGCAAAGTCTGTATCTATGTGTTAGTCTTTGCTGCCACCTAGTGAAAATGACCGTTACTACATTCTTTTAAAATGGTGCATTAAAGGAACTCTAAAAGGATTATATAACATATTCTTTAAAATATCAAAGTAACAATGATAATATGTATTTATATGACATAAATATTTTTTTTTACATATTGACATTACCATATAAATAAACCAGCAGTAGTTGTATGTATCCGTTGTGATTTATAATGTTTTTCTTGTTTCAATAAAACCTTTGTTAAACAAAAAATAGTGTCACTTTAAAGATTTGATCCTGATATCTTACTTAAACCATCTCATGAGATGAAGGCTATTATCACCAGATTTACTGCTGCTCAACAAAAGGCTGTGGCCTTCACCAGGCAGATTTCGGTTGCAGTTTTATTTATAACCACATGGGGGCAATATTGATACAAAAATAGCTTAAACAGCACTGACTCTTGAGCCAGTAGGTGAGCCGGAGTGTGCTGACACTCTTTAGATGGAGAACAGAAAGCTGTCTCTTCTCATATCACTTCATCCCCACAGAGGAACTCATATCACTCACCCATCAGGACAGGCAGGGGAGCAGAACCCCCCATGGCTGACAAAATGAATAAGTCAGCAGACCAGGAAGAAAACAAGATGACTTGGCCCTTTTGTCTGAGTAGGCCATTCTGTCATCATTGTGTGTGGCTGTTTAGGGCATAAAATTACACTGCCAACAACCAAGTTTTTGTAAGGAGAGGAAAATTTCATGCATCGTTTTGATTTGAAAACATTTCCCCTCATTCACCATATCAACCTGTCCTAAAATAAGCTGAAATCATGTTTAGGGAAACCAATCTCTGAGGTAACAAGATGCACAAACAATTGGTATGTCTGTTGCTTCATTACCTGCTTGGATTGTGTTTATAGATGCATTGGTTGAAATATATTTCTTGAAAGACTGCATGTATTCATTTTTAAAGAGGCATTCCAGCTTCTGTTGATCATGTTTAACTAAACTAAAGGATGAGTTGAACATAACGTTCGGAGAAAATCCACAGCCTAAAACCTGCACTCTATCATTTCTATTAGTTCAGTTATATATCAACAGACTTTCACACACTAAGTGTAGAGAGTATCAAAAGTATGTTGTCAGGTGAATATGGTGATATAATATGGATAAGACAAAGTGAAATGCCTATAGAAAATAAATGGATAGAATATGGATATGGCTCAGGCAGTAACAGTGCGAGTTACAGATTGTCTAGTCTGTCATGAAGCAAAATGATAGATGAGCTGTCAGAAGCAGCAGTAGAGGCACCTGGATCTCTCCCATTTTAATACCTTGCAGAACCAGCTGTCCATGTGGCCAGCCTTCACATCTATCATGCCACATTCTCAGTCATCTATTCCAGACAGACAGTGAGATTAGACAGCAGGACAGTTGACTGTGCAAAGGATGGTAGTCAGGTGCCCTGGGCACTCACAAGCCACATACACATCAGTGCTTTGAAATCAGTCTGTCTTAGATCTATACACATACACATACTCACACACACACAAACACACACACAACACCACAATGTGAGTCATAAAGAACTGCCAAATGTCAGAGAAAACGAGAGGGAAGGAAAAGACTGAATAGAAAACTGCATGCAAAACGGGGCTGGCAAAAAAAAAATGTAACAGGAGAGGCTGATCGGGAGGGGATGAGACAAAGAAGCAGCCAATGCGCAGCTCTGCATCTTGAATAAGAGACGGGAAAGAGAGGGAGAGGGAGGGAGGGAACAAGGGCTGAAGCTGAGGCAGCCACTCTGAGGGGAAAGGTTCTCAGTGTGATGCTGTTGGATGTAAACTGCTCTCCTTTAACCAGTCTCTGTCCATTTGTTTGACTGAGCCAGGGGTGTGAGTATTATAGCTTGGCTTTACCCATTCTGGGAGATCTGCTGCTGTTCAGACTTGAAGCAGAGGCTGACCAGCTTGTTACCCTGCCCAGGCTGTCTGCATAAGAAGGGGGCTGAGGTCTAGGCTAGGGCAGGGCAGAGCTGGCTGTCGGGCCATTTGTGCCGGGCCACACGGGGAGAAAACATGAGTGTTCCTATGCTCAAGATTGGGGCAGTGCTCAGCACTATGGCCATGGTGACCAACTGGATGTCTCAGACTCTGCCCTCTCTTGTGGGACTCAATGGAACCACCGTCTCCAGAGGGGGCACCTCAGAAAGGATTATAAGTGTGAGTATAACTTAATTTGCTTTTTTGTTAGTGTGTACTGTTAATATTTGAGCATGTTCTGTAAATGTAAAAAACAACAATATTATGAATGAAAGAGAGTAGTACCGCAGATATAGGCAGGAAAAGGAAATAAATGAAATGAATGAGTTGAAGTTTAATTAAGACTGTGGGAGAAATGTTTCCACTAGTTGTGAATGTTGCATAAAAATAAAGCTGCTGTTTTGTGGTTAGGCATTTGTGATTGATCAAGAATGCCGTGCAGACATCTGTGGTAAATCATATGTTTTTTGGCAGGGTGATGGGATGTGGAGAGCTGTCCTGAGTGATGTTCAGGCTGATCTTATCTGTCAGTCAGCTCCAGGGTGGGAAAGAGGGTGCTCATATTTGAGGGTGATGGCAAAGACTTGAGACAGTTCTACAGTTCTGAGTGTGCCTTGTTCCCTTACTTTTTCTTAAAATCATCGCAGCTGTCTTTTCTTGAATAAAACAGTGACCTCAAATTGACAGACATTGGGGGCTTTTTTAAAAATGAATGTAGTTCAAATTAAGTTTTAAAGTTTTATATTATGTTTCTGTTGAAAAAAAAAATTGTGTTTGCTAGTCTAATTTTGCTAAAATAAGATGGAAAAAAAGAGAACTGTCAAGCCAGGGACTCAATTAGACATTTTCAGTCTCATCTGCAGTTAGTGGATGTTTTTTCATTTTATCCTGAGTGAGTTTTATGGCATGTTACCCATTACGCAAATGCCTGGATCTGTTGAAATGACAGAAATTGAACATCCCAAGAGGTGTACGACCATCTGGATATGTGTCTGTGAACGCATCCATGCACATGTTTGTGCAAGAGTAAATGTGTGTGTGAGTGTGTTTTAAGATATATAAGCTGTCTTTGTGTGTTGAGTCATTTATGTCCCAAGGGTAAAAGTCCGTCTGTTTGATGAGGAGTTTTTGTAATTTATAACACCCATCTGACATTTTATCTCTCTTTAATTCTGCCATGAAGCATCAAACTGAAATGTTTTCTTAAAAACAGAGAAATAAATAAAAAATTAGACATCCTGCTGCTCTCTTTGTTAAAAAGTCAAGCTCAGAAAAAATTTGTTGTAAGCTGTGGAGTTATCTCAGCAGGAAATTTTTGAATGAAACATCAACAATATTTTTTTTAAGACAAAATTTTTTAATCACATTAAATACCCATTTCCCCTGCAAAGTCTTGCCATAATATTCATCAGAGTGGAGTATTTCTATGCCTGCTATTGCAAGTGGAAGAAAACGTTTTAATGTTTCTTGCTGTTGAACTCATTCAAATCAAGGCTCATGACTGGTAGTTTCATCATTTCCATTTCAAAGGACACATTAAAATAAATGATTGCACATTGTTTTACTGCCTATTTTTCTTTAAGGAATTATCCTGCAGAACTAGTGGAGTTAAATGATGTTCCTACTAAAGTTCATATCATCAAAGTTTTATTAGAAATGATGAGTCAGTTTGATGCTGTTACATATTACTAGATTATAACAGACTGTTGTGATGGAAAACACCTTCAGTTTGAGACTAGAATATTCTCAACAATGATAGCAAATAAAATTTTCATAGAAAACTTGCCTCAAAATCACTTCACTTTTAATGAGAGATTTGCCTCTGGAGATGATCTAAGAAGCTGCCGTGACTCACAAAGTGTTTTGAGGTCCAATCAAAGACAATCTAGCTGTAGACTTGTGACACTCCTGTGCTGGCATGCCAAGGGCTGTTGCATGGCTGCTCCTCACCCTGGCACCCATGCAGGCTGCTGTCTTCTCACAGCTAAGAGCTATTTACAAAGTCTGCTTCACTTTCTCACTGCGCCTGTTTTTTAACCAGCTGATCCAAGAACACAGCTGACTGAGTTTATATATGCTTTTCTGTAATGGCACTGAGCACAACACTGCCTGGGTGCTTGTGCACATCTGGATAGTGCAAAACCATGTTTCTTAATGAGTGGAAGACCCTTGGAATTCAGTGCATAAGATTATAGTGACTAGAAGGTATTGTCAAGCAAAAACAATGCATAGAGATCTACTAGACTGTACTAGGGGGGAAATATTATTTGTTTTCCTGTATCATAAGAATCAATTTATCAATCTATTCTTTTGGTCTATAGAAAGTGCTTAAAATGCTCTAAATAGCAATCCTGCTATAGAAAATTAAATCTGAAACCCAGAGTTTCAATGACTGAGTTTTCATGTTCTATGTAGAAGTAAGGGCTAAAAGCCTTTGTGTGACTGACTGAAGCTCTAAAGCTGTGATGGTTCAGAAATGTCACTCAAATAAATGCTCTACTTTGGAGAAGTTCTCACTGTAAGAAATTCAGCACATTTTCAGAACAGTTTGTTAGACGTATCAATGTTCTCACATCTGGTTACTGAAATCATTGTCAACAGTTTCACTTAAGCACTTTTGACATGTTTTTACACTGACAAGTGCTCTGAGCAGAGAAAGAGTGTGAATGATTATTTATGTTCAAAAGAAACTCAGAACGACTAATCTCCTTGATAAATCAAAGTCATGTTCAGGTTTTGGTTGGCAGAAAAAATTATTTCAATACTAAACAGTTTTAAACATAATAGAGTGGCACAGAACCAACTGTGTGTGTATGTATGTGAATGGTTGTCTGTCTTGTTCATCTCGATGTGGCCCTGTGATAGACTGATGAAATATCCAGGGTTTACCCTGCCTCTTACCCAATGACCACTGAAGATAGACACCAAATCCCACCAACACTGAACAAAAAAAAATGGATGTATGTTATTGTACAATCCCAAAAGAAAGATTCCTCTGCATTATTTATTTATTTATTTTGCTTATAGTTCTGACAAGCACAGTCATAAAAATTAAAATAATCAAAATTTGAGTCTTACTGCCTTCTGACATAAAGTCAACTACTGAAAATCTGTCATGATAATAATAAATTTTAACTTTACGACAATAAAATAGTTTTTTCTCAACACAGTCAGCAAATTCAAATCTGGGATTACTGGTGCATTAGTGCTGTGGTATAACTTTCTTTTTCTAATAGCAACAGAAAAGTAAGCAAGCTGGGCATTAATAAACCACAAACATGATGTGGCTGTGTCACCATAACACTGCTTTGAAAGAAAAAAAATGTCTCTGTGCAAACACTTAAATAAGAAACTCTGAGGCTCTGACTGACAGATTCTCACCATGAAAAGGAAAGAATGGAACAAATAATGACATTTTACAAAGAGTCAGCACTGATTCTGACTGAGGTCTCAAAGCCTGTGTCTAACATGATGTTGGACTATAAACTTTATTACACCCACCATGCAATCCCATAAAGCAGATTGTTGAGAGACTGGTCCTTAGCTATATAATAATTTAGAATTAAACACTGTTGCAGATTTTAATTTGTGCACTTTGCTTTTATGTTTATTGTCCTGCTTTCAAGCACATTTTATTTGAGTATGGAGCCCTGACAGGTGTCCATTTATGCCTGGTCAATGAGAAGCAGAGCCAGAATTCCATGAAAGTCATGCTGCATAATATTATTTTAACCAGTTTCAACACGGTAACTGATAATGTTGAAGCTCTTGCAGAGTAAAAGGGTAAATCAAACCCTTGATATAGTTTGTCACACATAATGAAAGATAGAGTCCCTCAGTATTTAGATGTCAGTACTGTGTGATCCATATTTGCACCGTAAAAGCACCGGCTGTGTTTTAACAGTTTACACAGTGTTTTATCACACAAGACACCAAGCATTTACTCCTCTGTTTAGCAGAAAACGTGATAGAGCCGTCTTGTTCCTGTGTAACACCAGAGTGGATACCAAATGTTTTTTCACTAGGACACCTGGTATGGTGCTGGCAGCCCATTCCCAAACAGTATGAAGTTACAACAGCCCACTTGAGTGTAATTTTCTCTTACTTTTACAACTTTACTGTCTTTAGAAGTTGACAAACAGTTGAACTGACTCTAGAATGACTGTTCAGGTGTGATCTGGGTGAGAACAAGTCAGGTGCAGATGGCGAGAGACCAGGACACCATTCATACCGGTGTGACAGCAACACGAGTGATGAAGTGGGAGAAAATGTAAAGCTGCAGGGAGGCAAAGTCAGGCACCAGAGATGGGGGGGCATGATGAGTTTATGAGTCATATTATTGACTGGCATCCATGCTGTGCTGATTGTGGTAATCGGTTTTCCTTGAAAGCAGAGGGGACTAAAGACTTTACTGAGGAACTTCATTGAGTTTTATTTTGAAGGCTTGGCAGCTGGTACATGCTGAGGATTGACTGATTGTTTGTTTGAAGAGGGAGGTTGTGTATTTGCATGTTTATTTGTATAAAGTCACTTCAGCAATAATTCAGCAATGAGCAGCAAATTTGGCAAATGAGGTCTGATATTTTGGGCCATAACATAAACTGAGCTCTGTTTGGCAGAGACAGATGAGTCTGCTTTGGTGTCAACAAGTACTATGAGAAGTTAATGCTGTAATTCTGTAACTTCATTTCCGTCCTCTTAGTGTCCCTCTTTTGTGGTGCTGCAGTTTCAGTGTCATGGTCCTCTCTTTGCCATATCTCAGAACTTGTGCCTGGTTATACCATTTGCTCCTTCTGCCTGGTGCTTATGAAAGTTATAATAGACTTCCCGTCATGCTCATAAAGTAAGGATCTGCAGATTTATGATCTCATTTAACTCTGGCTTTGCAGCAACCAGCTCCGGGGTCGGTCTAATGAAACGTCAAAGAAAGTCTATATTGCAAGTCGACAGTTACACCACAGGCTTGAATGTCTAATTGGATAATCTCTGCAAACTTTGGTAATCGGTAACAAAGCAAGAATTTTGTGCTTCTGTCAAAAATAACTTGTCAGGTGATGGCATGAGATTGAGGGTTAGTTTCAGTAACAATTTCCTCCCAAATTACACAAATAAGCTTATTGAAAATGTGAAAGCCCATTTTTTCTGCAGCGTTCAGGAGGCAGAGGAGAAATGTTGGTATATCTTTTTAACCTCACTCAGCTGGAATTCACTTTAAATTGTCACTCAGCATTCAAACAAAGCAACATTTGAATTAAACTGCCAGAAATAAGAGCCTTTTCACTCGTCTTTGTCAGCCTTTTAAAAACAATAGCTCCTTCTTTTATGCCTGTGAGTGTATCAGTAACTCCTGGTTTACTCAGCTTTCTCTTGGGAGGATGAGAGCTTGTGGTGCCAGCAGCTGATGGGAGGCTTCATATGCCCAGACCGCTAATGTGAAGTCCTGCAGGGAACCCCAAAAGGGGCAAGCCAGAAATCCTTAAGAGTAATTTTAATTTCAGTGAGCAAGCCAAATTGATTTTTCATTTCTCTTGTCCTCCGTGGTTTCATGTTGTTTTCATTGCAGCTGTCTTCTTTAATGGCCTTTTGCACAGCATCATTGAAACAACTTCAGATCTGCTGCTTAGATATTCTGTGTCATCCCTCACATCTAATGGGAGAATTTCTGGGACAGTGAACTGAATGCTTCCTCTCTGCTGAAACTGCTGTCTGTGTCTTAGATGAGAAGATTATCCGCCAAACATGATACAACACATGGATTGCATACATTGTTCATGATTCAGTTCACTCTGCATTCCTGAACATAGATTTGGTAACAATAAATATTTAAGATTTTCAACATTCTTGAAATATTTCTTTGGCCGTATATTGCTTGAAACTCCTAAATGAATGAATGCCAATGACCCATTCATTGTATTAATCAAATTTAAATAAATGAGTAAGTGTTCAATGGTTTAAAAAAAAAATCCAGGATAGTGTCCTCATAGGTCCTCTGTATGTTACCCTATAAAAAAACCTTTATGTTACCCCATAAGTACTGGGTATGTACTGGGCTGTGTTATGTATTGCTACCAAAACTACTTTATTTGTACTCTGAAAGATTGCTTACTTATAATATTTGTGTGGAGATCTATTTAGATACAAAGCATACAGCGGCAAAGCACATTTACATTTAAGAATTACCTCCTCCATTCTGCTTTCCACATGTCACTGTGATGAGAATGGGGAAGTTAGAGCAGAATGGATAGGTGGGTGGTAATGAAATTGGAAGTGATTCAAATAAGCTCTTAATTTCAGCCCAGCGTTTATGAAAAATTAATGAAGAGAGGAGACGATGTGTTGCTGTGAAACCTCCCCAGCTTCGGAGGAGCACAGCGTAGTTTCAATACATTGGCAAGTGACAACAGTATAATAATACAGCTGACATGCCTCCTTTTTATTAAAATATTAATCTTTCGGGTTTTTTTTTTTTACAAAATACATATGTAATGAAATGTTCAAAAGGAAAGCCAATGTGACACAAACTTTGACTCCCTTTGAGGTTCACAGCAATATGAAAAAATTATGCACACTTCTGCATTCATTCACAGGGTTCTTTCTGAAGTAAAATGAATATCTTGCTGTGCCACACAATCCGCAACATTTCACACATGAACAAGAGTCCAGCAGACATTAAGTCCTGTGGTGGGGAGCATTACAACAGCAGGAATTTACAAACAAAATCTCCTGGGGTTTGATCATTATATTAGCAGCATTTTTTAATTTCACCTTGGAACATATGTGTTATTAATCACTAAAAACAAGAGTGAATGTAAATGAGCAGTATATCTGCTGTTTTTGCATTTATGTAGGTACAGATATAAGCTTATAAAGAAAGACTGTAATAGTTATAAACTTACAGATCTTTTCTTGCAATTTATTTTACAATTTTGTGGTGACTATTCAGTAAGTAAGTATTCCGTTTTTTTTTACTACCAATCGTAATAATTATAATTTCTGAATGAATAATTTTTGCCCTACGCTACTTCTAAAGTGACCTTAAAATCGTACATTTTCATAATGTGACCTAGATCAGTTATGATCATATTTCTTGCTCCTAAATATTAAAAAACAACTTTATTCAAGATGTGTTGATCAAACATCACATTATTATCACCCGTCACTGAATGAAAAGCAGTGACAAAATTTTTGCTTGTGTCTGTGTGTATGTTCAATTGCCAGTAGCATTAGGAAAATATATGATGAACCACTGCACAAATTTTAATAAAACTCTCAAAAAGTAATCCTTGGATCTGCATCTAGAGCCATTTACTTGTTGGAGTCAACTCAATTCAAGATGGCTGCCACAGTTAAGCAACCTATCAAACACCAAAATGGCAATAATTCAGTCAATTTAAATAACTAAAAGTCAAAACTTGTTAACTGATGACATGATATCTGTTTTTAAAACTTTGCCATTAACTTCTGAAGTCAATTGTATCTGTCTGTTAGCAAAATATCTCATGAACCACTAGACAACTTTTGATGAAACTCTAAGAAAATAATCAATGAATATACATTTACAACTCATAAACAATAGGAGTCAACACAAATCAAGATGGCAGACAAATCTAATCATCCCTAGGTAACAAAAATACTATAACTCAATCAGTTTTACATATATTGAGCTATAATTTGGTGTGCCTGTAGCTGAGAGTCATTCTCAACACATGTGCGTCTCGCAAAAGCTCCCATTTTTAGATGAGATGCTGCATAACACAATTTACAAAACTTAGTTATGTTTAAATGCAGTTCTACAGCTTTGAAATTCTCTGAGACCAAAACATTTTTTTAATATGATCTTTGAAAATGGATTTAAATCAGTTCAATAGATACATGTCAAATTTGTCAAAAAAAACACAAATGCTTTTAAATGTAGTACAAAAACATGATGTGATTTGTTTTCTGTCTTTATGGTTATCACAGGCAAATCAGTTTGCAATCTTAAGACCAAATATGGATATGGTTTGTTTTGGGGTAGTTCTTTCGGTCCGGTTTGACTCAGACCATATGAAGGTTAAATGTGTCCATCATTTTGGTCCCTAAGCAGCAGGTGTTTATCACAGTTTTAACTTTTCAGACAAAACAAACATGGTGAACCAAACTCATGTGCTACAGAAAATCAGAAATCCTTTCATTGAGTTTGATGTGTTTAGGAACTCAAACAGAAGTTTGCACTAGTCCCAAGGCAATAGCAGAACAAAAAAACACCATCAGACACAGCTGAAAGTAATCAGAGAAGATTTCACTGTGGCAGATTACTTCTTTTGTCTTGTTTGTCCTCAGCTCTGGCTGCTGTGGACTGTCTCTCTTTACCCAAAAGTTGTCTGTTGCTTGATATTCACAAAAGAAGGGAAAATAATGATAAGAAAGAATAAACTGACAGCTAAATGTCAGTAAAAGTCACTGAATGCTCTGACTGAACAATAACTTAACAGTGTGCATCAAAATTAAAAATTCCTCAGAAATTCTGTGCATCAAAAGTTTCACTGTGAGCTATTCACATGGAATGAAGACATTTAGTTACTCTGAATTATCACTAATATAATACTATGGCAACTGAATATTTCTCCTTACTTAGTTTAATTAAATCTAGAAGCATTCATTTGAAAATGTCAGGAGTCTACTTAGTATGCATTGAATACGGTATGTGTTGAATATAATGAAGGAAATAAAAAAGAAACAGAATTACATGTTCAATGCCATTGCTATGGTTGGTACAGGACATCAGCGTAATTTAGAAATCTGCAGTCTGTTTGCAACAGTTGAATCTGGAGTGTGCCAGATTTAAGATTTCACATTAAAAGGGGAAGTTGGTAGGAGCAAGAGCAGAAAGGAGAGAACGAGAGAGTAGAGTACCAGGAGATCGGAAGGAGTGACAGGACATGGCAGTGAGCACACTGGCTTGCAGGGTGGTTGCTATTTTACACTCTAATCACACAAGCCCACTGTTCCCCAAGACATTTTAATCTGATCCCCCAACTGTAGGATGTGACAGCTAGAAGAATGCTGCTAAAAGAAAAGCAAAACAGCAGCACAAAGCAAAACCACGTTTTTTTTTTTCCATGGCTCTTCTTTCCACTTGTGTGGATGGTTCTTTAATTTCTGCATAAAAAACATATTGATCTTTTTCTCATTACATTCTTCTTTAGATGTAGACTGTGTGTTGTGAGGTCAGAAAGTTGTGTGAATAAATGCCTTCACTGTGTACTGTATGTGAGTGTGCTCGCAGGCTCGCAGCACTGCTTTTGATTGGATTAGTCAGAGAGACATCCATCCTTTTAGCCTCAGCTTTCCCTCATTGGTAAAGGGCCACATTATTGATCCTGAACAGCTCCATTTCCTTTCTCTGTCCAAACTTATTAGATGCTCAGCCTTTACAAAGCTCAGCTCCCTCCTCCTTCTTCTTCTTCTTTTTAAAAGTTCGATTCTTTTCCATTTGTCTCTGTCTTTTGCTATCTTCCATTGGGTTCTTGCTCTATGACTGATGTTTTGTTGTTTTCCTTTTGTGTGTTTTCCACCATGTGCTTGTCTTATCTTGATCTAAATGTGTATCTGTTTTCTCCCTCTTATCTTTTGTATAACTCTTCTTGCCCCCAGCTCTCTCCTCTGGTGTCAAAATGCCACCTCTGTCGATCTCTGAGCTCACTTGTTTGTCCCTGCTCTCCAATTAAGGCTAACATTAGACCCCAAGTGACTTTGAGTTGATGTTGTTTTTAATTTTCTTTGGGAAAATTGCTTTTATTATTAATTTTCAAGTTAAAAATACATCATCTTACTTGGTGACAGATTGAGAACAACTAAAAACAATATGGAACATACCTAACATTTTTCTGTGACCATTTCAACTACAGAATAAATTTGTTGGACGTTTTTTCAGTTTTCAGATTACTTTTGATTGAGAATAACACATCTTGTCTGATCTTTATGCATTTTGAAATGCCAGCTGAAAAGATAAAAAAAATTATTCTTGGTTTCATATTTGTCTGTGTGTTTCTGCAGGCTCTTTACCCCAGCCCTGAGGAAGGCTGGCAGATCTACAGCTCGGCACAAGACGCAGATGGGAAGTGTATCTGTACTGTGGTCGCACCAGCCCAGAACATGTGTAACCGCGACCCACGCAGCAGGCAGCTCCGCCAGCTCATGGAAAAGGTGACAGCTGTCAATAACACACTCACTCCGAGACCCAACTGTTACCCACACACAACACACAAACACAAACTGCCACTCTGCACTTGTGTCTGGCACCGTCTGTCACTTGCAGGCTGCTGAACTAAAGAACCCCATAACTCATCAAATGTGACATTATTTGGAAAAAAATTAGCTATTGACAGTTTCTGAGAGTGAAAGAATAAGAAATTGTTTTGCTAAAAGATGTTTCTCAAATCTTACTCATACAATTCTATTCTCTGGTTCTTAGATTTAGATTTTCAATAAATATAAATCCATAAAATACATTTAAGAATATATCGTTTTCCTAAAATAAAGACCTAGCAATCCTCAAAGGAATGCATATCATTCACCATCTTTCATGCCAGTGTATCAAACTAAAATCATCTTATGTTAAGAAATAACAAAGTTATAGCTATTTTAGTCAAACTTTAAAATTAACATTATGAACAATATTTTGATATCTTGCATGATCTTGGATAATCTATTAGTTCTTACAGTGTGTCCAGCGGCGTAGTGGTTAGAGCTGTCGCCTCCCAGCAAGAAGGTTGCAGGTTCGAAACCCGGCCTGGGGCCTTT
>JAOXNZ010000021.1:7959959-7970990 GCA_028566095.1 Kryptolebias brasiliensis | reverse complement strand
CCAGGCCGGGTTTCGAACCTACAACCTTCTTGCTGGGAGGCGACAGCGCTAACCACTACGCCGCTGTGCCACCCATGAGCAGAACACTGTAAAAGTTAAATGGTTGAAAAAGCAGAAAAATTGTAGAAGGAGTAGCGAACTGAAAAACAGTGGTAAGAATAATAATAAAGAAAAAGAATAAAGAGAAACAGGATCTCAAGAGCCTCAAGAGCCTAGATGGTTTTCTCCTTATTACCTTCAGTTTCACACTTTCTCTTTCTCTTTCACACTTCACAGTTCAGTAATATATATTCCATATTTTCTTTTTCTCCACATCCTTCACATTTGTCTTTCTTTTTCTTCTTTCCCTGTTTGGATGAATTGCAACCCTTTGTGCTACATAGCGCCAACTACTGTATAGGAAATGGCCCGGTGCCGTGACATGTCAATCATCTGGGGGGGCATCTCGGGGGGCCAATCCAATGAGTGTGTCTCATAAATGACTGTTAGCTATTACAACACAAATTTCAGCTTAATAACTGTAAAAATGGCTGAGTTGAAACAATTTTTTGTTTCCTAAGGTCAGTTGGCTGTGAAAGCTTTTGATTCAAATGTTAATCACTTAATCACTACTTTCTGAAAACTTTATTAAAATGCATCCAATGGTTTACGAAATATTTTGCTAACTGATAGATACAGCTGACTTCAAAATGGCGGAGTTACAGCCATTGTATGATGAAGTTTCTTAGCTGTGATAGACTCCAAAAATGAATCAGTTATAGATTTAATCCAATGATTATTTTCTGAAAGTTTCATTAAATTACATCCAGTTGTTCATGAGATATTTTGCTAACGCTGCAGACAAGTACACACACACTGGCAATAACATCATCCAACTTCACCTTCAGCAGCATGCAATAAATCAGTGAAGATGGCGTTGATTTGCATTCTTACACTTGAAATAGACCTTACATGTAAGCTCATTTTTAAAACATACAAAGTCAACACTGTTAGTGTTTTTATGCAGGCTTGTGTTAAATAAGATCTAACATACAACAGTGTTTGTACACAAAATCTTCATTTTTACACTATCCTATATCCAAAGACACTAAAAAGAGTGTATTACTTGTTTGGGTTTGTTATTGACCAACACAACAGTGTATGCAAATAAAATCTCTTACTAAAGTCTGTCATGTTCATAGATGGATAGCTCCATCAATCAGCCGCCACCTTTCCATTTACTTCAGTGTGTCTTTAAATGGTAAATCATACAAACCTGAAAAACAGTGTTAAATACCTTCAAGCTGCTTGATCAGGAGGGATTTACTGAGCTACAAAAGTTGTGGTTTTCATCCGTGCAGCTCAATAAAAGCAGGGCTGTTTGTGTTCAGCAATCCATTCAGTTGCACTGTTAAAAAAAAGGTCCACGAGGCAAGTGAAAGCAGAAAGGTAGACAAGAGGGGAGGGCACCAACATTGATGTGGTGCTGTGAGAAAAAGTGGATGTAAACTGAGATGCTGAATATGCTCCGAGGCCCTGACGAATCAGTGAGACACCTGATTTCACATATTTCATTCATTTTCACTGAAGTCTGCCTGTTTCCCCAGATAATCTCTGTCAGATGGTGTTTCAAACACATGTTTATACAAATAAAATTTACAAACACTTTACAAGAGGTATATTCCAACAGAAAATATTTACGTCCTGGAACACATGTAAACTGATTTGATAAACTAAGCTTGTCTTGAAGCAACTGGTCTTGTACTTTCTTTTCTTTTTTTGGTTGCATGATAGAAAAAAGCATGGAAATTTGAAAATCTTCCCAGTTTGAAAACTTGACTAAGTCCACATAAATAAGTTAGAGGGAGGCTTGTGAAACATCATACAATATAGCTACATACTATTGTTCTTGCTCAGTATTTGTATAACTCATAATATATGGTTTCAAACATTTCATCCTAAAGGAAAAAGAAAATAATAATGGTGTAAGCAAATTTTTTAAAATTATCAGAGGACACGTGTGGTATTTACTCATAGATGTGACCCCTTAACTGCGTAATGAACTTTTTAAAGGCTTCAGATAAAATCAGAATAGTATAGAGTAAGCTTTGCATATGTATTATTTATTGTACATTGTTGGTGTTTATGCAGCTGTGTGAGTCCTCTTTATGTGCTCCCTTCTTCTGCCGTCTAATACAGTCCACAGCCAGGCTTAATGAGGACACCTGGGGTCAGCACCGTTTGAGCTGCACCTAAGTGAAGACCACAAATTAAAAGACTGTGTGTGAGTCTGTGTGGGGGGGGAGGCATGGGGAGCGTGTGTGTGCAAACAGCACAGAAATGTTCTCCACATCATCCTCATTTGAACCCAAAGCATGAGTGGGGGAATTGTTTGAGACCAGATGCACAAAAGCTCTCCCTGACACAAGGAGCCAAGGGTACATTAACAATGTCAAAACTGCCCTCTGTTCAAAGAATGTAAAGTAGCCTCATGCAAAATCTCTATTCAAGCTCTCTGTGAAGCCAGATAAAGAGCTGACCCTGAAGGATGACACCATGAAAACAGTCACAGCAGACGTTTGAGGATCTCATCCCCTTTTGACCTTCCCATCTGGCTGACTGAATTGAGATTAGATAAAATGAAAAATGTGGCCACGGTCAGACATACAAACAAATATGCTTGATGCAGAATGAGTCATCACAATGAGCATGAAGCAGACACACCTGTGAGGGACTGGAAATCTGCAACAGTGACAGTTGGGAGGGAAGAGGATTCCCAAATATCACAGTTCAGTAAGGTGACGATACATTTTTATACTGTGCTGGAACATTTTATTCTTAAAGCTGTTCAGTATAAAAAGTTTTAATTGTTGAAGAAAATATTTTTAGAGCAAATATTCCCCAGTGAGCTCAGGATGCACGTGGGAGAAGATCTGGGTGTTGAAAACTGTGGGCTGGGCATAAAGCAATCGAGTGGGTTGTCAGGGAGTCAGGCAAGCAAAGCATTTGGTGCAAAACAGGCTATACGCCAAACTGTGACCTTAGAATGTTGCATCTATTTTATTTTTCTTCAGTATATCTCTTGAGTGCCTGGAGTTTCAGTGATGCATGTCTGGGTGGGCGTGCGTCTGTTCATGTGGGTAGCTGGACATATGTACACGTACACGACAGCCCTGTAACATTTGTCAGTGTTTGGATGGTTTCTTAGCCAAATCTGTGCAACGTGCAGGAGATGAGAGGGTGTGCGAAGCAGTAGGCTGCTAGTGCACCAACAGAGTGGGCTGTCGAAGTATGAACCAGCTTAGTACTTAGCAAAAAATTAAATATAGTGCAAAACTGAACCCTCTGAGAACTAAAATTCAATAAACACCTACTTAACTGTATGTTTGCTTCTGTATGAGGTTTGCTCTGTTTTGTATCGTATTGTAACTGTTAATTTATGTCTAATATTGGGGGCTACTGTCATTATTTTGATAGCTCTGACATATTTATACACAAATTTCCAAAGCTGATCTTGTTGATTGGCACATATATATTTTTTTTGTTGTCCTAATAAATTTTAGACTATATTGTCCTCCTTGTTAGATAAATAATGATAAAAAAATGTTTATTCCTGAGTAGCAAACACTATGGAGTTAACTAAAGTCTTCACACTAATTAAAGGCATGGCATTGCTTGAACGAATGCATATCACGTCCAAGTTTTAAATTAAATCATCTTATGCTGAGAACGGCTATAATTATAGCCATTTTAGTCAAGCCTTGGAAATTTCATTATGCCGTCTCATGCAGTATTATGATGTCTCACCAAATGTGTTAGCACTCAGAGAATGTCTGAAAATGTAAGCTTTAAACAAAGATGTTGTGCAATGTGGAAGGCTCAGGGTTTGTGATTCTCATCTACAACTACACCAAAATTTAGCTCACTATCTGTAAATTTAACTGGTTGTGTTGGTTAATGTTGATTAGCTGTGGCAGCCATCTTGAGTTGGGATGACTTCAAAAGTTAATCAGTTTTAGATGTACAACAAATTTTTTTTTTTTCTAGGAGTTTCATTAAAATCTGTATATATATATTGATATAAACATGTATATATTTCGCTTGATTGGTTAGTACCCAGAGTATGTGTTAAGGATGACTCTCAACTAAAATTTCAATTTTAATAATTTTTATGTTTGCTAAGGTTGCTAATTGTAGTAGCAATTTTGAATGGGGATAACTCCAAAATTTTAGTACTTATAGATGTACATCCAATGATACATTTTTGAGAGATTAATTAAAATCCATCCACAGCGAAAAACATTATTGTCTTTTGCTTTCCAAGGCAGGCAATAACTAAACATCCATGACTCAGGGCACAGAGGTTTTGTCTGGAACACACATAAAAATGAAAGTCCTGAAGGAAGGACTTCTTGTAGCATAAACCAGTGACTATGACTAAACTATTGTGTGTGTTTGCTCGGCAGGTTCAGAACATAAGCCAGTCAATGGAGGTGCTGGACCTGAGGACCTACAGAGATCTACAGTATGTAAGGAACACTGAGAGTCTAATGAAAGTCGTCGATGGAAAACTGAAAGTGGCTTCTGAAAATCCCCGCAGCCTCAATCCAAAGGGCTTTCAGGTAATTGGCTGGTTGTCACCTCTTGTACCCTGAGGTGTGTTTAAAAACTGTAAGCTGAATGCTGACACTCCAGATGGGAAACTGCTTCCTAAACTTTGCTAAATGCAATGCAATCTTTTGTTGCTCTTCAAAGAAAGTAACATTTTCTATAACTTTTGGTTGACTGCTGTATAAACATTGGTGCACAAATGAAAATTCCAAATCTGTGCTGGATTTATTGGGTCATCCACTACAGTAGGCCAATCTGAGTCATGTGCTTCTCCTGGATAATTAAACCCAAGAAGCTGAAAGAATGTTTCCTTTTTTTTGTCTTACTCTCTTTACATCTCTTCTGCTCTCCCTTCACTCAGCCTCTCTCAAAACTCTGTATTCTTAACATTCAGGCATCTGCTTTTAGATAACAGGCACATGCATTCACATTTATTTCCACCTTATCTCGCTACAAGCGAAGGCTTAGTTGCCATTATCAGCAGGCCTTTTTATTTTCCTGTCAGCAGGCTGTCCTGCCCAGGCTTTCTGCACATTTCTCACACACTTACAGATATTAGATGGGCCATAAAAATGTTTGATTAAAAGATGCTCTGATAAATGCTAACTGTGTTTCGTTGCTGTGTTCATGCCTCAGCACAGGGACAAGCATGAATGGCTGCATTAGCTTTCAGTGTTTTATGAACATCATTCCAACAAAGAAAATGAAGATGCTTATAAAAATTAGTTAGATCATTAATAAAGCTTAAAATCGCTAAATTATGCAAATGGGAAATTATTATACTGTATTTGTGTGAATACAAATTTAATATTTTCATTCAGAAAAAAAAGATTTGACCAAAGCAGGTTACCTGACGAATGTGCGCAGCTTAAAGTTGCCAATGGCAGAGCGTGGGAGATTAACGAGAGTGAATTTTCGCAGCTTGAAAAAGTGAAAATTAGATTTATGATGTGGCGCCACAGGGCTGAGAGCTGCTCCATCACCAGATTTACGATAAACCCTAACAAGGAGGAAACAGCCCCTCCTGTGGTGGCCACTCTTTATTGATACAACTATTTCTCTGTTGAGCCAAATACCTTCCATGCCTTAAGCCTGACTCTCCTGCTGCTCCCTGCACTCCTACCTAAGAACGCATTGTTCTTTTCTACTTCTAAACTCAAAGTGAGTCACAGCTCAAATATACAGCAAAGCAGAGCATGCTCCTTCAGTTCATTCAGTTCAGCTGAAACTCTTCCACATGGAACATGTGTCAGTGAAAAAATGATTTACCACAAAAGAAGCTACAGCTTTAATAAGTGACTTTCCAATTCACAAAATTGCTGTTAAATAGAAATAACTCAGTGCTTTCAACTAATGAATGAAACTGAATGAAATTAAAGTTGTGCATTAACAAAAACTTGAAAATTGTTTATTTGTACAACACATTAATATGAGACTGGATGAGGAAATTAAAAAACAGTGAAATTAAATGTTATTCGAGAAGATGTCAGCAACACACCGATTAAATCTGATTTAGACATCCAAATGGGGTAAATGTGCATTTAGCTGCACAAAGGATAAACAAATTACCACAATACCACAATCTCCTGATATGAGTTATATGTTGATGATTACAAACAAGCTACTCATGCGTGCAGTCTGTTTTTCTGACTTTCACCTTTTGTCCTCGTTTTTCTGAAAGAGTTTAATCCTCATCTCCCCTTTGCTCTTATTTGCCTCCTTCTGTATTGTAGGAGCTGAAAGACAAGGTGAACCAGCTGCTCCCCCTGCTGCCGGTGCTAGAACAGTACAAGGCCGATGCCAAGATGATCCTGCGTCTGCGGGAGGAGGTGAGGAATCTTTCTTTGGTGCTTATGGCCATCCAGGAAGAGATGGGGGCCTACGACTATGAAGAGCTGCGCCAGAGAGTCCTGCTGCTGGAGACCAGGCTCCACTCCTGCATGCAGAAACTAGGTATGTCAGATGTGCAGACTACAGTGTGTAGATATAAACTTCTAACCAAATATCGTTTGACCGTTTAAACAAATATCTTGCAAAATGGTTAAAACATGTTTGCACATGTATGCTCGAAGCTCAAAGAATCTGCATTAAGAAAGAAAACATGTTGCTAGTCAGGCTACATGAATAATTGATTGTGTTCTTATCTAACATATGAGCTAAAAATGATGATTTTACACATTAAGTGACGATTCAACAAAAGAGGACTGCAGATAAAAAATGTCCCTGTAGCTTATTAGCTTTCTTAAAATGATTATTGCAAAGAAATCTAGGAACTTTAAGGTAACTTTTGTAGAACATTTTTGTTGGGTCCTAAAAGCAACTGGAAGCACTCGGAGACCTCAAACCTTTGCCAAGGCCTTATGGTCATTATAAATTGTAGGATCCGGATCATGATCTGGATCACCACCACAATTTAATCAGTTGTTTTTTGTGACAACCCTAACATTTCCTTAGAATTTCATCAAAATCTGTTAATTAATTTTTAAGTAATCTTGCTAAAAGACAGACAGACAGACAGACAGACAGACAGATGGACAAACCACCCAACACTACCAAAAACATAATTTCCTTGGCAGAGGTAACAAGCTTGGAAATGGCTTTAGGTCTTCTCCTTAGAGACTTTAAAACGTTTGATTAACTGTGGCAGCCATTTTGAATTAGACTGACTCCAAAAGCAAATGAGTTGTAGATTGTGCTAACAGACAAACAAGACTGACTCCAACAGTTTTTCACAACGTATTCAGCAATAATGTTGTGCAATGTGTTGCATTTAACAATTGTCAGTTGCTACCTCACCAAACTTTAGCTCAATATCTGTAAAACTGGAAGCATTATAAACATTTTGTGTTTTCTAAGGTCAGTTGGTTGCCACAGCCATCTTGAATTGGGTTGACTCCAAAAGTCAATCAGTTATAGAGATCAACCCAATGATTGCTTAGTGAAAGTTTAATTCAAATCCATCCAGTGGTTCATGAGATAATTTGCTAACGATACAGACAAACACATCACATGGGCAAAAAATTATCACTCCACCTTCACTTTAAGCAGTGAGTGACCATCAGAGCAACTGTATGGAATGCAGTGTACACAGTAAATTATATTGAGACATATGTTCACGTTTTTCTGTTCTGCTTTTCTGACCTCCAGGCTGTGGAAAGCTCACTGGTGTCAGTAATCCCATCACAGTGCGAGCGTCAGGGTCAAGATTCGGCTCCTGGATGACAGATACTATGATACCCAGCTCAGATAACAGAGTAAGTTTACCCGTTCTTCTCTCACTACTTTGAAGTTGAAGAAGCAAAGGATGACATTACCAAACAAAGAGAGCAAACAGAAAAAAAACAAACATCCCTCACAGTGATGCTGTCATGGTATGTCAGTGACAGATTGACTGTTTTGCCTGAATAGGATTTCTCATGAGTTTCAGAAAATGACAAACACCAGGAGAGAAATGGGAATGTGAAGCTGAGTCGCTGATGAACTGCGTTTGTTTCCTACCTGTCTTCCCTGATCATTACGAACTACAGCTGATTGATCACTTTATCATCAGAGGAGAAATAAATGAGCTATTTGGGCTAAAGTTTTCTAAATCCCCTGGGTAATTACCAGGAGTGTGCCAGGATGCTCTGGACTCAAACAAAATAGTAAAAAAAAAAAAAAAAAAAACATATTTAACCCACTTGAGGCTGTGGGGGGAAACAAAGAGTACAGCTTTTGCATATACAGTATATCACAGATTATTATATTGAATTGAAATAAGACAGTCTACAAAAATAAGGCAAGTCCCTTGGTAGCATTAAATATTAAAAGTAAAAGCTTTCTTTTGATCAAAGCAAATAATAATAAAAGATGAAATAACTGAAGGTTTCTTTATTCATTAGAAAAGTCATACATTTCCAATAAACTAGTTTATGTTTTATGTCTACTCTAATCATTTTTTTATGCTTTAATATTTCAAAGTGGGATACTTATATTATTAATTGTACACAAGTATTGTCAGGAATCACATAGACTTGCATAGTTTAAAGTTTAAATTTTATCAATGAGAGTATAGACAAAAAAAAAGGTTTCCTTTTCTTTATTATGCAAAAAGGCCAATAAATGTGAACAATTTATTATAGATATTATCGCTGTGTAATATGTAGTATGTATATAAAACTTAAAGAGCTGTGTTATCTTTATTTTAAGCTTCAAAATTGTTTTGCAACTTTGGACAATATGTTTGAGTGAGAATCAGGAGAAATGTCTCTTTTGAGTGTGAAGGTTGCAGATCTCTGGACTAGAGATAACATGGGTTGGTAAGAAAATAGTAAGAAGTGAGAGGCAGAAAGGAGGATTTTTTGTCATTTTTTTAGTGGGAATGGAAGCCGATAAAGTTTAGGAGGAGGGATGAGGTTGGCCTTTTGCTAACTACAATGAATCATAACAATGTTAATAGATACTGCAGGCAGAAAAGGTCAGTTTCTGAGTCTGAGTCTAAATGTCTGTAATCACCTGACTTACTGATATCATGTTCAACTCTTTAAGTGATTTTCTTATTGTATTAATAGGCAGACATGTCAACATTCACTGCAATCATCATAATTTTATATGAAAATGTTGCTCAGGAGTCATACAGACAAAAGGCATAAATGTGGCCTAAATGTACCTGAGTTTTGCCCTGGCTCAGCTCCTGTCTCCCATTCAGCTCAAGGGACTCATTTAGCAAGCACAGAAGAAACCGGGCTTAATGCTTTACAATCTACCCTCCTCCATAATTCAGCTGCTGTATCACACCACCACAACTCTCTTCCTCCCCCCACTCTCTGCAGCTGAAAAGTGCTTGTTCTATACATACAAAAGAGCCAAGAGTATGGCTAGAGTGAGACAGAGAATGATGGAAATGAATCAAAAAGGGAGCTACATCTTAGCAAAGGTCGTCTTGTTATGTTGATGACAAAATAAATATCCATTCCAACGACAGTTTAATTGAATCAATTGAAAGCTGAACTGTGTCTTACTGGAAGCGCTGGGGGAATGAAAACTAAGACACAGCCAGAGAGATGCGATGTCAGAGGATAGATCTGCTGAGGGCGCTCAAGAAAAAAGATAGAGTTGCTAAATGGATAGATTTTCTGTAAATGGGGACTGGAAAAGGGCAGGAAGCGCAAGCAGTGGTTGCCTGCAAAGCACAGGCAACATCTTTGCCCACATGCAGGAGAGATCAATAGTTGTGCACACATAAACACATACACTAACGCACAACAGCACAAAGGTGCACACTTACACTCAAACAAGTAAATTCACCACACACTCATCATTCTTACTTTGCTCAGGGCAATGCCACTAGCAGTACATTATTGAAACATTAGATTGTTGTTGCAGAGAGGTGTGTCAGTTGCAATGCAGTCTCATCTTTTATAGCCTTTATATCTTTTTATTAGCTCTTTTAATCCAACCACTACTTCCACTGTGATTCTTTTTTTTTATCTTTGCTTTCTTTTTTTTATGCTATTTTTGTTTTCAACAGGTCTGGTCCATGGATGGTTACTTCAAAGGGCGACGTGTCCTAGAGTACCGCACAATGAGTGATTTCATGAAGGGCCAAAACTTTGTGCAGCACTTGCTGCCACATCCTTGGGCCGGCACCGGTCATGTGGTCTACAACGGCTCACTGTACTACAACAAGCACCAGAGCAACATCATCATCAAGTACCACTTCCGTTCTCGTAGCGTCCTGGTGCAGCGCAGTCTCAGTGGAGCCGGCTATAACAACACCTTCCCGTATTCCTGGGGTGGCTCCTCTGACATTGACCTGATGGCAGATGAGAATGGCCTTTGGGCAGTTTATACCTCTATCCCCAATGCTGGAAACATTGTCATCAGCCGACTGGAGCCCCAGAGTCTGGAGGTGCTGCAGACCTGGGATACAGGCTTTCCCAAGCGAAGTGCCGGAGAGTCTTTTATGATCTGTGGTACACTGTATGTAACAAACTCTCACCTTGCTGGTGCCAAGATCTACTTTGCCTACTATACTAACACATCAAGTTATGAGTACACAGACATCCCCTTTCACAATCAGTACTCCCACATCTCCATGATGGACTACAACCCCAGGGAGAGGGTCCTGTACACCTGGAACAACGGACACCAGGTGCTCTATAATGTCACACTTTTTCAGGTCATTAAGACTTCTGGGGACTGAGACATCAGTATAAATGATCCGTTCAAATAATGCTGTGATCACTGTTCAAAAAGGACAAATAAGCTGGGTGGAGGTGGTTCAGGAGGGGTTTGGGTTGGGGTCTGAAATCTGTAGGCTTAGGATTGGATTTTTTAAATGAATTGAAATCTTCATAGAGTGCTATTATTCACATTCTCAAAAAACAAATTCTGACAAAAGGATTGGTGAAAATTTAAAGACTGAGCGCTTCTCTTTTTTTTTATTTTTGTGATGAGTAA
>JAOXNZ010000021.1:7935950-7956859 GCA_028566095.1 Kryptolebias brasiliensis | reverse complement strand
GTCCAGGGTGTCCCCCGCCTCTCGCACAGTGACTGCTGGAGATAGGCACCAGCTGCCTGCGACCCGGAATGGAGAAGTGGTTAAAGAAAATGGATGGATGGATGAATATTATTGCAATGGCAATAATTGCAGAATCGGAGGGTTGGAGATTAAATTTGAATGATTGTGTCTATTACAAGAATAAACACAATCGTCTTACATTTCCAAGTTTTAGATTATGACCTAACTAATTCTTTACACTGGCATTTAAAAAAAAGTTTATTTAAAGCTAAAGCGTTAATATGTGCATAAAAAATTATATAACATAAAATGTTGGTTTGACCTTCTTTTCTATAGAGTAGTTGCATTTCTCTTGGCAGAATCCATACTTTAACATCAGTAAATATCTCATTTTAGGACACACTAATAAAGTCAAAAACCAGTGCAGATTTCTATACTGCCACCTTAAATTGCCCCGCACCATTTCCTTTTTATTATTCAGAGCTTGCAGGTGTATGCTGTAATGTTTATGTTTGGACTGATGTTCTCAAACGGTGCACAGCTGTAGTTATTGCTCTTAAGATGAAACACAACTACAACATTAACTTTTTTCATAATAAAAAATAGCTGAAGTTTTATTTAAAGGATGTAATGACCTAAAGAAATGTTTCTGTGCGAACAGACTTTATTAATGCAAAATATAACTACAAAAATTAAATCTGACTACAGAGTGACTCTACCAAGTTGATTTTTTTTAAGTTTTCATGAACATGCTTTATTTTTTGGACTTAAAGTGATTGAGTACAGGTGGCAGGAATAATACTGCAGAAATACAGAGAGAAACCTAGGAATTAAAAAGTAAACCCAGTTTTTAATCCTACTGATTTTGAAACTGATATCTTTTGCATCACTTTTTTCATTAAATGTTGCCTCCTGCTGCACACTTAGAACAAAGCCTCATCTTCTTCAGAGTCACAAAACAAAAACTATTCCTCAACTTTGTGCGCCTTGAGGTGACTCTGCACTCTCTTTGAACATTTGTTTCCTCTCAGTTAACTTTTTTTTTTTTTTTAACATTTTAGGAATATGTTCAAACATGAGCATTTTTTAGTTCAAACATATTCAAGTATGAACAAAACAAAACAATGCAAATTATGTAGAAGGTAAAATTATTCTACTCCTCTGAGAAAATTATTCTGTATGTGTCCAATTAGACTTGTGTTGAAAATGTATTGATTCAGCATCTGCATCTCTAAGCTCGTTACCAACTTTTTGGGTCAGTAGTTGAGTCTTGGTTGTGGTCATGGTTGATTTAATTTTATAACTCTGATATTCAAACATTGTACACCCCACTGATGCAGTAATGGTTTACCAGGAAGCACTGAGCTGAGAGCATTTATGGATCTTTCTTCTAGTTCTGTAATTGCAGTGAGACGCTGCTGGAGGAAAAAGATGAAGGTTTAACTCTGGTGTGCCAGCAGCAAAAGGTCTCAGGATGCATAAATCCAAACATCAGTCTACAGAGTCAATATAGCTAGAAATAACTTTTAGAAAAACAGTTTAAAGCAAAAGAACTTTGTGCACTAGCAGTTTAGTAAGATGACACAGGATATATCGAATTTATAGGAAAATGACTCTTTTTTCTTCCTAAGCTAGGCAGAGATAATGGAGATTCAAACTTAGAACTCAGTGTCATATCATGCTATAAAATGAATCTGTCTTTACTTTAAAGGGGGAGAGTTACAAACCTGTCAACTATTTTACCAAGATTTACCAACACCAAAATTTTCATTTTCTTACAAAAAATAGCAACATACTTTTAAAGGCACAATTTTGTTTTGTCAAGGAAGCTTTTTTCTCTTAAGGTTCTATATGGACACAGAGTGGCTAAACATTTACTACAACTGATTACATTTGGAATCAGACACATTTAAGATGGCTGCTACAGCTAAGCAACCTTGTCAAACACAAAAATACCAATAACTAATTTAACAGATATTGAGCCAAAATTTGGTGTGGTAGATTGTCAGCAAATACTCTGAGCACTAAGTGATAATGTGAAATCTGTTTTTAAAAGTTTGTCATTAACTATTGGAGTCAACTGTGTTTGTCTGTCAATAAAATAACTCATAAACTTAATTAATTTTAATAAAACTCTCAGAAAGCAATGAATGGGTGTACATCTATAACTGATTAGGTTTTGGAGTCAACCCTATTCAAGATGGCCACCACAGCTAATCAGCATTAGACAATACAAAATAACTATAACACTGTCAATTTTACAGGGGTTGAGCTAATTGTAGTGTGGTAGTAGCTGAGATTCGTCCTCAACACATTCTCTGAGGACTAACACAGCTCACAAGATCTCACATTACATAAAATTGTGCATAACGTCATATACAAGGTTGGACAAAAATAGCTATAACTCCATTCCTTCTCAGCATAAGATGATGTTAGTTTGAAATGCTGGCATAAAAGGTAGCATTTCTTTAAGGAATGCTGGGCCTTTAAAAGTTTTTTTTTTTTTTTTTATGTTTTTGATCCTCTCTGCCTAATTCAGACTAATCTATCTTGTAAAGTAATGAAAAGAAGAAGCTTGACATAGAAATCCATTAGTCAATAATTTTGAAAAATATATTTTCTGAGATATTGTTACCCTTTAGTTTTATTGTATAGCGACCCTGAAGCACCACTGGTATTTTTTTATCTTGTGTGCACAAAAGAAAAAAAAATTACAAAAATGCACTTTGGGGAATCTTTATATTGCAGAATATAAGACAACCCCTGATTCAACACAGTACATGTTAGGAAAAAAAACAACAATGAAGACTATTAAACACACAGAACATCTCAGCTTTAAAAGCTCAAACTTCACACACTCTATTTTTGAATTGAGAAAGCTCCTCGGATGAGAAGTGAAACATCTTCAGCTACAAAATTGAAGTCCAGTTGCTTTTGTTTTTAACCTTTTTTGGATTAAACACATCAATCTGTGAAACATAAGCTGTTACCCGGTTTAACTACAGGTACAGGTGAGCTAATGTATGACCTGCGCCTGACACCCTCCCTGTAGAGAACCTGTGTGTTACATATATATAAAGTTCAGTACATTAAATTATCTCTCCATGCATCTTTCACTCAGAGATCCACTGGTTTAAGGTTAAGTACATTTAGCCATTCCATTGCGGGCACAGAGTCTCCCACAGTCCGGAGGGACCTGAACACAATCAATAAAAGTCTTTACTGCCAAGGATAATTCCTCAAAGTCAGAGTCTGCTAAGTCTATGATTGCCAGATTCTACTGACAGTGATGCATCTGATCAACTGAAACCCAAACTTGAAGCCAAATTGAAACTAAAGTATTCATAAGAGCAAACAAGGTTTAAAAAAACTGGGAGAAAGACGTGGCAATAAGAGACAAAGCAGCAACATAAATTGTAAAAAAACAAGACAAAATCATAAAGATTTAAAACTTCGAGATGCATAATGATTTTCTAAACAGAAACATAATAATAGGTAAACTGAAACAAAGTGAAGACAAAATGGCAAAAAATCCATAAAACCATGACAGCATCACAGTCATGGATGCTTTGAATCCATTTTACCATACATCGTTTTATTGTTTTCATGCTTAATTGGTACTGGACCAAGTAATCAGAATATATATATTTATAAACACACACGTATGTATACAAAGACTGTGTCTCATCATTTTTGCAAAAACTGTCAATGCAAAGAACTGTTAGCAAATATAAATACAAAAATAAAATCTGTACACGTGGATTTTTACACATTAGCCTATTTACCTCTGCCAATGAATGCACATCCAAGTTCATTTTTATCCATCCACTCAGCATTCAAAAACATTTTAATGCACTCAAAAGACTGGAAGTCTGTGTCATTTATAACCATTAGCTCAGCTTGAAATACATTACCCTGTTACAGCAGAGAATCTTTGGCTAACAGCCTGTTGTGATTCGTCTGAAGAAATTCAAACAAGCTGAGCGATGAGGCGGTGAAGCCAGAACTTTCTCCACTACTGTCAAAGCGCCATGCAGATTGGTCTGACTCTGCTCTTTACAGCCCCCACATACATTTCCTGCTGTGCTTAGTGTGACTCACTGCAAAACAGTTACCAGCTTGTACAGAACTGACTTTTATTATGTGAAGGAAGAAAATATTGGCACTTCAATTTACATCTAGTCTCTGATATTGTTCTTCCCTAGACTCACCAAACCTTTGTGACAGATATAATAGGTGATCATGACACAGCACATAACACAAGGTAGTATTAATGGCTAAATATTATATGAATCACTTGATATTTTTTTCTCATTTCACACAGATTAAAAACCACTTACCATTCTCACATAATGAAGCCCCATCAGGCTGAGGTCATGACCTCAGTGAGTGATGTTTTTAAAAAAGTAGACCAGCTTTTGCATAAGGAAGAATTTGGACATGTGCACAATGGGATGTTGCTAGAATAACTTTAAATTCATAAAAACTCTAAATTGAATTTGATTGTTTGTATCCAATTTTACATGAATGCTAAGCAAAATTTTAAAGCTTGTGATGATGGCTGTTTACATGGAATTTGCATCTTTTTTCAGGCAAAGTGTATTTTATGTTAGAAATGGATCATGAGAAGCAATAAAATACAAGCACTTTCAAACCCATTCTGAAAGAGGGAGTAAAGAGAAGAAAAGGGCTGTAAGGAAGACAGACTGAGTGTCAGACAAAGTAAAATCCAAGCTAGGTGTGAGGACTGTCAAATCCCAGATCCTCTATGTTTTGTGGCATTCTGAGACAAGATGCTGTCTCCCCACCAGAAAATCAAAGAGATGAGGGGCACTCCAGACAGAACGCTATTTTTAAAATGCCCATGTTTGGATTTTCCCTTGCCAAAGCTTCTGTCATCTCTGTTCTGTGACAAATAGAAAAGAATTTCAAAAGAAAAAAGAGCCCTGTCTGAAAACACAAAGACCAAATTCAAAGAGCAACTTTCCAATGTTTTCACTGTTTCACTCACTGTGTGGACTATACAGATGTATAACTCCCAATTCTTCTTTGGGCTGCACCCTGCACCAAAAATAATTCACTTATCTTCATGTAAAATATTTTTTGAAAGAAATGCCAAGTCTTGGAGGATTTTTCTTTCAGTTAAGAGGGTGGCTTGTCTGCATCTCTGTGCAAGTTTGTTCATAAAAGTATAGAGTGAGTTCTCCCTTGGATTGTTGGATTTAATAACTTGCATTATCAACTAGTGTGCTAAATGTGGCATGATGACATCACAAACCATCTAATATTTTAATTGCAACATCATCATCATAAGGCATTTGTGTTCTTGCCTTTTACTCGTTTTTGCTTCTTTCCACCCCAGGGTGGGAATGAGTTGCTGCCTCAAAGGGAGGAGCTCAGGAATCTCAGGGTCTTCTTCATGAGTCGCAGTAGAACAGAGTGGGACATTACCAGCAGGATGGGCAGAACCTGCAGGGATATGAATGCACTACTGGATTGTCAAGGTTAATAGAGTTACTGTATGTCATTAAGGAAAGTTGTCATTTTACCTGTTGATCTATGTGACAACAGTCATTTATTTTCATGACCTACAAGAAGAAGGAATAAAGAAAGAATTGAAGGCCTAGCATTCTTTGAAGGAATGCATTTCATTTGATTTCTAAAGTAATAAACTAAATAATAAACTTTTTTCCAGGTTTGCAGAAGAATAAAAAAAAGTTTTGGATTTATAGCATGACATCTTATTGAAAGTGCAGATATAAATTTAAACTATTTTTTTGCATAATTAGATCCAAAAGTATTATAAAATTCCTACAAAAGTCTTAAAAGTAAATACCGAGAACCAAGTTTAACAAATCAAGATAAGGGACTTGATGTTTAATTTATTTGGGTAAATCATATTAGTTTTATAATACGCACATTTGAGTCTTTGCTTCTTTTGCTTTAAACAACAATATGTTTTGTTAAATGTTCCCATATGTACTGAGTTATCAGTTTGGGGAAATTTTTGTAAATTCTTCCAAACATAACAGCTTGACCTTGATGTTCTTCCTAAATGAACTGCTTTATTTACCTTCTTCCTGTTGGATTAAAGTCAGAACTTAGCTAGTCTGAACTGTTGACATGATTTTTTTTAACCACTCTGTTAGAATAACTGAACCATGTTGTTTCACTGTAAAACCCACTTTCTACATTTAGCTCCCAGACCAGTGCTTATATATGATTGTAGAGAATTTTATGATCAAATTTATAATTCTTTGTTTCATTAAGGAAGGCATGACACAATTGAAATGCAGCTAAGCAGGTTCAAAGCACCACTGTTTATCACATATGGAATAAGATTCTAATTCTGTAATGCAGTGTTTTTTTCATCACAAATAATAAAAGTTCTCACCACAAACGTTCATTTTGCTCTGATTAATAATAGTCCTTTTGCTTCTGTATGGTTTGTATCAAACTGCAGATAGGCTCTAATAGGTGGTTCTGATGTCATTGTCTTTTGCTTTGTGGAATAATGAATCATTGCACTTCATTTTAAAAATTACAATGTAAACTTTTTTATGATTTGTTTAAATAATTCTTTCTTTATCTGCTTTTTAATTTTTTTCTGGGATAAAAAAAAATGCTTCTTAAGGTTGTATTTCTGCAGACCCAGAGGTTATAATAAAGATGAAACAATCTGTCAAATTTATTGTTGTACATATTCTACATTTTGTTTGTTTCCTAAAAATATACATTACCTCTGCAACTCCCAGGTTCGCAGCTTTGTAAAAATACTTGTGAGGTACTCAAAATAGACACACAACCAAGTGTTTTTCTTTTATTTAATATCATGTCTGCTGCAGTAATGGAGGTATATAAATGAAATACAATTTTTTGTAAACCTCCAGACTTAATTTAATACTGGTTTTATCATAACTCAGGTGTCTTCTGAAGCAGCTTCATTTGCTTCCTCACTTGCTCTCTCTATTATTTGTTTTCTTTTTGTTGCCTCTGCTTGTTTCTCTCCACCTACAGTGTGAGGAGAATCCTTCAAGTGAAGACAAGTGTTCACTCGCATTGCTACCATAAAACTGTTCTATAATTCATGCCTAAAGAATATATATTCATCTTGTAACATTACATACATCTTCATCAGGCCACCACTTTTATATAATGGTTTCTCCATACCTAACAAATGTAATAAAACAGATTGAGCTTGACAGTAATAAGTGTTTAGGTATTCATTTATGGAAGAAAGCGCAAAAGGCTCAGAGCAGAACTGCTGAAAAAATAAATCCATATGGGCAGACCTGTGTTGGTGTCATTACTTTTCTTCAACATGAATTACCCAGAAAAACATGACAACCAATGAGCATTTTTTAATAAATAGTAGGAATAAGAGAATAGCTTTGACAGAAAGCCTGCCTTTTCCAGGTTCAAAACACCAATCCTGAGTCCTGCACAACACAAAGTAAAATCTAGAGAAACTGTGTTTTCTGTGAAAATGCATGAGTGAATGTGAACGATGAGTGCTGGATGACTTTGCTGAAATGTGCTGAAGAAGCTGAAAGTGAGTTGTTAAAGCTAAAGAAGCAGAACACTAGCTAAAATCTAAAATAAGCAAAACAGTTATTAAAATGCTAAACAAAGGAATAGACTATGTCAGAGCTAAAAAAGAGACTACCTAAAGCTTAAAGAAACAAAATGCTAGCTAAAAACTAAATGTAGCAAAAGGCTAGCAAACAGCAGCAAAATCTTAGCTTAATGCTAAAAGTAGCAAAATGCTAGCTTAAAGCAGAAAAAGGTCAGCTAAAAGTATCAAAAGGCTAGCTAAAAGCTAAAAGTAACAAAAGCCTAACTAAAAGCTAAAAGTAGCAAGACAAAAATACAGCAAGATGGTGAAGTGAATTTCAAAGAACAGTGACTCTGAAGAATTTAAAGACAACTTCATAGAGAAAATCTTTAAAAATATTTTCAAAAGTATTATAGTTAAAAAAGCAAAATTGATAGCACCCATCTCCTAAATGAGCTCAACATTCTTATATATCAGTGGCTAAAATTGCACAAAATATCCAGAAGTTGTTAGATTCCAAATAAATGTAAGTAAAAGTAAAACCAATACTGCAAATGCTGAATCAGCCTTCACACAATAATAAAAATTTAAAAAAAAAAGAAAAAGTTGCTTCAGCCCCACCAGTTTATAAACATTGCAGACTGCGCTCACGTTGCAACATTAATATGCAAATTGGAGCAAGTGCTGATCAGGGGGCCTCACTCATCCAGTTATTAAATTAATTTTTCTAAAAACAAGCAGCAGGACCTGCTGAGGTAGTCAATAGGTTTTCCCTCTATCTGCGCATATTAATAAGTCTTTATCAATTTAAATTCATCACAGAACAAGAGAGGAGGGGCGTCTGGTGCATGATGGCAATGTCTCCCTCGAGGCAGGCCACCCCAGTCTGCAGTCACAGGGTCATCCATCACCAAAGCAGCACCAGCACACGGTGGGGGACCAGGATCTTTATATAATTTTGCTGCCCTGCTGTCATAGTCTGTCTGAAGCTTTGCACCAAGATGATATGATTGAGTTTTGCAGTGAAGGGCAACAGGTGATGTCGCACAGCAGCTCAGTGCTGCAGTCTCTGAGGAGCAGCTCTGTCAAAGCACTCCATTTCCTGGAGATAGCAGCAGACAGATGCACATTGTGTGGGTTATACTCTGGCACACAGTCAAGAAGAAAACAGGTCTCAATGGTAGGCCAGCAACACTTTGCAAAAGATAATAAAAAAGACAGGCTGTTACTGAAGTTTGTTGTTTCTTCTGGGAAGTACGCACAAAGAGACACAAATTTGTCTTGTATCACAACAGTTTCCCCCTGACATAAAAACAACTTAGTTCCAACAATCAAATCAACAAAAAGGAGAGCAGGTGATATGAAGGTTTCCTCTGGAGAAATGAGTGCAAAACAATGAGGTTGTTTGTTTTACTCGCCTCCTTTTATTTGCATCCAAAGTAACCTTGGGCAAAGACTCAAATAGGAGGACATTAGCAAACCAGCTAGCATCATTATAGTAATTACTCAGAAATCGAAGGGCCACAGGGAACAATTATGTGCTTTGTGTTTACAATCAAGCACAGGAGAAATATGAGGGAAAAGATGAAGAACGGACACCGAAAGAAGAAAAAAAAAAGGAGCTGTGGGCAAATAGGAGGAAGTGGAGCTAGAGTGCTGGATAAGGAGACAATGAGAGAGCAGAGGCAGCAGATGAAAAGACCAACAGTCAGGTGAGTGAGACGACAAGAGGAGAGCAGGAAAAAAGGGCCGTTTTAAAGACTGAGAAGTGGACTCCTATGTGTAATCAAGTGAACAAAGGTGAGAAACGGTGGTGGAACAAAATAGCCAGTGGCTCTTCCCTTTAGAGTATATAAAAAGCTAAATTTCTAATACAGCATCTTTGAGCTCTGAGGTTTAAATTCAAAGTATTTCTACGTTATTTCAGTGGCTGCTCACAGTGGTAGATATGAGCGGTGATGAGCATGGCCCGCTGACACAGTAAGGCTAAGTCTGGGGCTCAGTTGATAAGAATGAGGTGAAAGAGGTCACTGGACTGGCAGTACGGAGACATAACCATTGGTCAATTCAGTTTCCTTAAGGATGTCCAAGCCACAATCAAAACATTTCATTTCACTGGGAGGCTCTTTTTGACCTTTTCCCCAATCCCAGCAGATGACAACAAGAGAAAGGTTGAGGAATGAGTGAAAGGAGTGGAAATTGTGGAGGTTGCTGCAGTGATGTAGAAAATCACTGCAGCAAATTTCTTGACACTGTTATTGCAACAAGTGATTAAACCCAAGCTGATCTCAGGAGGCGACGAGGGGTAGAACAAGAGAGAAAGCAAGCATCTAACAGATTCAGTAAAGCTTTAGAGCTCAGACAAACAGGCTAACACTGCTGAGATGTCAGATTCTGTAAAAGAGAAAAATCAGTCTTTTCTCAGCTCTTTAATAATTCATACCAGTGTGTTTTTGACTTTCAGAGGAGAGGAGGAGCAGGATACATGCAGGCCACCCAGCAGATCAAACACTACTATAAGCACAAAAGAAAACCCACCAACAAAGACACCAAACTGCTCTATGACGCAGAGAAAAAGAGTGAATGATTAACAAGCAGAGCTGAGGGAAGGACAAAGTAAACAAAACTGAAACCTCAATTTCACAGGAGGACAAGTGTAGCTGAACAGATTTACAATTTGTGGCAAGAAATAAATGAATAAAATCACGAAACATGGATTTCCTATTCATGGAAGATATATGTTGAGTTGTTTTATTTGATTGAAATAAATACTGTATGATACACAACAGTTTAAAATAGTAAGGCAAATCTCAAAAAAGACAAATTGTTAAGAATTAAAGATATTTTTCATATCACGTAACAAATAAATCATGAAGTATGAAAAAAAACATATAGAATCACATTGTTATTTTAAAACAATTAGGAGATATTAAACAATAAAAGATATAGTGAAGATGATATCTTGAAATGTTTTGTAGATTGTAATTTCAGACTGAATTTATCTTTACTGAATAGTCACTAAACTAAAATATTTGCGCTTGTTTAGTCATTATCAAGGATGTCATGAGTCAAGTCAACTCTTAAAGAGACACTGTTGAAAAGAGTGCACTGTGGAAAGGTTGGTGACAAACAATGTCTTACATTGTAAATAGTTCTTTAAATTACCTTAGATCCAGGGAAAAAAGCAATTAGTTCTGACAGACTAATAAGTGAACAACTACTCTGAGTTAGACAGAGACCGAAGTGGATTGCTGCTGTGTTAAAACAACTTCAGTCTCAAAAACTTAACTTTTGCATTGCACAATTTTTCTGACAGAAATTTGATGATTTTCTACCAGAATATCATCTTGCACTGGAAGGGCAACAGCTAGCTGCTACTGCAAGTATTTGCACTTGCAAATAATCATAGAATTCTATATAAATTAGCTTAAAATACAAAATTGGTCATTGTTAGTCAAGCAACTATTTCTAAAATTGAATTTGTATGAACTGCTGTGAAGTTTTTGAGACTGGAGTTGTTTTAAATGGCAGGGATCAACATTGGTCTTGGCCATGTTCATGATACTCAACTCAACTCAGCTGTATTTATATATCACTTTCCAAATGCAGAGAGAACGCACTTTGCTTAACAAAGCAAATAAATAAAAAAAGTTACATAAAAGAAATAAAAAAACAAGTATATAAAAGTCAATGCATAAGAATACATGATAAAAACACATTAAAACAAGTAACAGGTGCTATTCAGTAAAACAGTTGCAATCAATGGGAAAAGTGATGACTAAAAATCAGTTATATCAAATAAATAAATAAAGATTTTTTGCATGATTTTGAAGGTGTTGATGTTTTGTACCCAAGCAGGGAGCTGATTCCAGAGGAAATTCTCTCCCTCTTATTTTAGTTCTAGAGAGTCTTGGAGAAACTAAGAGACCTGCTGCTTTAAATATGCTGGACCTAGGCCATTCATAGCTTTATATGTAATGAGAAGGGTTTTAGATTGTATTCTGCTGTTCACAAGAAGCTAGTGCAGAGAGGCTAAAACAGGAGAAATATGGTCTCTCTTAGATGCATCAGTCAGCACTCGAGCTGCAGCGTTCTGAATAAGCTGTAAGATTTTAAAAGCCTTGATGATTCATTAGCTCAGAAATAAACTAAGCTTGTTCAAAGAGCAATATACAACGTGCAAGATATATTTTTTTTCATAACCTCAACCCCATTAAAAAACTCAGAACTATCGCTAGTAGCTGAGGCGTAACAAGACAGTGACACAAATGAAACTACATAAACTGTTCAGAGAATTTAGTCCTGACTAAATTCAACACTGCAGGTCCAGTTTTTGCCAGCAGTTATTAACATCATGTGGATGCTGTGTTCAAGGATTCAGATTTACTGGCAACAAAAACAACGTATAATCAGTTTCTTCTGAAACATTTAAATATAAGGTGACAAATTACAAATGTGGCAGCACTAGTCTCAGCTGGGCAAATGCAGTCTGGGAAAAAAAAGAAGCAAAAGAAAATGTTTCCATGATATTACATGCAATTTATTTACATATGTGCACATTTACTATATTGGGTTCTTTTTATTTATATTTTTGAAAAAAGACAATAAAAGAATTGTTATTCATATATGAAATATTTTGTAGCTGTGAGGTATACATATAAAAAGGAATTGTAATCCATCCAATATATAATCCAACGACAGCTGTCATCTCACTACAAAGATGTTTTATTGAGAATGTAGCTTTAAATGAATCAATAATCATGCAGCAAAGGCTCATACTGGGTTTGAAAATCAATAGTTTGTAGAACTTTGTCAGACAGCACAAACAGGGGGGTTCTCAACAGTAGGTGTCAGAAATTAAAGTTGCATTAAATAAAGCAGATGCTGAGCGAAGTGTAAACAAGCCTTTTGTTGCAGCAGAGAATTGATCAGCAGAGAAAATGCATAGCCGCAGATGAGAGGGGATGAAGAGGTTTTGATGAGCAGCTGAGCAAAAGAAGGGTGGCTGATGAAATAATGAAAAGTGTTTAGAATTTAAAAGGAAAATGGGTTCATATAAAAGGGCTGTGGATTCAAATACAAAAACTCCGTCGATCTGCTAATTTTATTTTATTTTTTTAACTCAGCCTCTAGTGGAAGACGTTTAAATTGTTTCCCTTTATCAGTATTCTATTGCCAACTTCTTTATCTCCATCTCAAATGCACATTTATTTGTCTGATCAAACATTGCAGCTACATTTCCAACCAAAATAAATTTTGGGAGGAAAAACAGAAGGATTGAGGAAACTGTGGAGATGCTGCACAGATAATGTGCCAAAAAACAACAAAAGGGAAAAACTTTGCCTTTGGTTGTGTTCCCCACTGGCTTGTACCTCCCACTTCAAAGTACATATTGCATTAAATGAGTGTGATTATGCAGCACAGCTTTACTAGTTTTTGTTTCTCCCACAAAAAGAGAGAGAAACAAAGAAAAAGATGAGGGGGAAATGTGGCAGAGAATCTTGGGAGTTGTATTGCTAAACTTCAACACCATTAGCTTAACTGTTTGGAAGCAAAAAATGTTGTACAGGTTTTTCATCCCTTTTTACCCCATACACCCATGCTACCTGCTCTGCTTCCTTCCTATATGTGACTTCTATATGCTCTTTCATCCCTGCTTTGTAAACCCTGTGTCTGACTGCCTTATTTATTCTCTAACACTGTCAGGAAAGCAGTAACCCCTGTGTGGGTCACTGCGTTGCGGTTGAACTTGTGTCTCTATGTTTGACAGGAAGAAAAAGAAGTCTAAAACAGAAAGCAGAGAAGGAAACTGGGCTCTTTCATGCTCAACAGGAGGGGAAGATAGAGACACACAGAGGGAAAGCAAAAGCAGTGTAAAAGGAGAGATGTCTCACAGATGACATGCCATTCTGAGGTCTTTACAATGAGAAAACCCAGACAGCCAGATGCGGAACACTCATGCATTTCCACAGCAGGTTCTCCTACTCTTTTTCAACCATCCATCTCACTAAAACGCAGTACCTGACAGCAGCTGGCAGCTTCCACATCAGGAGGCAGTGAAAAAGAACACAGAGCACATGTTTTTTTTTCTGCACATGTCCAGCATGTGAAAATTCATTAAAAAAAGGTTTACATCTGCTGACAGTATTAATCCATCTGCCAGAGTGGTGCATAATTAAAATCCTGCTTTATCCAAGACTTAAAATGCCTTAAGTTCAGTTTCATTATAATTACTGACCTTTAATGTATGAACATCACAGGCTGTATTTTATGTGTGTTTCTGTTAGATGTAATATGAGACTCTTTTTACCACACATATGTCAGGAAGGCCTTGCATTCTTACAAGCATTTATCTGCAGGGAAGGTTAATGGTAGTTATTGCAATGTCATGAAGACTGGTCCAAAAGAATCAGATTGTTAAAAATAAAATCCTCATAATACTTTTCTCATATTGATGGTTACTGTGTCCTTAAATTAAAAATTAAGCAAAACCAGTGAGTAGATGCTAACTACCACTTGTTTACTTACAGAAACAGCCGAAAAGACTGAAAATAAGTCAACAAAGGCGGCGTCCATGAAAGAGCCATTAGGGATCCAGAAGTCTGACCGTTTTGATACATTGATATGTATTTACACTCAGGCTTGGGCTGTGATAGTTCAGAGATTTTGTAATCCTGAAGCTGCAGGTTCGAGCCCAGGTTGCATCAGGAAGGGCGCTCGGTTTAAAATAATTGCCAAATCTTTAATGCGAGTTCGCTCACTGTGGCAAACCCTACAGAACGGAGCAGCTAAAAGAAAACATCTCTCTTTTTTGGGATTTATTGAGTAAAGTATGCAAATAAAAAGATAGTAAGGCTGAAACATTAAACCTATCAGTCTAAGTTTGGCAGAAGCTGCATTTGTTTGAATCCTGAGGTCTGTTTTTACGGCACTCCAATGTCCTGCTTCACCTTTGATATTTATTCTATAGTCTTATTCAGACTTTCTCTTTCTTTTTGTCATGTTTAGCTGCAAATTCACTCTTGTATTTCCACCTAAACATCTTCTCTGAGATTCTACATTTGTCCAATGCAGCCATATTTATTTACCTACACGTACTACGGCCAGCCTAATGTAGCTCAATCATGTGACTCATGCTTCCACGTGGTTTTTGGCAGATTCAGCAGTGTTTTGTTTACACTGAGTGTTTACCCACATTTCAGAATTGAATATCTGGAAAAAGTCTGGAGTAAACTCTTTCAAACTGCACCATCTGATATAGTTCAGGATAACCTTTTCTGTGTTTGATTTCATACATAGCAATGAGTACCTTTAAATGTGAATGAGCAGCTCTCACGGTGAGTGAGAGATTGGGGTCGTACTGCATCATGATCTTTGTTAAAGACAGAGGGCCTCTTTCTAAAAGCTGTCGCCTCATAAAGTGAAGGTAGCTGTTTAATCATCAGTCTGTCTCCTGCACATGCATAAAAAGTGGTGACAGTAGTGGGACCGACATGAAAGACTTTCTAGAATAATGCCATAAAGAAAAAAAAGATGGGGGGGAAAAAACTGCTTTTTAACCTCTGAAAGTTATTTGTTATTAACATAAGGGTGTTTCTAACAAACTGGATGTTGCCACAATTTAAATCCAGTAACTTTATAAGACTGCTAAACTGGAAAACAAATCTCAACCATTTTTTCAACAATTTTAGCTGCTTTACAGGTAATTTCATTGAAAACAGACTTGGCTGCCTCTGTGGCTGTTCAAAACCAGAGTGGTATCATAAATATTTTTTAGCTTCTGTATGAGTCTTGTTTCTCTGCTTTTGCTGTAATTTATTTAATCTATGTTTTCCAGAAAGTAATGAAAGCTGCACTAGAACACACCACTCACATAACAATTTAATATTCCATCTTGAGTGCACCAATGTAATCTCACATTTCTAATTTTAGCCTGTTTTGATTAACGTGGCCTCTTTTTAGGTTTTAGCCTACTTTCTGTACATATACTTCTTATATAAGAAGCAAGCAACATATAAATAAAAATAAAGGTGCCTTAGTTACCAGAGAAATAGAAAACAGGTGCATCTGTAAATCCACTTTTATCTGACTGATTTCTCATTTGTTCAGTCTCCATGTGTGAACGGTTGTCTGATGGTTGCACTGTGATGAGGAACATTTTTGTGTGATAATACCACTTTTAATATACTTTTTTCTGAAATGATGCAAAAATCAATAAAAAGGATGCAAAATTTGTGACAATAGATATTCATAAGTCCACATGCAAATAACTGGTGGTTATCAGAAGTTGACAATGAAAATTTTCTGTGATATCTGATGCAGTTTAATGAATTGTAGACATTAAAAATAATATGCTTCAGAGTTGACAATAAATTATAAGTTATACCAACTCTTACTTTGATCATGAAGCCAGATTACATTATTAAAAGGTCTTTATAATATAACCGTGAGCATTTACTGACCTTTTTTCAGTCACTTCAGTTGTTTCTGTAGGTTAACAAATGCATGTGGTAGTGGGCAGCTGTTCACAAATCATGCTTGCAAATTTTTTTATAAAAGAACACATTAACCATCAATACGAGAAAAGAAATATGCAGATTTTGTAACTTCTCTTTTTTTGACCAGTCTTCATGACACTACATTGAGCACCTTTAAAGATAAACCATACTTCTGTATTAAATGCTGGACTGTGCATCCATTTCTTCTTTACTGCTGAAGAAACAAACTGCCAAACTCTCATTGAAGCAATTTGTGCTTCAATTATCTATGATGTCAGCAGGGAATAGGATAATAATAAAGCCAAATTACACTTATATGTTTAAACAAGAACCTCCGGAAACCAATATAAAGTTGATCTTAAGCTTCTATTTTATCTCCTCTAGTTTAATGTTTACTTTAAAAGTACCTACAACATGATTTGGCGACAAATATTGTTTGCAGCTGCACCACTGTGGCTCATTTGAATTTCAATTTGGCATGGAAGGAGGCAATAAGAGGAAAAGAAGGGAGTGTGGGGAGGGGACATAAGGTAGCAAAGAGAGAGTCACAAACAAGTCCAATCACTCATAGATTAGAGTCATTTGTCTCAGTCTGAGGGGCACTTGTTCAGTTGTTTTTCAATTGTTTGCTTTAAAGCAGAGGAGGTATTGAATCATTTCTCTTCGCAGAAACTCAAGAGAGCAGAAAGGGACAATATAGAGTAAGAAAATGCGTGTAATGCAAAACTACAAAGCTGATAGCTGTATTATCTTATACATTGTCTGGCAGAAAAGATCTATTCTGATATTATTACAAAATAAGCAACAAAGACAAACATGTTACCGTTATTTCATCATTTAAAACGGTTCAACAAGATTGTCTGACTGACCCTGACAAGTGACAAGAGGTTATCTTAGAAATGTACAAACCTCTTGAATTCTGAGCAATAGTGCTTCAAAGTCTAAAAGAATTCAGCTTCTGTTGTTACAGTCTGCATGAAGTGGACAAATAACAGGTGAACATGGGATTTAAAAGCAACAATAAAAAGGGATTTGGGTTCCCAGACATTGGCGAAGCTCTGCTGCTGGAAGATTTGTTCTGCAGGATGGGTTTTTCTGTACAAAATAACTCGTGTTATAATGGCTGCTAATGACAAAAACAACAATGCAAGTTTGCACTTACCACAGAGTTCAATAACTGTGCACTGGACTGTGTTTGAGTTGGTGAACAGCACAGACAGCATACGTTAATGTCTAATGTTGTTAGCAGCTAAGACGCACACACACCCAGGCGAGCAGGAAAAGAGAGAAGAGCAGCAGAAGGTGAGAGCCAGCAAAGAAGACGTGCTAAAAACCGTTAATGGTGAGAGTCAGCTATACTGCTGACTCATTCATGGAGCCTAATTACACCCCAGGAAAAGCTGGCAGAACCCTCCTGATGTGTTTCTGGGGTTTGTTTGTTTCTTTCTGTTTATTCCCAAAACAATCGTGCAAATTAAATTTTTTAGAAAATGCTTTAGAATTTGAATTATTGCTAAATTTTAAAAGTAGTTTTTACATTTTTTGGAAAAGAAAACAGTCTGAAAATATTCTCTATGGAGGTAAACTTAACTGTGAGTCAAACTACTGACATTTCTTATCACCCGCTGCCAAAACGTGAAGGCGGACAATGTTATTGCTCGTGTCTGTCTGTTGCCAAAATATCTTGTGTATCTCAGGATGAGTTTTGATGAAAGTAATATTTAAATAAACATCTATGACTTATTAACCTTTGGAGTCAACCTAATGCAGGATGGCTGCCACAGCCAACTGACTTTAGAAAACACAAAAATTGTCAATTTTAAAGAGACTGTCCTAAGAAATTATGCAGTTGTAGCTGAGGGTCATTCACTACACATACTCCAAGTGCTACTAATTGTGCAACATCTTTGCTTAAATCTTCAACAACTGGAGTAAACCATGTTTGTCTGTTAGCAAAATATCTTATGAGCCACAAGATAGATTGTAGGGAAAATTTCAAAAATCTGCCATTGCAGCTACTTATCAACCCTGATAGCAAAAGATGTTAATTCAATGTTGACTTATGGTCAAAAAGGTTGATTTTTGGTTAAGGTCGACGATTGATGGTGGATCAACCATTAAACAATCATCCAAGTCTAGCCATTTAACCAATGTTGAAAAGATGTCATTGAATCAATGTTGTTTTGTGGTCAAATTCTAATGATTGAAATGCCAATGTCTAATCAATGTTGAACTAAAGTATGCTGTTTGTCACACACACACCTCCCCCTTCCCCCTCCCCTCACCTCCCCTAATAATAATCAATTAGTGAAAGGTTAAAAATTTTAAACAGAACTTTAAATCCAATATAGTCAATAAATTAGGCTTGTTTTGAAGTACAGTGGGTTTTCTAAGTTTAGGGTTGATGGAATAAAAACATGAAAGTATTATTGAACCCTTTTCATCCAAGCAACACAGTACCACCAAGCACAAACTCGGTGTTGGAATAAATTTACTACGCTCCAAAGCTGCATTACAAGTCAAGCTTTAAAATGTAGAAGCAGCCTTGCTGTATTGTCAGTGCAGCTGGAAACCCAGGCTGTGTGCATCCAGCCACCTAAGATGGAGAGGAATGTAATCTGTTGAATGAAACAAAGCTTTAAAATAAAACTCATTTCTTTCCCCTCTGCATTTTGCTTTGTCTGCAAAAATGAGGATTTGCGGCAACCTCTCAGACATTCAGGGCCACTGGTGAATAAAAAGAGTTATTATTCACATCTCAATGTGGTTCATACACACACACAGATACACACATACACACTTTCACAAGCTTAGAGAGATCCCTTCATGCTACTTGTCCATCCGTTGCCATTTTCTGTTTGGTCCTTTATGGCTCCTGTAGCTCTCATGAAGTGTGGTTAAATGAGATACAACTCTGTTTAACAGCCCCTACATACAATCATAAAAAAACAGACTGTAAACGGGCAAATCTCACAGAATCACCTCTTGTTGACTCTGATTCATGAAGTCAAGGCGTGATGGGAAAAGGTGTCAAAACAAAACAAGAAATAGTTTTAAATAATGAAGCTGCACTGGCCAAAATACGCACCTTGAAAAGTCTGAAAAATAAATAAATAAATGCAGAAACTACCACCACATCAAATTTTAGCTCAATCTATGTAAAACTGAGTTATAGCCATTTTTATGTTAGCTAATTTTGATTAGCTGTGGTGGCCATCTTGAATTGGATTGACTCCAATTCTCAAAGTTTGATTAAAATTTGTCCAGTGGTTCATGAGTTATTGTGGTAACAGAAAGACACAAACACACGCACACATACAGGCAAAGCATTTTTACCTGCCTTCACCTTTTGGCAGCAGGCAATAAAAAATAGACATAATAGGGATTTCCATATTGTGGACTTTTTTCTAAGGTAAAGGCAAAATCTAAGTTGAAAGTTGAAGCATTTTTTTAAGAAAAACAAGTTAATTCAAAGAAATCCCCTTTTAAGTCAGATGACTGTGTGTGTATCTGAGTGTGTGTGTGCACGTGTGAGTCTGTTTGAAAAGAAATAATGAAAGAATAATAAAAGAAAAGTGGACCTTGAAGAAAGAGAGCATGAAAAGAAGGAATTTTGATCACCAGCTGATCTGCTCTGACTCATGAATTATGAATGATGTGGAGGAGGAGGGTGACTGGCTCTCTGATCCATCTGCAGGAGCAGCAACAGTTAGGAAACTAAAGGGGTGAAAAAATTCAATTTCAAATAAGTTTATGGCTTCATTCATGGCGAAAGCAGGAGTAACTTGCAGCAGAGGGAGGTTTAATTAATGTTAAGAGGCTTTTCAGATGTGCTACAATAATTCATATAATTTCAGTTGGATCATTAAGACTGCAGTCCCAGTCTTTCGGGCTTTGGGGCCCACTCTACACGCAGTGTTATCATGACCATTCAGCATGCACATACAGGAACAGCTTCACCACTGAAACCAAAGTCAACTTACATCTAGCTGTTCAACAGTCTTGAGTGTTCTTTGCTGGATTGTTTTGTTTCATGATGTGCCAAATATTTTCAATTGGTGAGAGGTTTGAACTACAGACAGGCCAGTCTTTGGCCCAGAGAAGACAGCAGTATTTCTGGATGGTGGTCACATGGCTTCTACTTTACATGATAGATCTTTAACCTGCATTCGTGGATGGATGAATTGTGTTTACAGACAATGATGTGTGGAAGTGTTCCTGGGCCCATGCAGTGACGTCCAGAACTGAATCTGACCTGTTTTTAAAGTAGTGTCACCTGAATACACAGAGATTTCTCCAGATTTAAACTGTAGATGATGGGATAGTCAAAGTCTCCCCAATTTTCCATTGAGAAACATTATTCTGAAAATGTTCCGCTATTTTTCGTCACAGTTTTTTGCAGACTGGTGAGCTTCTGCCCATCTTTACTTCTAAGACAATCATTTCGCTTAAATTATTTTTTATACTCAATCTTCTCACTGACCTGTTGCCAACTAACCTAATTCATTGCAAAAAGCTGTTTCTTATTTGTACTACTTTTACTGCCTTTATTTCTTTTCGATTTCCACAAAAAAGTGTCTTACTGTGGTAAGGAATAAGAAGGTAGGAAGGAGGAGTGTGTGTTTCATGGAAAAGGACAAAAGAAAACACGCTCCACACACTGTTTGCCATAACATGATGGACTTCATTGGAAACACAAACTGACAGGCATATTTAATTTCCTTGCAATAACAAAAAAGTGAATGTTGCCGATAAACACCAACACAGCTTTTCATAAGTACTTATGATTAACTATCAAATACGGCAAGAAATTTTACTTATTTTGGATACATTAGAAACAAAACACAAGTGCATAT
>JAOXNZ010000021.1:7844553-7860026 GCA_028566095.1 Kryptolebias brasiliensis | reverse complement strand
AGTTTAAAACTTTGGTAAAAAAGGTGGCGGGTGATAGGCATTCCTTGAAACCAAGCTAGGTTTTTAATCGACTTATGACGATGCTTACAATTTAATTCTTGTTCTTGGTGCAATAAACGGTTCACAGTTAGAGTTACCCGTTCACCCCCCCCCCCTCTCTGCTTGTCAGTGACTTGGTAACGATGATTAGTAATACTGTTGATAACGGAGCACGTGCCCCAAACACTTCTTTCGTACATTCAGCCTTTTTTTTCTCTAAGAGGAAGACATAAAAACAAGTTGGTACATTGCTGCTACGTTGCTACAACACTGTCAGGGCATTGGTTCAATTAGTCAAAAATGCTGGAGAGCTATCACAGGGGAAAATTCATGAGTGCCAACTCACTTTATGAAATGTGATTTCCAATTTGGCCTTCCTCAGCGGAAACTATTAAAATATTAAAAGCAAAGAGAGACAAGTTATATAGACAAATGGGGTGAAGGGTGGTTAGTAATAGAAGCATGAGCTGGAATAAATATCGAACACATTAGCGCTTATAAATGCGTTAGAATTTCATGCATTAAATGAAGCAGATTATGTACTTTTGTTGTGATTAATTTAACTGGTGTCAAGCAAGGTTATATAGCGAATATATAGCCCTTGTTATGCTAGGGACCACTCAATTTGGTTTCTGTACTGTACAGTGTGCATTGCTCAGTAAAGAACAAATGAGGAATCTTTAGGCCCGTTGTACATGCTAGTCACAGGAAAGTAGAGTGATGTAGTTTCAAGAATAACAGAATAATCTACAAAGTCCAACTTTGCAATCTTTGCATTGACACTGCTGATAAAAGGCCCAAACTTAACATAACTAAGAAGTCAAGCTTTAATTTTTGGCTTTGAATGAGGGTTTACATGTTTAGAAAGAAAACAAACACATGGTAGGTATATACATAAAAATGGTTTGCTCTGTATTCTTTGATAAAGGTACCAAATAAAAAGCTTTTCTTTTCACATTTCTCATCCAATAAACTGGAAAAATTGTCCTGTTTTCATGCATTTCACAACTGAACAATGAAACCACTGAATGCTAATGGTAAGGTCACACAATTTAGATTGTAACGTGAGAAATGTCTGCATCACATGATGTCCCGACAGACATTACTATCGGCGAGCTCAGTCCCATGTTGCACTTGCTTCTCTTTTAACATCTGCCCAACTCACTGTGGCCTCTTTACCTGATTGTAAATGCTAACTTTTTTAACAAAAACACTAGACCTCTAATGTGTTTGTGCCATATCAGACGCAGGTGGTACAAGTTTTCATGATGGGCATGGTCTGGTGCTCGTGTTTGTTGGTGCAGTGTTCCAGAGAGCTCGAGCTCTTCAAAGGGACCCAGCAGCGTTCAGATGGTCGTCCGCTTTGCAGCACCCCCCAGCAGCACAACACACGCAGGAACTCCCTTCTCATCTCCTTGCTTCGCAGCATGTAGATCACTGGGTTAAGCGCTGAGTTTAGAGTGGCAAAGCTGAAAAAGATTTCTGCTTTGGAGAGGATAGGGCAGCGCTGCATGGTGCAGGACGAATCCAGGAGCAGGATTGTGAAAGCAGGCAGCCAGCACACGATGAAGACGCCCAGCACTATTGTGACGGTTTTCAAAAGTGCATATGCTTGTGAGTTAGTCGCTTCCTGGCGGCTGGAGCTCACGATCAAATAGATTTTCACATAGAGGATGACAATGGAGAACAGTATGAGGGTGAAAATGGTGACCACAAAGACTATGTATTTCTTGGAGTAGAGTGGCAACACAGCTGAGCAGTCAGAGGTGTTGCAGATGCAGTTCCAGCCAATGATGGGAAGCCCTCCAAGCAGAATGGAGGTGACCCAACAAGCTCCAATCAGGAGGAACATGCGACATGTCTTGGTGGAGCCGTACACCTTGACCTTGGTGATAGCAATGAAGCGCTCGATAGCGATCGCCAACAAGCTAAAGACTGAAGCAGCCAGAGCGATAAACACTGTGCCCTCTCTGATGAACCACTGCACAGGCATTAGTTTTATAGTCATTGGCCCTGACATTAATATATTGGCTATGTAGGCGAAGCCTGCCAGCAAGTCAGAGAATGCCAAGTTGCCAATGAAGAAAAACATGGCTGAATGGAACTTCTTGTTGCGCCACACTGCAACCAGGATTAGAAGATTCTCAAGGATGATGACAGTGCAGATAATGATGAAGACAATATTGAGAGAGGTGAATTGTTTCTTCTCCTCAATGTGTTTGGTTACATTCTCAATGCTCATGTTTTTAGCAATTGCATAGTAGTAGTTGATCAGAGTCGAGTTGTAGTACTGGGAATACTTGCTCTTCATGGTGACTGGGAGGCAGAACTCGGTGGCTTTACAGCAAGAATCCATTTGGGCTGCAGAGTTGTGCAAAGTGTCTATGCCATTAACCTTTGGATTTAGGGCAACAAATGGGCTGGGAAGGGACTGCCTGTCCCACAGTCACGTCTCAGGAGCAGTATGTGGATCACCTGCAGAAACAACAACAAAAAAGAGAAAAGGCTTTGGTTACTGACAAAGGAAATGTTGCATTATTAAAATAAATAGTGACAAAGTTAAAGAGTATTTTTTGTTGTTGCTCACCATCAAAAGACAATAATGATTTGGCTTGTGTATGTGTGTGTTTGTGTGTCTGTTAGCAAAAAAATCTCAAACCACTGGACAGATTTTAATGAAACTTTCAGAAAATGATCCTTGATTGTACATCTCAACTGGTTAAATGGCTATAATTCAGTCAGCTTTGTGGATATCGTGCTAAAATATGATGTAGTTGTAGCTGAAAGTCATTCACAACACATCATCCAGCTGCTCCTCATTAAATGAGATCTTTGCTTCAAACTTTGGCATTAACTGCTGGAGTCAACCCTGTTTGTCTGTTTGCAAAATGTGTAATGAACCACTGAATGGATCTTGATTAAACTTTCAGAAAGCAATTAGCTGTCATAGTAGGCTACAAACAGAAGAAAATTATTCTTATCGCACAGAGCAATGCATGATGTGAGCCACCATTTGCATGTGATTTTGCTCCTTCTCTTCAGCGTTTTCTTTTTTATGGCGACCGTTACGGGTCGATAGGGTTTTGCTGGCCTGGGACACAAAAGGTTATCTATGTAGCCTCCATTGCCAAAAGCAAAAAAAAATGCACCCCAGGAAACAAAAACCACCTAACTACGTATCGGATCCCGCCCATTTCTGTCCAAATGACAAAGATGCCTATTCACATTGGATTAGTATTATCACAGGACCTTCAGCAAAATATAGTAGGTAATTTGCGGGGGAATTTTTACTTTACAAATTAATGACATGGCCGATTCACACGGGATTACCAACACAGACAATCACCGTAATTATTACAAATACCATGTTGTCCCTAGGTAAAACTAATCCCGTGCGAATAGGGCTTAAGGTGATCTTAGTGTAAAACTCTGACATGAAAGGCGGTGGGTGATATGCATTCTTTCAAGGAAGGCTAGGCCTAATTAAGAATTGTCTTTTCCAGTGTTATTAATTAAATTTAAAAACAAAGTATCAAGGCAACAATGTTTTTTTTTTTAGTTTGAACAAAATAAAATATTGGGCAAACTTAACAAAAATCTAAAAACAACAAAACAAAACAAGAAAACCTTTAAAATCAAGACAAAGAAAATTAAAGTCACACACGAAAGGCTTCTCGGTATACTGCTCATTGTGTGCTGCACTTACTGTGCATATTTGTTACATCCCATATGCAAAATCCACAAACGTGCCGTACATTATCAGATATTTACTCCAAGAAAAATTAGAATTTGCATAGCACATGAAGATAAAATGCAGTTATTCACTTTTTCTTTTTTGAATGGTGAATCTGCAAAGACAAATTCCGTCTCCAGGTAAAAGAATGAAGGCTCTGTGAGACAAAAGGTCTAAAGGGGGACATTCCACCAACCCTGTCCGAGCACTCAGCTATCAACACACTGCATTGTTGTGCAGAGCCAACCATTCCACTCCAATGAGCTACTTCTTGAAACTTCAGCATAGCTTGTTGATCAGCCAGATCGTTTCGTCCCAACCTGCCCAACCACCCATTTCCTGCTATCTGAGAAAAGCTAACAGCAAATCAAACAGATACCCGAGAGGAAGAAGTGGGGGCTTCAATAGGAGAACGCCTGTTAAGACTTGATTGTGGTGTACAGTATCGCTGCAGTTCCCATTTGCATATTACTGGTGTGAGCAGAAAATGTTCACACTGGTTCTATGTTGTACTAAAAGTTCAATCAAATTAATGTTCAATCTGTGTGGGATTCTTTTATTATAATGATCATTCTAAAGAAAAAGATAACATTGCAAACTCTTCACAAATAAAATTGAAAAGGGACTGACACTAGAGGACTGAGCATAAAGAGTTTAAGGCAGGCTCTGGTAATCTCATTAGAGGTAACGCTGGTGTCTTAAACCTGACAAACGCAACTTGATCCCTCTACAGACCAGCTCCCAAGGTAATTCAAGACTGATGCTTCCACTGCCTGCTTGTCTTCACCAGGTTTGGACAGCTCCAACAAACCCCAGCTAAATAAATGAACAGGAACTGGGCCCGGACCTCTTCACTGTTCTGCTGGGCTTTGAGTCAAAACCTGAGAGGCTAAAAGATAAAGAAGGAACGAGACAAAGGCGGACAGAGATCAGGCATGTGGAACGGCATCTGGTCACAAAAGCAGGAATCTGTGACAGCACACCCATATACAAACTCACCACAGACTTCCACATGCGCAGGAAAATACAGTATATTTGTTCGCCCACAAAGCTGACAAAACGTTGTGACAAACGTTTCATGCACACATGGATGTTGAGCACCCAGCTGCTACTGGCTGCCAGTAGGAACCAGCACACTGTTTCCTCAAGCAGGAACAATAGCCTCCTTTAGAGTGGATAGCAGTGGCCTTCAGTCTTAATAATGAGGCAGCACGCTTCCATTTGGCTGCTGCAACTGTATCACAGCAGAAATAAAGTTACAGTTGAGCACTCTCTTATTGAACTGCCGTGTCAGGATGCCTGTCTTCCCCCCTTCATATCCATTTTAGCTCCATTAATAGACACAAATAGGAGCCTTGAGCTTGAGCACATGTGAGAGCTGCACCGAGGTAATTACATTAGCTCACATTATTGAAAAATAACGATTTTACTCATGGAAAGTCTCTGCATCTCCACAGTCCTGTGTCTACTATGAGAAACCACAGACTTCTCTTTGTTTCATCTTGTGTTTTTTTCTTTCTTTCTTTTTCACCCCCTCAGCTCTGGACAGCTCTCTTCCCCTCTGTCATCCTCTTGTCACCAAGTAGTCTTTTAGCGTCTGTCATCAAGGGATTTTTGCTGCATGTGGGAAGAGCGGACTGGCTGGTTTGCCTACAACAATGTCTTGTAGCGGCCCAGCCCTTCTACCTGCCATGTGCTTTTCACGCGTTTCCATGGTAATTTGGTCAGCTGCAGCACAAACTTTCTGCAATGCAACTCCCCACACATACTCAGCTCTTTGGCGACGTTTTGCCCCGGATTTGACCCAGACACCACCGTCATACTTCCACTGTAGACAAAACACATTGTCAGAAAGTTTGCCTTGCAAAAAAAAAACCAAAAAACAATGGCTCCTTATCCTAATAAATGGAAGGGAACAGAAACTAGGTTAATTTAAAAAGAGAAACTTACAATTTAGCATTTAATGTTGCTACATTTGCATTTAAAATATAAAACAAACTGTATGTGCATTTACATTGCAGGAATAGTTTTTTCCTTTTAAAATTTTAACTTAGTACTTTGCAACAATTTATAAAGCTAAACTATCACGCAGTTAGTTTTCTAATTGTCTTATTGCAGCTAAAGTGGCATTGAGGTACACTGCAGTTGTATAGTTATTTTAAAGTGACATAAGTTGAAAATACAGGTTTTTGATCTGCGACTGGCACTCTCCAGTTAGTTACATTGGGTGCCTCTTGCTCTGTTATATAGGTGAAGGTGTAAAGAGGCAACACAAAATGGCTCAATATCCTGTCTGATTTTCACAGCGAAGCTCAAACAAGTTTATTGGAGGCAATAAAAGAACCAAGTGTGGACAACAGAGTAAAACTCAAGTGGCAAGAGGAAGTCAAAGAAGACAGAAAAGTGAGACAGGATATCCTCTTTTAAAAAAAAATAAGTAACACCAAAAACTAAATGGGTGTTAATACATGAGAAGAAATGCAAAGATAGTCTTGTGAGAAGAAATGCAAAGATAGTCTTGTGGTGAATATTCCCATGCACAGATGGCGCCAGATTTTTGCCTCTTTTTCACAGTTCCGCCTACTTGTCATTACCACAAGAGCAGATAAAAGAATGTTCTTTCACTAAACATGCAACCACTATTGCATACAAGTTTTAGCGCACAGATTTTTGCATGTATGCACCTGTGTGTATGTTTATAGTCCAAAGTTTAAATCCCAAACAGACTTCTCTCATTCATCGTGTACAAAGCTGCACAAAAGCCTCAGGTGTTTTCTCAGAAACACCTGATAAGCCCTAATTAGCAGAGTGTCTGCCCACCACAGACCAAGGAAACACCACCCCATTACCTGTCAATCTATACTTAAACCTGGCTCCACTTTCTCTGGGAGAAAAGCTCCTACAACAAGAGCATTGTCATATTTCCATCTCTGTGTTCACAATTTTCAAAAATAGTTTCAGATAAGAGGAAAAAAGAAGCTAAAATTTCGACAGTTTACATTTGCATCTTATCTTGTTTAAGTTCAAACTTTTGCTTTATCTAGAAGTGTACCTAATCATCTAATAATGATACCCTGTACAGCAGTCTGGGAGCTGAAGAAATCTTGTTACATATCTTTAGCCATCTGCCCAAAATCCTGTCTGCACACAACCTGCTGTTATGGCAACAAACAGCAACAACCTGGCCTCTACCTGCCTGAAAAGTCAATAACTTTAGACTATAAAATACATGTTTTCTTTCTTTGAAAAATTATTGCCTGCTGCTAAAAGGCAAAGGTGTACAATAATGTTTTGCCTGTATCTGTGTGTGTGTGTCTGTGTTTCTGTTTCTGTTACCAAAATAGCTTGTGAACAACTGGACAAATTTTAATGGAACTTGCAGTAATCATTGAATATACACCTACAACTGATTACCTTTTGGAGATTCAAGATGGCTGCCACAGCCAACTGACCTTAAAAAAAAAAACACAACAAGAGTACCGCTAACGATACATAGTACCTAGTAGTATTTCTATTACTTGGATGTGAAGCTGGAGCATAGAGAAGATTTTAACAAAGGGGTTTCTTGTGACCTTGACCTTTAACCCCATGACCTTGAAATTAATAGGGATCATCTTTGACCCATGAGGTGTCCAGCTGTTCAGTCTGATATTCTTACGTTACACGGTTGCAGAGTTAGACTGCGCCATACCATAATACGACCCATCTTATAACGGGTGTTTTAAAATGGATATAACTCAGTCAGTTTTACAAATACAGAGGTAGAATTTGATGTGGTAGAAGCTGAGAGTCATTCACAACACATGCTCTGAGTATGAGATCTAGTGATATTACTTGGGACTGCGCATAACATCATTTCCAAGGTTCGACCAAAACATCTATAACTTCATCATTTTTCAGTATAAGATGAGATGATCTTAATCTAAAATTCTAGGAAGGCATGAAAGGCAGCAAGTGACATGCAGTCCCTTTAATTACATAGAAATCATTAATTACAGTTATTAAATGTCTTCTCTCAACAAGACATTCAGCTAATCTGTCTTTTAATAAACAGCTATCAAGTAATCCATTTTCAACACACAGATATTTTCTCCTGCTGTGATGTGTTCCTTCTCAGTTTCTCAGCTATTAATTATAAGGTTTATCTTAACTGTTAGAGTGCACAGTGTAACTCTGAGCAAGATCCAGCTACTTTGTTCTTCAGATGCCTCTGGTGTGATCCAAAGACCTTCTTCTGCTCCATTCAGTCTTTTTTAGTGTGACTTTCCTCTAAAATAAAATGTTTTAAAATTGATGGAAAGGTATAAAAAAAACAAAACAGAAAAAGAGTTGATTTTCTTATAAGGAAAATTCCATATACTAAGCACAGTAGTAAGAAAAGTTTCCCCAGATGCGCGTTGACATGTCAGATGCAAAGATCTGAACTCTTACCACCACAAAGTTTCAATACAACTCCCACAAGTTTTCAAATAAAGTGACTAAACAGAGAGACGGATGTTCGACTAAAATCCTTTACACTTCTCAGATTTATAAGTGATGAATGATTTGTCCTTACAGTCAAAAGTCAGTACTCGTATGAGTCATCATAAGCCAAAGCACCCCACACACTCAATCCGACACACACACACATAAAGCCCCTTGAAGCAGACTTTTTAAAAATTTTATATTGAACAGCTTTATGCAATAGTGACAACTCAAAAACAAAGGAAAGCGATGTGTCTGTTGGCATGTAGCTGCAGCATCTTTCTGCAACGTTACCCATCACTGAGCCTCAGGCCTCTCTGTGTAATAACTTTTTACATGAGCAACAATATTGATTGTTCACAGGCAATTACTAGGAAAACGCACTCGTGTTTCCAGTCTCTTTCTAACCGGGGGTGAATTTTGGTGTCAGCTGTGACATTACAGAACTGTAATCTGGCCCTTCAAATGACCGTGACATGACACACACACAGTTGGCAAAAGAGTGTGTTTACACCGTACGAACAAACCCAGAACAGTTCTTACTTCGCCTACCTTGAGCCATCACGCTCATCTCTGTTTACATGCCATGCTGCATCAAACTGATGTGGAAAGGATAAAGCCAACAGTTAAAAAATACAAACATGTTTGAGGTCTAAACATAACCACCTGAACTTCCTCCTAAAAGGTACAAAGTAAAAGTCTTCTTACCCAGAGAAAAACTACTTCAAGACCATGAACTATTGCAATATTCACATGTCTAACCATTACGAAAAGACAAATTTTTCAAGTGTAAAGCAGTCACGTATGCTCTTTCTCATGCATGACTCTATATATAATCCTTGAAGTCAGAACAGTAAAGACAGAGAGTCTGACACATTCTCCACTGATTTACTCTACTGAATGTTGAATATATGAAACTAGAGGAAGACTGTTTTAAAAATTAGATATGGTGGTAAAACATCACTAGATCAGATAAAAATTCATGGAGAAGTGTAATCTAGAAGCTTGGAACTGGTATCATCAATGCAGAACAAAAGGGCATATGTGATAGGGGCTGTGCAACAACTCAGTTTTTAGCTCAGAGAGAGGAACTCGACTCTGTCAACAGTACCTTATAGGCAAGAAAAGGTCTGTAACTAAAACTATATAGGGCACATAAATCACATCCTTATTTTTGAATAGAGAAGTATGAATTTCATAATTGTCGTACCTGTGTTCTGGCTTTAGATAGGCAAAAACAAAGCCCTTCCTTTTTTATGACAGATTAAAATGGTTTTCTCTTGTGTTTTCATAGCGTTTAACTTTTTCCAAACATCAGACCTTCCGTTCTCTTTGTTTTGTCATTACCGACATTCACTAAGACTGCAAGACACGAGGGGAGTGGGTGTCCCCAATATAGGGGGGTTTCATCTTATAATTAGGGATTACCCTTTCACTCATCAGATAGCTTGACAGTTTGGGCACAGTCTCTTTTCAGGGTTCTAATCTGACTACAGGTCTGTCTGGAGCAAAAACAATTTGTTTTTTTACTCTTTATTTCATGGTGACTTTTATTACTCTGTGTTCATCCCTGAAGCTTTTGCGAAGCTTTATTAACAGCAGCTCTTCGTATGCTTTGGGATTTTAAGAGTGATCATGAGAGGAGATAAAAACAAAGCTGAATAAAGAAGGGCATCATATAGCCTCAGGATCCATAACCTCTTTACCACTTCCACCCCCTACTCTGTTCACTCAATGGGGGGTGGAGAATCTACAGAGGTGCCGCCAGTGAGGCACTTACTGGATTACGGTCACCCTGCGACCATTTCTGTCAACTTAAAGTCTTGCTTCTACATTGTTTGTGTCTTTATGTTGTTCTGTTTTGCATATTTCTCTTTCATGCTGATCCCTAATTCACAGAGCCACATCATTTTACCCTCGCCTCCTATATTTTAAACTTCACCACAGAGATCAAACGACAAGACCACAAAGAGGTAATTAAATGCACATCAAGACGGATTTATCTATCACACATTTAGAGGAGACATGTTCTTATAGCCCCTGTTAAAAACATTGTTACAACACTTAACTGCGCAATCAGCCCTCTGTTTGGGAAACTCTGCAGCTCTACCCCATGAAACTGAATTTTCCTGTACAACACAAATGTTTATGACATTTTAAATAACTTCAAAGAATAATGCTCACATTAAATAATTTTTTTTGTTTGTGCATCACCGTAGCAAGGAGGATGTGCTAAATGTGTGTAAACTGTTTTGAGGTTTTCACAACATGAAAACAAATTTATTTATCTTTTTTTGTGACAAGTTTTATTTGCCACAAAAATAAAAAATAAAGGTAGATGTCAAAAATAAAGGTGGATGTCAAAAATAAAGGTGGATGTCAGAAATAAAGGAAGATGTGATGTGAAAAGCTCGGCTGCGAATTTGTCAAGGTTTGCGTGTGATAAAGAAAGACCGTGTTAACCACACCGCTCTGAACAAAGATGTGCTCCTGATGTGCACACTAGAGTGTTATTTCTGCACTTTGCAATACTGCTTTAGCTCAGCGGGTTTTGTTTGTTTTTTACAAGATGCAAATGTAACAGTAGGTCAGGTGTGATAGTTCAGCATTAAAAATGTGACATCATTACTGTTTCTAAACTGTGTTTGATTCAAGTTTCGTCTACTCTGCCCCACCCACACTTTTCAATGTTCTTGTGTTTAGAGTGAAACCTCTCCTAATGAAAGGGTTTCAAGCTTTTTTAAGGCATATTTTGTCCAGGCTCCTGGTTCCTATTCTGCTGTTTCTGACCTTGAGCTCTACCCATTCTCATGTTCTCCTACTTCACTGGGAAATCGTGAGGATGCCGTGGGAGATCCTATTTGCTGCAAGGCAAGCCATGATGACAAAACACCAGAAATGATCCAAAGGATGGAATATTTTAAGGAGTTCTCAGGAGTATTGATGGTACTGATGCTGCAGTGATTTACAGAACATGCCAACAATCTCAGGGAAACGCGTAAAATCAAAAACAAAGAGGGGAGGACAAAGGAAAGCATTACATGATGGGAAATGATAACATCTACAGGTATACTCTATCCATAGGCTGCCTCTATCACGATGCCCACTAACACATTAATGACTTGATGGATCCTTTCATCTTTCATGGTCCATTGCAGAAAAACAACAGACTCCTCTGGCAAACACACATCCATTACACACAGATCTGTTTTTGTAGAAAAAACATGGTTGCCTGGAGAGGGAACATTGTGGTGTCCTTAGATTCCCCAGTTTATTTATTTATGGAAGGTTAAATATACTCACTGCAAAGTCATGAAGACTGGTCCAAAATATATACATAAAGTAATAAACCAAATGTACACAATTTTTTTTCTCATATTGATGGTTGTTGTGTCCCTAAGTTAAAAATTTGTAAGCAAAATTTGTGAACGAATGCCAACTACCCCGTGCGTTTGGCAGCATCCACAGTAGAGCTGTTTAGGATGGAGAAGTCCAACAGTTTAGATGTATTTGTACATATTTATGCTCAAATTTATTTACTAAACTATGCAGAGAGGTTTTTAAGATAATGTTTAACTAGAGATGAAAAAAGGATAAACGTAGCTGTGTGGCCGAAGTTTCACAAAAGCCCCATGTTTGAATGCCAAGCCCTGCCCTTTAAGGTGCTCCACCACTCTGCTTGATCCCCGATATTTATTCTTGACAGTTGTCTTACTTGTTCTTTCCATTTTCTTTTGCATTTAGCAGCAGATTCACTTATATTTCCACTTAAACGTCTTCTCCAAGATTTCATGCTTGCCCCTTTCCACCATATTTGTTTACCTACACAGACTATGACCAGCCTAATGTAGGTCAGTCAGGTAACTCAAGGCAGATTTAGCCAAGTGCTTTGGTTACCTTTTTTATGTTTTATTTTATAGTTTGCAATTCATTCCTTTGAAAACTTATTTGACCTGAACACAATATCTGCTTAAAAACAGAGACTATGTAAGTGAAATATGTGTCTATGATTATGACTATGTAAACTATGACTAAGACTGTGTATGGAAATATACACTGTTAGAGGATTACCCCATCAGTTTTATTTACTAGACATTTTACACAAAAAAACAAAATTTATCAGAAAACTGGTTAACTTTTTGTGAAGTTAAAAGTTTGGGTTTCGGTTTGCTGTAGGGTACTTTACAGAAATTAAAAAAGGTCATGTGTGACAAATGTTGCCATGTAACTTTTCGGGGAATACATGCCAAATCTTTGACTTTTGCTGTATGACAGAGCTCATGTAATGTGGACGTGTTTAAGTTGCTGTCAGTTTTACAAACAGAACCCACTTCCACTAAATCGGTCTGTTTTACTCAAGTTGTCTGACCTCTAGCATGACTTGGCTTGTGATGTGGCTGTTGGGTAGTTTCATCATGTCTTTAAGTTTTGAAAGATTTAAGCCAAAGCCTTTTCTGCATAAGTGCTTATAACAGCTAAATTTAAGACAACTTGCCATCATCTGGTTGTGTTTTTAAAGTCTGTCAGTCTTTCAGAAAATCTAGTGACCTAAAGAGCTCCAGAGGATGAGAGACGGAGTAAACTCTGAAGTTCCAAATAAAACAAATGGCTTCAGCAGGCTCTTTTCTGGCCACATGAGACAACTCAAAATCCAAGAAATCTGTCTCCAACATATTTCTGGGACTTGGGAGGTGGGGTTTTCAAGTAGTCTCGTTGAGTTTCCCAGCTGCACAAACAAAGCTGACTGGAAAACAAAGCCTTCCAACAGGAAAGATGAAACAAGAAGCTCTCCAAAAAGTAGCAGCGTCTTCATGTGTACCTGCTCAGGGATTGCTCACAAGTTAGCTCTGGAAATGACCAGAAATCGGGAAGCCGCAACACGACCACACTGATTAAGCCTTGTGCTCGAGCAGACAGTTTGAAGTTGCTCCCACATCCAGTTCATAAATCACTACACAACCTAAACAGTGGTTGCAAAGTGCAGCAGATCCCATCCAAAGCCACAGCAGAAACCAGAAACCCTGTATTTAATCTACTTGTCGTTGTCTCTCCAAAATTTATAAAGATGTTAATACATACAAAAAAATGTCAATCAAATAAAAAAATAATAAATTCTAATTACTTCTATTTGGCAGCCTTTTGGAAGTTATGCTGATTCAAGCTTGAATTGTGAGGAGGATGGCTTTGTAAAAAACATTAAGAAATCCTGGCATGCTGCTACAAGCGTCAGTGCCTGGTCATGGGGGGTCTTGCGATTTGTCCAAGCGCTTCAAGTGGAAAAGGAATGTAAGCTGAGACTTGAACGCTAATGGGTTCTTTCATTGTCTAAAACACCATCCTAAAATAGCTAAAGGCATTTTTCCCCCTCATCAAATATCAGTTTATATAAATGTTTATGTAATAATCAGAGCAGAACTTTTACAACCCAGAAAGGTTGTTTATTAAAGGAAAGACAAATAAGGGGACAAAAAAAGGAGTTGTGCATTTGTGTTCCTCTACCTGCCAGTCAAGATAAAGCACATCCTTTTCTCCGTTCTGTTTACAAAATGGGGGAAAAAGAAAGCAAAGATGGCCATATTTATTCCTCTGATTGGAGACACTCCCAGCTCCTGGCTGTGATTCAGAAAGCTACATGCTGTCAACTGTGTGTTGTGACTTGCACTTCAGCAGCTTGCGAACAGAAGGCGTTTATTTTGTTCCAGCTGCCGCACCCACAAAAGTGTTTTTCTGCTGAGTACCAGCAAGAACTCTTAGAAAATAGAACCCAGATGGCTGCCCTAGAGCACTATTAAAATCAAAGACTAACTCCCCTACAGATAAAACAATCTATAAACACAGGTTTGCTCTCTTGTTATCTTCCTTGTCATCTACCCTGTATGTTTGAATGTATTGACATTATACTGGTTCCATTTGAGCAGGTAAAGATTCTGCCTCTGGTTTCTGGTTCTTCTGATCCGACTCCAGAAAGTGGTGAGCGCAGATAACGAAAGAAGAGCTAGCCTCCCCAAGGAAAGCGCTTCCTATAAACGAACCGCTTTCAGGCCTGAGCTGAAACGTGAGCATCCTTCAGGGACCACCACTCGTTCCTGCCTTCATCCCCCCTGGTGACCTAAGATTTTTAAAAAGTCCCACAAATCTAGTTCCCACCACTGAAATGCCATTAATTTATTTTGCCTTCCATGCACTTACACATCTATTTATTTATCCAGCTCATCTGTTTGTCTTAATTTCCTCACGCTACCCCCCTTGTGGTCCCTATTGAGAAGGGTCAAGTTACAGCAGAGGAGAATGGGGCTGTGAGCTGGGCCAGCAGCACAAATCCTGAATTTATGAGGTAATGGGTTGGTGGTCTGGGTCAATATTTCTGCACTTTAAGACATTAGCAGTCCTTGTAGAAGAGCTTTAGGTCTTTAAGTTTTAGGTCTGTTTCATGACCAGCTGTGTAAGCCTTGAGCTGTAGAACTGTGGTCACAGCACCTTCTGATCATTTGTGCCAAGGCCAGAGATGGTGAAGAAGCCTGACAGAAGTCTGCCTGGTCGGGTGGCGAGTGTTGTTCTAGTTGCATGGAAAACTAATGGACTGGTGGCTGCATTGTGTCCCGTCTCCAACTGGTCATAATGGAGGAAACGCCTGTGTCCATAGGTGTCCAAAGTGAGTTTCCCTTTGCACAACACAGGCATCAATGAATCTGTTGACAGGCCCTTCAACACATGATAGTCCTATCCAAACTTTGTGCTTCCGCCTAACCCTTATTTCATGATGTTATCGCAGTAAGTTGTTTACCAGTTTTAATTCAACAAAGCTTTTCAGGATTTGTGTTTTTTGTCTTGTTACCACAGCTGGGAATTGAGATAACACCAGCAGTTTCAGTCAGTCTGTTAATGAACACCACACCGGGCAGAGAAACTTGGACTGAGCACATGATAGAGGATGACAGATGGAGGCCTTTATCTGAGCAATAAACATGAGTTCCTCTGCCTTATCATCTTATCACACCGTGACTTGAGGATTCTCCCAGGACAGCTTCTGGAGAATTGACACCTATGCTTCCTTCTCTTTAGACAAAGTGAAACATGTTATAAAAAAAAATAAATTAATAAAACTTCAGTCCTCTGGACAAATCGTTTGACTGGAACAAAACACACTGCACCATAATTAAAAAATAAAATTGTGCAAAATGAAACAAGCTGTTCTGTTAAGTTTGCAGAGGAGGACAACAGAGGAGCCCATGAGATT
>JAOXNZ010000021.1:7817484-7834281 GCA_028566095.1 Kryptolebias brasiliensis | reverse complement strand
CCCCAGGCCGGGTTTCGAACCTGCAACCTTCTTGCTGGGAGGCGACAGCTCTAACCACTACGCCGCTGTGCCACCCCGATCTACAAATAATTAACTTTTGGAATTCAAGATGGCTGCCACAGCTTTAAAAATTTAACCGAAACAGCTACAACACAATTTAAGATAATCTCAGTTTAAAACTATGGCATGAAAAGCGGCGGGCGATATGCATTCCTATAAGGAATGCTAGGCGTTTAATTTAATTAGGTTTTCACTTGCTGCTGCTGCCTCACCGTTATGTTTGTAGTGATAACTGACCTCTGAGTTTGTATTTATAGAAGATGACAGGGATAAGTGAACTTGAGCAACAAGCTGTGTGAACACAGTAGTTCAAAAACAAGCATGATTGACAATAAAGATGTTTTTCATGTCCGAACAAGTACAGGAGATTACCAGAAAAAGATTTGCGCATTAAATGAGCCACTCAGCATTACAAGTTTTGTGCGCACCTAATGACTCCACAAATCACGAGTTTTTACTCATCGACTGCATGTGAATGTTTGCAAAAGAACTGTTCCTGTTTTTTTTTTTAACTTGTGTGAGTCATCTGCTCTGCCATGTTTTAAGCACTTTCTTTTTCCAGCTAAAAAGGCAAGCTTGTAATACAGGGCTTGCCCGAACAAAAGCCCTGCATACAATCAAGTCTTAAATGTCATTAAGTTTCTGTCTTTTCTTTTTAATCTCCAAATAAGTACGTATCACAAAATGCAGAGCTTCATAAATCAGCTGGCTTCTGTGGCTTTAATGTGTCCTTGATGTTGTCAAAATGATTTGTTGCGTTGAATTGTAAGTTGCAACATAGTTTGGGGTAGCAACAAAAAAAGTTTCAAAAGGGCAGCTTTCTTAGTACTTTCAGTAATGAAGAAGGTGAAGAAAAAAATAACGGCAGTGTCAGTATCTGAGACTGATCCCCTAACTTATACTCTGAACAGTAACTGATTGCACAATATCTGTGTTTTAAAACTTTGTTGTTAACTATTGGTGTACACTCTATTTGTCTGTTAGCAAAATATCTCATGAACCACAGGATGGATTTTAATGAAACTTTTAGAAAGTAATCATTGGATGTACATCTACAACTGATCAACCTTTGGAGTCACACCACTTTAAGTTGGCTGCCACTGCTAATTGACCTTGACATATACAAAAATGGCTATGCTTCTTTGAATTTTACAGATACTGGGCTAAGATTTGGTGTGGTAGTAGCTGACAGTCAATCACAGCACATACTCCAAGCTCTAATAGATCATACAAGTTATTGCATTAATGAATGGAATTGTGCCTATTGTTACTTTCAAGGTCTGACCAAAAAACGCCACTGTTTTTCAACATAAGATTATATTACTTTAACACTCTGCCATGAGGGCAATAGAGTTTTCTTTATTTTCTCTAAATAAGAGAAAAGTTACCAGAAAGGAACCAGATTGCCCGTTAATAACCTCCTCCACATTAAAAGGGTTGCTGTGGAGGCACACTCTAAACAACATGTAAAGGTAATTAGCTGCTGCTCCAGAATCCACAGACTTACTCAAGAACTGGCAACTCATCCCACACGCAGCACAGTGTCTCATGCTATTGCTGAATAAAAATCACCCAGACAATGACATGAGCTGTCACTTTTTCCCCGCTGAAGTCCATGGAGACTCGAGTGTGACGCCCTTTAATTGACTTCTCCCAAAACATGTTCAGAGGCGCTGCAGCGTCATTAGATCTGTTGGCCTTGAATACACTCGTCTGTGAGTGAGGCTTTCACAAAATGATGACTCTTAGCTCATGCTGCTGCTTGCCAGCAGGTCTGGTTCTGCTTGCTGATTTGTGAGTCATGCCATTACAGTTTTCCAAATGTGCACAATGGGAAAGAAAGCTTTTTGGATAGCTATCTACCCTGAAGGCATATTTGATAAGGGAGCCATCTGCAACTAAACATTTATCCCTCTGACCGTTAAGGTGGGTGATGGGAAATGCAAAGCATGAGACGTTAAAGTATTCACGTATAAAATGTTCTATTTGGCAATGAGAATGGCCCATAAACTGACAAAAAAAACGCTGCTGGATAAGAAAACAAAAAATGTGGCTTTAATTAACGGCTTACACAAATTCTTCTGTGACTGGCAGGGATGTTACTAACCCAAAACAGACTGAATTAGACGTTCCCTCTCATAGTAAAGCAGCAACAAGGCCACAGTTTTTTATGAACTTCAGAGAGTCTGACTAATCCAGATCCAAACTTTTTCTCTGATGTTACAAACACATACATGCTCAAACAAGCAAATTGTTCAGACATTTGGAATAATAATCAAGCCTCCAAGTGTGTGATACTGACTCAGATAAACTGCATTGTTTTTAGTAAAAAACAAAAGAGCAGAAAAGTTCCCCACAGTGTGACCTAAATTACTCCTAGGAAAGCTTCTTTGGTTCTATTTGTTTGTCAAATATGTTGAAAGCCTGTCACTGATTTATGTCCTCAGACAGATTGAAGGCTAATCACCCCCTTCATTTCATGCCAGAGTATGAGATGGAAAAGATTCTACTACCACACCAAGGTTTAGCTCAATATCTGTATACTGGCTGAGTTAGAGTAATTTTTATGTTGGCTAATGTTGATTAGCATCTTGAACTGGTGTGACTCTAAAAGTTAATCAGTTGTAGATGTACATCCAATGATTTTTTTCTGAAGGTTTCGCTAACGGGCAATAGTTAATCTGCTTCCTTCCCTGAAATACTTCTCTCACCATGGTTTTGGATCAGTCATATCCCCCTCCCACCTCCAAGAACAGCCCAAAATACCAGAAAAAGTTGATGGCTTTCATAAATCACAGTCCTACTCCATGGCTGTGGAACACAGAAAGGGAGAAACATCATCTCCTTCCTTTTCCACGACCCCCCACCGAACTCCACCCACCCTCCTCTGACTCTTTTAAAGCAGCCAAATTTAGCAGATGGCAACTTCCTCACCATTTTACCACAACCTCAACAGGTTTTTGTTTGAGTCACTCACTATGCGCTCGGGTCTTCACATCCCCTGCCTGACGCTCAGCTTCCATGTCAGACTCTTCTTCAGTCAGCCTCAACACTTCATTTACCTGTCAGTGTGTCTGCTTGTGGTTGTCTTAGTTGCCCACAATTCACGACAACTACTGGCTGTATTCTACTGACAGCCATTTTATTGTGAAAAGAGCAGCAAAGAATGAAACGAAAGCCTCATGCAGGCTCATGTTGCAGAAATAACACATATAACGGGGGGTGGACAGAGCTAAAGAATGCTGTATGCTGGGAAAATGTTCCATGACACAACACAGCCTCATTAGGAAAAAAAATACTGTTATGCAACTACTGTTTTACAATCAAAAGATTTTATTGATCTGTGTGTGCTTGTGCCCAAAAGAAGTGTGTGACTGCAGTGTCATGGCCCAGAGTGATAGGCCTGTCTCTGCATGCATGGCACATGCAGGTGAACTCATTAATACACAAGGTTAGACTCACATGGGAGGAACATATTCATCTCATTATGGCCAAAGGCTATGTCAGGAACTCTCAGTGCAGCTCTCTCATGTCTAGCACATAAACAGAGAACATCCGTAAACAGTTCTGAAGGCTCGTTTGTTCCAAATGGGTGGAGGGGGGGATTAAGACAGAAGGCCAAAAGAGTGAAGCACTGCAGCTGATATTCCCTCAATGGCGGCCCATTTGGGAGGAGCAACATCAGGCTCCTCGGGGACCTTCTGCCTGTACAAACAAACCGACCCCGAGGCCCTGGTCTAATGGGAACCAGACCTGCTCAAGGACCAAAGCCCCTCTTTTCTTTCTTTCTCGTTCCCTTCTCTTCTTCGTTTCTTTCTGTATGACCGACGCTCTGTTGACTCACACTCCAGCTGAAGGACGCACTTCAATTATCCCAAACAGACCTGAAAATATTCCCCTTTTCCTTTTGCTGAGTTTTCCCACACAGAGACAGTTCACAATGTTCCATTTTTCTGCATCAGCTCTGACCTTTTTGACCCTCAGGCAACCAGACTCCAGCGACCTGCTCTTATCTCAACACATGCTTTCTCTATCACCCCTCTTTCCTTCAATCCACACACACAAAGCTGTCTGATGGCTAATGCCGATACTGGAAACATTTTCCCACTCAAACCCATAACTCTCACAGTTCTGTTGACAAAACTGTGGAAGTCAGCGTTAGAAAATGTATAATTAAAAGTCTTGCATTCCTTGAAGTAATGCATATCACCCGCTGTCTTTCCTGCCAGATTTAAACTGAGACCATGTTATGTTGAGAAATAACAGAGTTGTAGTTGTTTGGGTCAAACCTTGAGAATAAGATTATGTGCAATCTCATGCAATATTGCAGTATCTCACATGATTTGTTTGGAGTTAGAGTATGTGTTGTAAATTACTCTCAGTTACTACCATGCCAAATTTGAGCTCAATATCTGCAAAATGTACTAAGTCATAGCCACTTTTATATAGGCTTAGGTTTGTTTAGCTGTGACAGCCATCTTTAATTGAGTTGAATCCAAAAATTAATCAGTTGTAAAGGTACATACTAGGATTACAATCTGAGAATTTCATTGAAATATGTCTGGTGGTTTAATAGATATTTTGCTAACAGATAAACAGGGTTGACACCAACAGTTAATGCCTAGGTTAAAAGGAAAGAGGCTGTACAATGTTTTGTGTACAAAGTAAGTGTTGCAGATGATGGTCAGCTTCTACCACACCAAATTTTATCTCAGTATCTGTGAAATTGTCTGAGTTATAACCAATTTTGTGTTTTTCAAGGTCAGTTAGCTGTGGCAGCCATCTTGAATTGGGTTGACTTCAAAAGGTTATCAGTTGTAGAAGTGCATCCAATGGTTACATGCAAAAAGTTTTATTAAAATCCATCGAGTTGTTTGCAAGATATTTTGCTAATGGTGCAGACAAATGAACACACACTCACATAAATGTAGGCAGAAACATTATCGCCTTTGATGGCGGTCGATCTGAGTCGATTTGATATGGGTCTCAAAGTTAAAGTCAGATTTAAAGATGGCTTCTAAATTTTAAGACTGACTGTTGGGATTCGTTTCCAGGGCTTGTAGCTTCACTTTAAATTTAAACTCAGAACTGATTATTAAGAACTCAGTTTTAAAGTGTAGCTGAGCAGACAGAGAGCAGCTGGAATCTATGATTCAGCAAGAAAAGACACAATGTACTGATTAACTTTTAAAGTCAACCCTGTTCAAGATAGCTGCCACAGCTAATCAAACTTAGCAAACGCAAAATTGGCTACAACTCAGTCAGTTTCACAGACACTGAGCAAATTTTGGTGTGGCAGTACATATTCTTCTCCTCCTAACTTCCTTCTGGGTGCCAACTCAGGGTAAGTTGCTGCAGGTTTGTTGCTGCTTTGTGCTGACGGTGCAGAACAACCCTCAAGTTCGACAGAGCTGCTTTGTCACTCCTGGCTTGGAAAACACAAAGAGGTAAACTGTCAGAAATCCTGTAAATATCTCTTGAAAAAAAAAAAAAGGAAATTTCAGAGAACCCATTAGAAGCTCACAAGACCAGGCAAAAACCAAGTTTAGGGTGTGGACTGTGTGTTTGTGTGTAAAAAGAATGTAAAATGACTGCGAGCTGGGCATCAAGTCAGCTCAGCTCAGCTCATCCCAGATATTTGCCCACGGGGGAACATTGAGGGGTTTGTGCCCAGATGTGTGGGAGAGAGACGGAGCTGAACAGTCATATCTAGTGTTTGTGAATTCTTTCAGCTCTTTAGACACAGTCAGTCCTCGTCAATAAATCTGCCATACTTCCAGGGAATTGGCGTCTATGACCAGATTACTGATTTTGATGCACAAAAGAAGAGCTTTTCCAGCCTTAGAAATGGTTTATGTGTGCGTGCATGGACTTCTTGCATCAAAAAACTAAAAGCAGAAGGACGATTTAAACTTGTATTTTTATCCCAAAGCTTATCATTCAGGAAAAAGAATGCAGAGATAAAGTGGTGCAGTTTAAACAGCACCACATGTCTGAGTCCCGCTGTCACCGGGTCACAATCAGCCCTCTCTGCTGTGTTTGTGCCATCAGTGTGGAGGCTGAGTGTGTTTTAGGAGCCTTTTCTTCTCCCAGCCTGACTCCGTGCCAGAATTCATACTTTGGTGAAACAGAACATTCAGATAAAGACAGCAGCGAGACTGGGAGGACATACTGATAAACTTTGAACCGTCACAATGAGAACATTCAGACTTTGTAGCCAGGGATGTGCTGCTCTCACTCAGCGTCCAACAGATAACCACAGTGACCTGAACTCCAAACTTTTGTCATGTAGTGAACATGTAATTATCACCTGCTGATGAAGCCGAACGTGGAGCAATAATGTTTTTGCCCATATTTGTCATGATTTGAGTTGATCTGTGTTATTTTTCTGTGTCGTTTCATTTTTAGGGTTCTTGTGTTTTCCATGTCAGTGTGTTTTGCTCCTTGGGTTTTGTGTTCTGGATTAGTGTTTTTGTTCTGTTTCCCCTGTCACTATTCACCTGCCCCCAGCTCAGTTTTTCTCAGTCAGCCTGCCACGCCCACCTTCACCTGTCCCGAGTTACTAATCTGTCACCTGTGTTCACTTCCTCCTCAGCCTCTGCCTTTATAATTGGTCCTTTAGCTGCTACTCCTCGCTGGTTCATTCCTTCCCTCTCCATCTGTTTTTTTTTTATGTCCTTGCGCTTGTGTTTTTTTTCCCACGCCACATTCAGCTCCATGTTTTTTCGCTTCTCATTTACCCCACCGCCTCTGTGTTTTTGTTACTTTGTTTTTGCTGCCACGTCAGCCTTTTGTTTTTTTCTCGTTTTGTTAATAAAGTAGTTTTCTTTTTATTCCATTATGAGTCTGCGTTCTGGGTTCGCCATGCTCGACCGTAACAATATTCGTGCATGTGTTCAGATGTCTGTAGTGTAAGTAAAATATTTGATCAACCACTGTATGGTTTTCAATGAAATGTCCAGAAAGTAATCAATGGTTGTACATTTATGATTAACTTTTGCCTCAACCTAATTCAAACCTGTCAACCTTAGCCAACACAAAAATGACTTTACTCAGTGAGTTTTACAGATACTGAGCTAAAATCTGGCATGGTAGTAGCTGATAGTCATCAACACATACTCTACCCGCTAACAGACCATGCGAGATACTGCAATATCGCATGAAACTGCACATAATGCTACTTTCAAGGTTTAACCAAAATGTATATAACTTTGTCATTATTCAACATAAGATTATATTAGTTTAAAACTCTAGCATGAAATGTAGCAAGCGATATGCATGCCTTCAAGGAATACTAGGCTTTTAATTTTAGTTTGGCAATTATCTGAGTTTTTAACAGTCTAATGACCTTTTTAATGTTTCTCTGTAAAGCACTTAGTGTTCCTGTGTTGTATGAAGAGTGCTGTATAGATAATGTTTTTGATAGATAGCGCCAAACATTTTAAGCAGGAGGCAGGCCAGTCCAAAGCACATAAAGTCTTACAGAATGAGCACTGATAGAAAAACATGTGGTAAAAGATGATGCCCTGATGGTGTCAGATGACTTTTTAATTTTCCACTTTTACTCCTCTGCATCAATTCATAGTTCCAACTCACCCATGTCTTGGAGACTGATGTAGTCCCGTAATGTTACACATGCTGACTTTTACATCTTCCACTGATAACAGCCTGGATGATCTTTCTCCTTGTTGGAATCAAGAATCCAACATTTTTCTTCTGAAAAACTAAAATATTCCATTATCTGACCAAAAAACTGTTCACATCTAGAAAACACTTCCAGGTTACATTTCTAGATGCAGTGAAAGAGACTGTTGAGTGATGATGGATTTTCAAAGTGTTCTTAAGACCATGAGGGTATATTTATGGGGTGTGACGATTTCTCACACAGTGCTGCCTGAGGGTCATGTGCATCCAGAGGTTTCCCACAACTGCTTTTTTTTTCACAATATCATGCACAGTTAATGTTAAAACTACATTTTTTGACAGCTTAGCATAGGGTGATAATGTAATTGCCTGTGTGTGTTTGTGTGTGTGTGCATGTGCCTGTTTGTTAGCAAAATATGCATGTTCTTGATCAGGCCCTGCTCCGGCACACCTGATTCAAAGGAATGAACAACCTCAACAACTTGTCATGAACTTCTGCAGAAGCCTCTTAATGACTCATTTATTTAAACCAGGTGTTTTAAAGAGATGGTGAGTAAGCCAGTATCTTACCTGCAGAAGGCAGCTGTAACAATAATCTTAGTTTGGAGGATCTGAGGGAACGTATGGAGGAGTCAAGCTAATAGCTAGTCAGACAATACATTTCAGTCAAGCACTAAACATTTCACACTGGTTCAAATAAACTTTATGCTATAGATTCTCACACCTCAAAACATTTGCATCAAAAGGGCATGTGTCAGGCCATCTTGCAACTCATCCTGTTTTTCACACTAAATATGTTACACAAGACCACAAACCATGTCTCAACCCTGTCAGTCTCATTTTAAATAACCGCTGTAGTCTATGTAGAACAAATTACGAATTTAAAACAGATGTGGTGTAAGAATTTGTAAAAAAAAAAAAAAAAAGAAAGAAGAAAAAAATTCAGATGCACTATGAAACGTATGAGGTTTGAGTTGTGAAAGATGGCCAATATTCACTGTAAAGAGGCAGCTGATGGGCTGGCTGTTTGCTTGACTCCTTCAAGAGAATCTCTTTCCACTGATATTGAGCTGCCTACTGGCTGCTCACAACCCCTCCAACCATCTAAAACATGCAGCACAATAAAGGACCAGGATTCTTTTTACATTTTCCAAACACTATGGAGATAATTTGTCAACAAAATAAAAGCAATTTCCTTTTTGTCTTGTTTAATTTAAGGCTCAAATATATATTTACAGGTTCATGTTTTGCTTCATTTTTGTGGAAAACCTGACAACATTTCTAGAAGTGGGGTGTGTACATTTACCACAGTACAAAAATTTGTGCCTACAGTTTTTAGAATGCATTTGTGAGCCTACTTGCATTACACAGCTGCAGGAAATATTCAATTGATGTCTCATTGATCTGCTGTTTGGATGGATGAAAATGGAAGTGGCTCAATGCAGCAAAGGAAAATTACCAGAATGACATTGTTGTTTTCAAAGATTACCAAGAAAAACTCTTTGTTTTTGTTCACATGTTGTTATGTGTAGTGCATTATGAAACTCTGCTTGTTTTAACAATCTCAAAGAAACCTACTCAAATCTTACAACATAAGCACAAAGAAAGAAAAAAAACATGAAGTGTATTTTTTATGATAAGACCTGATGGGTGTGTGCAGCAAGAAGTTGACTCCGTGTTGGTTTAAATTCCTTCTGATGACATTTTTTACAACAAAACTTCAGCAGGAAGAGGCTGACAAACAGTCAAGGCCATTGACTCAGTTCAGGGAAAAAAACACCCGTCATCTGTCCCTGATGTTTCAAATTAATTAGCATTCCTCATGTGGGACAGCTGATAAGGAAACAGAACTTTGTTTGACTATTAACGATTGCACATCATGTTTTTCACCATTAATAGTTAAACATACACAATGATGTACCATGATTTGTTAAAAGCTCCTTCCTTTTCTCTCCTTTCTTTTCTAATTTGGTCTCTTCCTTCATATTGTTTCTCTGCTTACTGCAGCTCCTGGGGCAGAGACACCTGGATTTGGCTTGTTTTTCACAGAGATTGTTCTCGTTTCAGGATAACTCTATTGCCATGCGATGACAGAGATGATGTGGCACCATCTGATAGTGAGAAACCATCCGGTACAGAGACTCCACACCCCCGTTGGTCCCACAATGATCCCCTGTCCTGAATCAAATGTGTGGGATTACTCTCACAGGAGGAACTTGAACCTTTTGACTTCCTGCCCGCTGCTGAGGTCACTGGTCTCGGTAGGAGTGTCTATGAAATGCCTGCTCAATAACAACCAAGTGACGGCAGGAGGAGGAGGACGAGGAGGAGGAGGAGGAGTGGGTTGCAAGGCGTGGGTGGAGAAGTAGATGACAGGTTGGTGTGGGGGTGGAGGAGGGAGAAGACCATGCAGTCCTCATCGTGTTTTTGAAAAGACTCAAGTCCCCCTTAAAAAATACACAAGGAGAGTTTGGGATTGAACTGAAGCACAGGCAGAAATAAAAGCCTAGATTTCTTGAAGGAATGCATATCACCCGCTGCCTTTCAACGCAGAGTTTTAAACTAAAATCATCTTATACTGAGAAGGAAGAGAGCTTTAGCCATTTTGGTCAAACCTTGTAAATGACCTTCTGCAGGATCTTGTGATATTGTGAGATCTTGCAAGATGTGTTAGTAAATCATGTAGATGACTCTCAGCCACTACCACGCCAAATTTAGTTGAGTATCTGTAAATAGACTAAGTTATAGCCATTTTTATATTGGCTAAGGTGGATTAGCTGTGGCAGCCATCTTAAAATGGGGTGATTCCAAAAGTTAATCAGTTGTAGATGTTCATCCAATGATTACGTTCTGAGAGTTTCAATAAGATCATTAAAACAGGGTTGGCACCAACAGTTATTGCCAAAGTTGTAAGCAAAAATATTTCACAACATGGACTTTGTATTGGGCATGATTCTCAGCTATCTCTGAATTTAAGCTCAATATCTGTAAAATTGAGTTATAGCTATTCCATCCAGTGGTTCGTGAGATATTGTGCTAACAAACAGACAGAGCTGACTCCAATAATTAATCGCAGTAAGCGATAAAAAAATCTAACCTGTTCAACGAAATGCTTTGCAAATAGCAGCTGTGGTTTAAAGCGGTGCACATACACAACCTTTTTTTGCATTCACCTGTGGTTTCAGATACATATGTAGACCAAAGTGCTTTGCAACAACCTGAGGCTGGCTTGATTTCAGATGCACAAAATGAGGCCTTCAACGAGCCAAACAACTGTCTGTTGGGGTTTCAAGGTCGACACACTGTCATGAGCAGCTATCCTGTGGTATCACATGCTGCTCCCTGACAGCTCGCCTGCCTCCCGCTGTCTCTCAGCTGATGTCAAAGTGTTCTTCATTAGAGTCATGGCTGCCTGCAAAGGTCAGGTTGTTCTGAGGTAACGTTGCTCCTTAAGCACCGTGACCTGAACTGCTGTAAGGCTAACGAGGGGGGGGGGGGAACCGGACCTTGTACACAGCGCCTGCAGCCTCGTAGCTTGTAGGTGAAGTAGGAGGAAGGAAGGGAGGGGCAGGACGGAGGTCTTACATACAAAGCCATCTTGTTTTAGACCAGGTTCAGATGGAGTTGCTCTGTTGCCAAAAGTTCAGAGCTCCACATCCTGCCGCCGAGCACATGAGCCGGTCTTCAAACGAGCTGCGTGAACAAAGAGCCATACAGGACTGTTCCTCCGACACACAGAATTCAGTGTATTTCTTCATAATTCTTCAACTTTTACGGTTTTTGATGCCACCCTCATTAGAGTATTTATTTTTCAAGGGATTAAAGGAATAGTCCAATCATTTTTGAAGTGAGGTTCTGTCTGATATTTGTCAGTCTGCCTGATCAGTGCATCTAGTCACCCAAAAGTTTACTCAACTCCTGAAGGACTGATACATTCAGCAGCTTCAACCCCATCTGCATATAAACGGCCCATCATATTAGCGTAATAATACGACGTTATTCAGTTGAGAAAACAGGAACAATCTAAACAAACCTTGTCATGCAAAAGTGTACAGGTTCAATAATAGATGATGTAGTGTTCTTTCACAGTGGTATGTTGTTTTTGAGAATGAGCTGTTTTTTAAGCCTGAAAAACAATTAAAAAAAGGAGCACTCATTTGGCTAGCCATTAGCCGTGCTCTATGACTGATGTCATGGCTGATAAGATACTAACTATTGATAAGTATTGTTGTCCTCAGCTCAAAGTGAGCTGAGGATGGTCCATCGACAACAGTATTAAACAGAACATCACTTCAAAACTGAATGGACTATCCTTTTAACATTTTATGATCTCACAAAAACAATGCAATTAGGTCATTCTTTGTTAAAATCACACAGCTTGGTCTGAACACACTCACACCCCCGTCACCGTCTCCCTGAGTTTCACCCGCGGGCAGCAACGACATAATGTTTTCCAGATGTCGGGATGCTGTACTCTCCAGCAAAGCTTGGAAGTCAGTGCCCCGCTCTCATGGTGTTAATGGTGCCCAAGAGGCCTTTGACGGGGGAAGGGAGGGGAGGTCAAAAGCTCCTACAAAAAAAAAAAAGAGAGAAAAGCTAGGGATCCTTCCCCTTTCACAGGGTAATCACTGATCTGTCCTCTCTTTGCATTGATCAGCAGGGTTTCAGATGAAATGCTTCATGAGGAACCTGGGTGGGGTTTAAAAAGACAAACAGGATAACAAAGTCCTCTTGCAGCTGTTCTCTGCGCAGATGGATACTGTTGCTAAATACTATTAGGTTTCATTTGTCTGTATCCTAGGGTTGGGCTTTTTAATATCTGATGCCATCTACTCCTCATCAACTTATGATTCTACCGTCTTTCTTGCTTTAATTCTTTGAGTGTCCATAAAAATCTGCGGCTACTCTCTCCAGAGCTATAGCTTGTGTTACCATGTTTCTCCCTGCAACCCTCATGACATGATCTACTGTGACGGCCTCAGATTTATGTTCCACTCAGTGTCCCAAGCTAAAACAAAAAACGCTCAGGGCCCTATTTGTTTCTGTGTCTGGATCCTAAATCTTTGCTGGACAAAACAACCCCAGTCACCATGGGGAATAACCTTAAAAATACTATTATCTGGAACTCATCCAGCTGCTATAGAAACCATTTTTATTTATACTAATTTTCCATGGCAGTTTGTTGCTGTTAATGAAAAGCAATGGGAGCACCTGCAGGGGATTTTAAGATGTTTCTGATATCTTGGAGGACATCAATCATTTGAGTTGAGGCTCAGACAAAGGGCCACAATACAAGACATCAAGACATCCTAATGTTTTTTGGTGAATCTACTGAGACCATGAGTGAGCCCCAAAATGAAACCCAAAGATGAGACGAAAACATGGACAGAGAAGAAAAAAAAAAAGAGGTTTCATGCTGCAGAGCCTTGTGAGAAAGTGTCCATCTGCAGCATGTTGGAGACAGCCCAAAGCAAACAGGTTAAAATTAAACCACAGAGAGACAGCCAATCTGTGTGTTTTAAGGTCCTTACAAACAAAGGATTACCATGTTACCATTTCAAAGGTCTGAGAAATTGCCAGTTTTGTGGTTTATCCCACCACAATAAAACCAATAAGCTTTTCAGCAGTTACACCGCTGCACGAGGAACTGGTCACCACAAAATGAAATGAGATAGGAAGTAAAACTATGCAAACGCTCCACTATTCTGCTCCACGTGGAGGAAAACATGTGTCCTCAAACAATTACTCAAGTTCACACCTCATTTTTATGGAAAATATAAACCCCATCTGTGAAAAGCTGTGTTGCGAAACATGATCCTTTTATTCACCAAAAGGCGAAGGCAGATAAGAATGTTTTTGCCCATGTCGGTGTGTGCTTCTGTCTGTCTGAAACTCTCAGAAAACAATCACTGGACGTACATTTGCAGCTGACTAGGTTTTAGAGTCAGCCTGATTCAAGATGGCCGGCACAATCAGCTGACCTTAAAAAACACAAAAACACTATAACCCAGTCATATTTACAGATATTGAGGACAGAAGCAAATGTTTAATTTGAGATTTCACAAAACAAAGTTTGCAGAATCTTTTTTAATAATGTGATGTGTGTTTAGACACAAACCCAAAGCAGAACCTCACTTTGAATCATGCTTCCTGCTCAGTGTTAGTTGGTGAAAGGTTCTTGTGCAGCTCCAGCTGTTCACATTACCGCACAGTTTTTCATACAAAAAAGTATAATTTATATCTATAAACGTAAGAACTTATCTTCCTCATCACTGAATGATGATCTCCACTGTCAAGTCATTTAGCTGTAACCCTCTTGATAAGGTCTGAGCTTAGTTAAAACCTGTGAACACTGTTTTTGTGGTTACAGCTCTGAGGTTTCCTGGAGAAAGATGATACCTGACTGTATGCAGTAGTTCCCTCCTCCACTTTTCCAGACAGCCAAGGTGTGTGCAAAGCAGATCATGTGTTCAAAGCTTTCAGGTTGTGTTCCAGTATGGCGTTGATGTGATTTGGTACAATGCTGCCATCTAGTGGTCAACCACAATCAAGTCTTTCTTGTTTGTTTTGTATAAATGTAAAGCAATTGAAAACTATGCAAATTTGACAATGGTGTACTTTTATATGTATTCTGTCCAACATATATACATTTTTCATGTGGATTTTTGAAAGAAAACGTCATTTGTTGTCATTTAATGTAGGACCTGTTTGTTGAGTACAACTCTAAAATGTGTCAGAGCTCAGCAGTGTTTGTTAACCTTTATTGAGCATTTCCTGCAGTTTCATAGCTATGCTAAGCCTCTGAACTGAGAAATAAATAAATAAATAAAGATACGTTCTTCACACGTTTCCCTCGTCTCCCTGCGTATACATTTAACCTCTTGATCACGTGTTGGAAGAGTTTCACGCAAAAGGTTTGGAGCATCTCTCCTCAGACCAGTTTCAGCAATGCTGTAAGCAGGTCATTGCTGTGCAGCTGATACATATTTGCAGTTTATTACTCCCAGAAGGTATGAAGTCATTTTTACACAACCTCTGTATAAACCTTCCAAATCAACCATTTTAAAATAGTAAAATCAACCAAACTGAAGCTATTAAATGTTTAACTTGTGATTTTGACTGGTTTTAGTTTGCATTAAATGTTAATAGCTGTTAAGAATAAACTAGAACATCTAAACTCTGAATGAACCTTCCTCTGTCCTGCCCAGCTCCTAAACGTTTCCATATGGTTATGTCAAAGCTTTAGGTTGCAGATTACTGATCTTCTCGTGGGACCATCAGGATCAGATAAAGCAGTTAATGGGGGAGGATCTGAAACCTCCTGTCAGAACATGTTGATTCCCTGATTCCCACTAAAGAGCAAGATAGGTTTAAAAAAAAATGTCTTTGCAGAAATATGAGGAGTGATCCACATTTTTCCACCCCCTCAAAAAATCTGTATATTTTCCTGACACTTGTACTGACATTGTTATTTGGCAGATCCTCAAACTAATCCCTCTGCTGCCACCCAGGGGGGGTTCTGGTTCTGATTCTTGTCAGTACACAGTTGAGCAAAAGAGGGGGCCTGAAAGGGGCAGATTCTTCTTGGAGAAACTTTCTCCTTTTGACTCATCTGGAGCAAAGCAGGGTAAAAAAAAGAGAATAGGGTGAATTAAGACAGAAAAATTCTCGATGACAAACCTCTCATCGGCAGTCAGAGATCCACGTTTTTTGAAATTCAAGCAGTAGCACAAATGAACAGATCATCAGTAAGATTATTGGAGTAAACTGATAAGGAAGAAATAGATGGTGATGTCAACGAGGAATGGGATCCAAAGGTGTTGTGTCTACTAAGCAGAGCAGGAAGTCATCAGATAAGAAGTTACCACCCAGAAAACAACTTTCCAGTGTGCAGAAATCTTTGGCACTTCATTTGTTTGGTGATTTCTTTTGTCAGAGAGTCAATTAGTTTCTTCCTGTGGAATATCTGAGCCCTACAGATGTTACAGACTGAAGAGATTTATAGATTGTCTTAAAAGAAATAGCTTAACTCTACTCTACAATCAGGAGATTTGCCCAGGATGAGAATGAGTCGGCAATATAAATATTACAACCAAAACCAAAAACAGCACAAACATGCAGAAATTACATACACGCTTTTTAAATATTTACGTAACTGTATATTTGTTTAACACATTCCTCCTTAGGTTGATCAACTGCAAGCTGTGCAGCAAATGTTAAAACGCCATTACATTAAACTGAAAATGATCAATAATATTAATGTTGACCTTCTTCACTGACATGATAATTTAGCATTCAGCTAAGAACATCACTGTGCCTCCATGCAGTTTCTAACATACCTGTATGATCCTAATAATCATCCATACTAATATTTCTTTCCACTGTCGCCTCTGGCCTGCTCAGGATGGAGGACTGAAGAAGTGAAAATTCAACACAATCTGCTCCCTTCCTGAGATAGATAACTTTTTACTAACTGGCACTTCAAATTGTACTGAATGTAAATGTATTATAATAGAAAAAGAATTGACTGTAACTGGATTTGAATCTGGATCTGAATTGGATTTATTTAGTTTTCTTTTGTACAGTGTCCTGAGATGATGTTTGCTATGAAGTGGTGTTATATAAATAAACTAAATAAAACGAACAGTCAGGTCTGGAAATATTCAGACTCTGACATGATTTGAATTATTTTAGCTTTTTAGCTTTATCAGATTCGGTTAAGATTAGAGTTATGTAAACTGGGGTGAGCCTAAAGTGCAAATTCATCTTTAATTTGAGTATCTAAATTAAAATTTAAAAATCCCCTTCTTTGCCTTTTAATTTCTCTTACTTTTAGCTGTTGGTTTTAGGTTATCAGTCACCTTTTAGTCAGCTCTGCAGTGTTTTCTTTCCCACCCATGTTGTATCATCAATAAACTCTGGTGATGCAGTGCTCCATGATGATTTTCATGTTCTTGCCTCTGCGTGTTTTACATTTCGTAGGTTCTAGATAATAACCCATTCCAGTTTTTATTTCATATCATTCCGATACCAGTTGACCTCAGTTTCAACTCTGTAAAGAATGTTGTGCACAGATTAAAAAAAACAAAAGTT
>JAOXNZ010000021.1:7757575-7771171 GCA_028566095.1 Kryptolebias brasiliensis | reverse complement strand
CGGAGTACCCGGAGTAAACCCACGTGTGCACAGGGAGAACATGTAAACTCCACCCAGAAAGGCCCCAGGCCGGAATGTGATCCTGCAACCTTCTTGCTGGGAGGCGACAGCTCTAACCACTACGCTGCTGCGCCACCCAACATTACCATTTTATGCTACTTAAATATTTTGAGTATTTTTATTTAATCTGTTTCAGTTAAACAGCTTAAATATTATGTGTTACATTTTTTTCTTCTAGTAACCAATAAAATAACAGGTTTAAAACTTAATTTTTAGGGTTGTAGTTTAGCAGCACATTGAGCTTAATCTAAATGCAGCTTTTTTTTTTTTGCTTGCAGTTCTGGTCTGTAATTATTCAGCTTGTTAACGACCACCTCATCATTACATGTAAACACTTTATTAGGTTACGAAAATCAGCTGGGAAAGTCGCTGGCTATACAGGTTTATACAAATCTAATTATAGTACAAAGTGAAATTTAAAGCTATCCCTGCAGCTGATTAAAGACCCTAAGTGTTATAAGTTATTCATGATAGATTGCATAAGTGAATATTTACTCAAAATCACAAATGTTTAAGGAAGGGAAAAAATCATTAAACAACAAGGATTGTCTGTTGGTCCATTTCCTTTTTTTGTTTGTTTGTTTTTCAGTCTGCATCAGAGTTATGGATTGACCTGCAGACCGAATAATTTTCATCTAATTTTTGTTAAATTTAAAATGCATGTTGCCTTCTTTTTAAGGGAATGGAATACTTGCACTCAAAGCGCTATGTGCATCGAGATCTGGCCGCCCGCAATGTCTTGGTGGAAAATGACTGTTTGGTAAAGATCGGAGACTTTGGCTTGACAAAATACATCCCTGAGGGAGAGATCTACTATCGGGTTCATGAAAATGGAGACAGCCCTGTGTTCTGGTTAGTTCATGCGCCACATTTAAGAGACATTTTTGTGTATTTTTCAACTTAAACTATGTCTTTTGCATTTGATAGGTATGCCATTGAGTGCTTGAAGGAGCAAAAGTTTTCTTTTGCCTCTGACGTGTGGTCGTTTGGAGTTACTCTGTATGAGATCCTGACCCGCTGTGACTATCGCCAAAGCCCTCCAACAGTATGTTTACATGAGAGACCGGTCAACAAATGTGGCATTTTCTCTGTAAAAACCATACTTTTTTCCCCCCTTTTGTGTGCTTTTGTAGAAGTTCTTTGAAATGACGCAGCTACCCGAAGGACAGATGAGTTTGGTGGCACTCTTAAACCTGTTAGAAAGTAATCGGAGGTTACCTTATCCCAAAGACTGCCCACGAGAGGTAAGATACGTAAGAAATGACACACATGATGTTCTATGCTTTTAAGATGATGATAAAATTAAAAGATTTGGTCAAAATACAATATATTACATATTTAAAACCTTAAATAGTCTGTTTTAAGGTGTTTTCTTAGCTTTGATATCAGTTGTTGTAAAACTAGATTGCACCTCTTCCCTCTCTTCTGCTTTTTTTTTATTGTAGATGGTTAAATTAGCCATAATTAATCTAAGCCTTAAAGAAAACATTCAGGCATGATAAACTGTCAGGTTGAATATTAACTGGCTTAGGTTAATGAAACACAAACACTGCAGGCTCAGAATAGCATCTGCTGAGACATCAAGTTACTTAACAAGTAGCCGGGGTGGTAAACAAAACCAGTCATGATGATGTAATTTCTGTTATTCGGTTTTATAAACACTGTGCTTTACTGTTGGTCCTTCCTTTTTTCTGTAGGTTTTTAGAGTAAACAATAAGGACTGTTGCTTTTCTAGGCTAATTTAAAACAATATTAAATAACTGTTAAGTTTTGCTATTTACGTTACTGTAAATGTTGCATTCAAGAACAGAAAATATGACTTTCATCCTTTGCCTGGGGAAAATGTCAAATTTATTTTCTAATTAGGATGCAAAACTAGATGGGATGGATTGGTAAGTTATCTTCTGATGAGAAAAGCTAAGTATTTTCATAACGGTCTTTGTTGCCAACAGGTGGAGTTCGTAATGGGGCAGTGTTGGAAATCAAAGCCTGCAGACCGGCCAACATTCAAAGATCTCATTGAAAAGTTTGAGGCCATCCGCAGAATGTATGACTGGCAGTTCAACACGAACTTCTCCATGTCTCAGATTTGCTGATTGAGATCAGTGAAGTTCCACTTGACTTTATGTCATCACTTTTTCTTACAGAGTAGCCAGTAATCTGTCTCCAAGTGTACACTTCATCCTGCTGCATCTGTTTACAGATCTGTCTTTAGAGCTGGTTAAAGAAAAGCACACTGCAGTTCTAAAATATGATATTAACCCATTATTAAACACAGTCTGTCTGTGTGTGTGTGTGTGTGTGTGTGTGTTCGTGTGTGTGTGAGGGGAGGATTTTTGTTTTGTTTGTTTTATATTTGTTGCTTGTTTTTTTTTTTCTTTGTCCATAACTGAGTTGTACTTTATGCTGATAAGCCAATACATGTCAGCTTTTTAAAAATATATATTTTTTTGTATCAGCGGAAGTACAAATAATTTCTTTAACATTTTTCAGACTCTTTGGTTTTCTGAGTTTCACTTTCGTACATTTTCAGTGCATCTCTCGTTGCATGTCATTTTGTAAATAGAGGAACAAATCAAAATCTAATAAACCATTTTCCACCATTTATGTCAGTGTCAGACTAATGTGTGATCAGTTGAATTACAGACATGTGTCTCACATGTCCTATGTCCTAACAAAGTACAGCAACGTGTCACTTAAGAACCACTTAAGACTGTGGACACTTAAATTTAACATCACAGCCACAAGGACTGGTCTTAATTCTTGACTAATATTTTTCAGCTTAAGTAGAAACACCACACAAAGCAGCAAGACACTCATTTATTTTTGCTTTGCAATTAATCACCTACAGTCCTGTTTCACAGTGACAAAAGCACTGCTGCTTTGACATTGAATTTTGTATACAGTATAAATAATTCATGGAAAGCTATGAATAAGTAGTCATGTATGACAGATGAGTAAAGAACCGTCTGATAGCAACCATATGCATCACAAATATTCTGCCTGTGTTTGTGTTCTGTGTACCCATGACACACATCAAAACATCTGCAATGTTACAGTTGTATATAGTTCAAATTAACAACCACAGACGGATGTGTCTAAGTAGAGTATTTCATCACATAGAGCTACTGCAAGCTCTTGTTTGAAAGAAAGCACAGCCAAAAACTACATCTTAATGCAAAACAAGGACCTGTAACACTCCTTATGAAGCAGAGGTAATGCCACTCTTAAATGACTGTGGAAGTAATAAACTGTAAAGACAACATTCTTGGGTTTACTGCTAATTGAGTAAAACTCTTGCTCCTCCAAGTGCTCATTTTTGAACATAACATTTGCTTTTCTGAGCCTTGCCTGGACTGCAATGCCCCCTGGAGGCACAGACATCCTTCATGCCTGAAGTATACAGTATACTGCCCTATCATGTATAAATATTAATAAGAATAAATTGTAAGTCATCTAACATGCTCTCGTGCTGTTTTTTGAGTTTTATAGAAGACAGAAAATGCAAAAACACCAATTCTGAACATAAACATGCAAGTCATTGTGAGGTTTTATGTTACAGGTTATAGATCTTTGACATCTCAAAAAAGGTTTTTGGTTTTATTCACAACACTGCAAACCTGGCAGGATTTTTATTTTTTATGGTAGCTTCTCTCATGCTGTCTGAAGACATTCCCAGATCAGTCCTGCATTTATTGACAGTGGCTATAACTGTTGGGTCGGACTCATCTCAGTAAAGTATGAGGTTGAGGTTTTGTGACTGTTGTGACCAAGACTTTACTGGTAGCATGCCATCTTAAGCTTTCTTTTTAAAATATTTGTCAAACACTGTTGTGAAAGTTCAAAGCTGCCAGGGCCCAAACCATTACTAGTCTTTCCTCGTACTTTAAAGCAATTGCCTAAACAATCAAAATCCCAGGTTTCACCTTTGGATGACAACACCATATATTCATATTTTAACTCATGTATCCATAAAATTGTGGTCAGTTATATTCTGTCCTGTCTCATCTCGTTTTGAGAAAGTAACAGTGGTTTCTTTTTAGAAACTCTGCAACAAAATTCTGACACTGCCTTCAGATGTTTGTGTAGACATCACATTTAAACACGTGTCATTAATTTGAGTAGTCAGATGAAGCACAGCACAATATCTGTCATGCAGACTAGACACAGAGAGAAACCTATTCTCTGCAGGGGAAGTTACCCCTGGGCCTCTCACAGTGACCGGTTTCAGTGCACCACAGTTAGGCAGTTCAGTGAATGCCTTTGAAACTTAAGCTATTTCCATCTTGTGCTGTAAAGCTTGACTTTTTAAGATGTGTACGTTTTTGGAGGGTACCAAATCTTTAATGTTATTATGATAAACACAAATACCTTTTTGTAAAAATAATGCAATATAATAAAATACATATATAATCCAAAAATCATGACATTGAGAGGATTTTTATCATAACAGTTCTGTACAGATATAAAAAAATAAAACTTTGATTTAAAACGTGAAACATAAATACATTTACATTAATTATTTATTTTCTGAACATTACCTTAAAACTCTGATAACATATTGCAAAAAATATTTTAAAACTACCATTTTTTTCTGATCATGATTCTGCTGAAAATTACTGTTTTGCACGTTGTAGGGCTTTTCCAAGGCCCCGCCCCACCTTACGTTGCGTCGTAGTCATGGAGATTGCGTCCCCCTCTCGTCCAATGAGAAGTGGCGAAGGACCCACGTGTGTATTGTTTAAACTTCTCAAATCAGCTCGAGCTACCAGTCCGATTAAACTTCCACCAAAGTGAGTGATGGCCGCCGTTGTGTCTGTTAGCACCGCTGGCAGAGATGGAAACACAGACACCGAGTCCGGTTTTGCCCCTCATCCACTCAATGGAAGTTATGATCTCGTTGCGGAACAAGAACACTGGATGGTTGGAGGTCGCCGGTACTCCGAACTGTCCTCCAGCGGGGAAGAGGACGCCACATCGGGGCGCGAGTGTCAGCGAAGGGTCGACGAGGACTTGATATCACTGAGCCCCGACGAGATTGAGAGCCGCTTGGAGAGAACTCGCCGGGAGTTTTACAACCGCAGGAAAATAATAATAAAAAGTTTACCCTCTGACGTTAGTAATCAGGTAAAAACTATCAATTAGGGTGCCTCATCGATGACTGACTGATTGATTGACTGATTGATAGCTTTTGCTAATTTTAGCCTAGCTTCAGTACATGTTAGCTTGTTAGCCATTTAACTCGTACGCTACCTTTTAAACTTTTATCTGATTTTTTTTAACTGCACTTGCAGATGATGTAAAAGTCAACACATCGTTCAGCTGTAACTCAAGCTTTATTATTGTTTAGTTAAATTTAGTCAACAAACGCAACTTGCAGTGAATGCCAGGTGATCAGATGACTCACTGTTGGGTCAGTAGTGGTCATCTGTGGCCTGAATTCGGCCTTTTGGTCACAACGTTTAGCACCTCTGACACGTTTCAAATCAACAAAATCAAATGTCAGTGATTATTTTTTAAATTTATTTATCCATGTTTCTTGTAACGTTTATAACGACGTGTGTTGCTCATTTAGCTTGTTTGTGATTTAGTTGTGACGCTACATTTAAGTTTAGAACGTGCTTGACTCGTGGGGAGCGCTAGGCCTGCGGACCGTACCATTGTTCACAGAGGGGGTGGGGGGTGTAGAGAGAAAGGGAGTTCGAGATGTGAGTTGCCATGTTAACAAAAGCTGGAAGGCGTAAAGACAAAACGTTTCAGAAAATGCTAGAGAGCATCGTCATTGGTTTCTGAATGGGCCAAAAGCACTGCAGAACAATTTCTCCCACAACAACGAGGGAGTTTTTCCTCAATTCCCCTTCTCCCACAGGTGCACTTATATTGCTTCCCTGCCGACCCGAATAAGTTAATTAGGTGATGCAATTAAGCAGTTAACTTTAACAGGCAATCTATAAGATAATAGAGAGACCAATGTGGGATTCAAGAGTTGTATTAATTAAATGTAAATGACTTTGTGTTTTACAGGAGGTCCATGAGCTCTTGGGAAACTACGACTTGAAGTACTGCTTTGTTGACAAATACAAGGGCACAGGTTGGTCTGACTCTTATTCACTGTGGACCACAATAATAATTTTTCTGTTAATTTTAAAAGACAAGGTTCTGGACTTTCATTATATATTGGTGTAGATTCTCATCCAGGACATGGCAAGTCCTAAAAAATAAAAACAGACAGTTGGACACAGTTTCTGTAGTTGAAGATGTTTCGCTTCTCATCTTTCTCTGTTTTCTCAATTCCAAAGAAAAGTGTGGAGTTCCAAGCGCATTAAATGCAGTGAGGTGCTCCATTAATGCGAGATGAAATCGATGCATTACTGTCCTGAGGGTCAGTGGCGAGATGTGTTTGTCACATGTAAATGGAAAATGGCTTGCACTTGTATAGCACTTTATCTAGTCCAAAGCGTTTTACACTACAATCAGTCATTCACCCATTCACACACTGATGGCGGTAAGCTACATTGTAGCCAGACCGAACAATGTACAATGTAGCCTGACCGAAGCGAGGCTCCCATCACACCGGCGCAACAGAGCCCTCTGACCACCACCAGTAGGCAAGGCAGGTGAAGTTTCTTGCCCAAGGACACGACGGCTGAGACTGACAGAGTCGGGGCTCGAACCGCCAACTGTCCAGTTACAGGACAAACCCCTACCTCCTGAACCACTGCTGCCCATTGTAACCTTAACATCTCTCTTGTGAACCAGACTTACAGAGACCCTAATAGCCCTCAGAAGGTAACGGAGGGATGAGTAATTTGCTTTGATTTCAGCTTGGAAGCTTAGAAGCTTGGAACTCCACACTTTTCTTTTGAATTGGGAAAAGCTTCTCGGATAAGGAACAAAATCCAGTTGCTTTGTTTTTTTTGAAACTCCTAGGATCAGACTTTCAGGAATACATAGGAGAAAAACAGCTTGGAGATCAAACAAATTTAAATTTTTACAGCGAAACCTAATTGACACTCTCAAGACTTTATTTTGATGGTCAGACTTTTCAACTTTTTTCTCCTTACTAGTAGTGTAACTGACCCATCACAAGGTCACATTGAGTTGCGATCAATTTAAATCACCTGAGCTATCAATGTCCACGTGAGTTTCATCCACATTCAGGAGGAAAGACTTGATAAAAGAAACATGAGCTCAGAATAGGCTTTCTAAATTGCTTTTCATTTTCACAGAGCAATATTTCTCTAGAAGGTGGCAGACAATAATGAACCAATATTTAAAAAAAAAAAAGCCTGAACTAGACAGTAAATTCAGGGAATGCCTGGTATCTACTTTTTTGTTGTAGCAAAAAAATAATAAAATAACAGCATTATCAACAATATTTAGAATATCTAGAGCCTGTCACATTGCCATATAATGAAAAAGTAATAACATAAAAATGTGTCCAAGTCTAGATGTGGCTTATTGTGGTCAGGGACAATCAGCCAGTTTTAAATGTCTTAGATTCTTGTCAGTCACTATGACAGCTCGTGTGGTTTCAGTCTGGGCTGAAGTTGAGCTGGCAGGAAAAAAAAAAAAAGATGCTGTTTGCTGACGTTGTGCCATCGGCATCGTCTTTTATCAAACATGCTTAAGGGGAAACTGCGTCAACAACAGGGTTTTCTTTTTGAGACCTGCCGTGTGTGAAGGCTGATCTTTTCTCTTCAGCCTGCTTGAACAAATGTCACTCCCTCAATTTACTCCACATTTTGTGTTTCTGCCATAGCATTTGTGACCCTCCTCAACGGGGAACAGGCCCAGAGCGCCATCAAAGAGTTCCACCAGTATCTTCTGCGGGACAGGGAGATCTCTGTGCAGCTGCAGCCAACCGACGCTCTGCTGTGCATCGCCAACTTGCCCCGAGCGTTTACCCAGCAGCAGTTCGAGGAGTTGGTGCGACCTTTTGGCAATCTCGAGCGCTGCTTCCTGGTTTACAGTGCCTCCACGGGGCTTTCAAAAGGCTATGGCTTTGTGGAGTACATGAAGAAGGACTCGGCGGCTCGGGCCAAGTCAGAGCTGCTGGCAAAGCAGCTAGGCTCTCGCATGCTGTACGTCCACTGGACTGAAGTGGGCTCGCTCACATACCCGCTGCTGCACTCCAAATGTCTGTGCGTGGACCGCCTGCCCCTGACCCTTCTGACGGCCCAGGATCTCCGCAATGCCCTGTCTGACACCCATACACCAGTCTTCTGCCAGGTCGGACCTACGTTGTCCTAACCCACTGCTACTCATGAAATTCATTTTCAGAATAATGTATATGAACAGAAACAAACAGATCCTTAACATGAAACTCACTGGTGGGCCTTCATCTCTTCTCTTTAGTGGGTTTTTTGTTCAGCTATTCTTGAGTGTGCAGTGTAAGGCCAGATTAAAAGCTTTTGGAGCTTTGTGAATGTTAAGTACTACCTTGTGTATCAAAGTGTTTGAGCTGGCCTTGAGGGTAGAGGGATTGATTAAAAGGAGATGTTACACTGTATAAACAGGTTTGTAAAGTTCTCCATGTTTGGTGCTTTAGCACCTTTCACCTTTACCCTGGTTTTTATGTGACCACTCAAAGGTTCTATAGCAATAGCACATGCTGGTTTCTATGGCGATGACCACCTGACTCCCCCAGGTGGTGTCATTCAGCAGGTTTTTCTGGAACGAGAGAGAGAGGGGCATCCCTTTTAGAATGGGCAAACATGGCTATTCTTTTTCAGTTGGGTATTTTCAGATTGTTTAAAGAATAATGACTGAGGACTTTGTGATAATTCAAGGGGAACATGTTTGTTTCTCAGTGCTATCTTTATAACAAAATATGATTGAGTTGTTTAGGATGTCGTGAAATCTAGTGCTGTTAATTTCAGGCTACATCTAAGTAATGAATGGGGATGGGTATTTTAAGCAAAAATGCTCCTTTATTTTGTGTTCAGTCCTGTCTACCTACCAGCCACCAAACATAAGACCTGCTTCTCACATTACAGGCTTATTTCAGCTTTTACTAGTGCTATAATAATTAGTCCTGCATAACAACAAGCTGTTTAAAAGCAGAGGAAGCAGACTTAATGAGCGCTGCTCATCTGCAGCTTTAGGATTTAGGGCCGTTGCTTGTTACATGTCTTTACTTAAAAAAATAAATACATAAAAAATGACCCTGTCCACACGGTTGGGACTTGTGGTGAATTAAAGGTTACCCACACCAAGTCGTTCAGCTGAGAAATCCTCTAATGAAACAGAGGCTTTAGATAGAGAGATGTATGCTGCTGCTGAAGGTATATCTCACTGGGCTGACAAGTCTGCGATTTTTAAAAATGCAAGAAAATAGTCAAGTTTTCAGTTTCTGTCTCACTGAATTCTTTGTGTTTGCAACCGTTCACCAGTGAGCCGTAAATGTGGCCAGTTTTTGAAAATCACAGCTTATTTTAGTGTGCGCAGCTTGTAAAACTGCATTCTAGGTTGTGCTCATCATTTTGCTGCCCACATCATACCCCCCCTCTGCTCGCTTTTCATCCACCTTGGCAGCCACCCCCCCACATTTATGATTTAATCTACTGGAGTACATTTTTAAAATGAAGATGGGCACTTGTCACTTGAACATGTTGACTGTATAAAAAACACTGTTGTTGTTTTTTGAATTTGCACATTTTAATTTAACTTTCAATATTTAAAAAAATCGCTGCCCATCCGTAGTAATGGTGGCAAGAAAATGTAACAAAAAGAAAAGGTGCTTGAACAGGATGCTGCTTGTAAACTTGTAACTTAACCTTTAAGAAAGTTGATATATATTGAATAGAGAGGGGAAAAAAAAAAGCTAAAATGAGTTTTGTGTGGCTTTAGGTACAAATTTTTGTCATATTGATAAATCTCAGTACATTTAAAATGCATTTACATTTTAAATTACACTAAACTGAACTGCATTCATTGGATTTATATAACTTTTAATTTCTCCTTTTTATAGTTGGCTCAGGGACAAGATGGAAGTTTCCGGCGCTTTGCTGTGTTGGAGTTTGCCAATGCAGAGATGGCCGAGGAGGCACAGCGGCTCACAGATGGCAGGCTGCTGGGTGGGTCGCACATCAGGGTGTCCTTCTGTGCCCCCGGCCCTCCTGGAAGAAGCATGTTGGCTGCTCTGATTGCTGCACAAACCATGGTATTACACTTTAATCAATACGCTTAATTCAAGTTTCTCCACAGCTGCCACTTAATCAGTCGTGTGGTGATGCTTTCTCTCATTGTTCCTCCCTCTTAGGCTTTAAACAGAGGCAAAGGTCTCCTTCCTGATCCCACAGCCCTGCAGATACTCACGGGCCTTAATAACCCTGCCACCCTCAAGATGCTGCTCAACCCTCTGTCACAGGGACACAAGCAAGGTTGAGAGCCCTCGGCCGTGTTTCCTTTTTATTGATTTCATTTTATGTTTTATTCCTTGGATCTTGATTTTTATTTATGTCCAGGCCTCCTCGGAGTAGCTCCTCCAATGCCGCTGCTGGCCAACCCCGCTCTCTCAGCTGCGCTTCTGCAGGTGCTCCTTCAGAACCAGGCCAAAGCACAGCAGGTACCGACACCTTTTTGGCCTCTGCCCCTGATATATCCCCTCCTGCTGCTCCTTCATCCTGTTTTTGATTCATCCTCAACTTGTGTTTTCCACCCCTCTCCGTTCTGTCCCTCCGTGCCATTAGCAAGCTTTTCTGGGGAATCAGCTTCTTTGGGCTCAGGTGCTGCACAGTAAAGAGAACCTTCTTTTCCCTTGTGTGAGTGATAATGGTGTTTAGTGTTTGGCTGTCCCGTGTTTGAGGGATAGCTAGATGGCTTCCAAACTAGATGTAGTTTGTAACAGAGAACAGATTTGTCTGGCTTGGTAAGCTCTCTCTGGAGAAAGTGTGAAGTGTTTTTTATATTTTTATGGTTGTGGTGCTGAATTCTGTAAAACTGTAAATGCTTATCCTTTAAAGGGATAATTTGATATTTGGTAAGTAAACTTCATTGCTGTTTCAGAGTGTATAATTCAGCTGTTTTTGTTTTTTCCCCACTGAGTGAGCATTGCAGCCAGGCAGCGTGACCCTTATGTGACTCTGATCTGTCCTTCGACCAACAGGCAGGATTCATCGGGGACAATCCTCTGGCTGCTCTGCCCGTCCAGCAGGGAGTCCATATGCTTGGAGACGTCCCTCAAGGTTTGGCATCTTTCAGTTCCAGCTGTGTCTCCTTGAGCTACTAATGACATGTTTTTGCTGCACTTCTGATTGCAAACATCTGCATTCCCTTTTCCCTGTTAATCATACTTTGCACTTCTTACATTATTCATCATTTTGTTCCACTCACATTGCCAAATTAGGCTTAACGTTGTCCATTGGAATTCCGTATTCATAAAATATTCAGCGTGAGTGTGTACTCTGAGTGTGATATCGCATGAGATCGTGCATTACGTCGTTTTGACCAAAAGTTCTACAATTGTCATTTCTCAACATATGATGATCTCAGTTTAAAATTCTGGCATGGAAGGTGATGAATGATGTGCATTTCCTCAAGGACTGCTAGGTCTCTTTATATTTTAATTTAGAACATCTTCTACCACTGAAAAGATTTTAAAACCGGTTGCATTGATTGTGATCTCAGTGATGTTTTTATATATGCAAGGTGGTTCAGTCCAAGCACTGAGTCTTCAGTCAGATCCTCTGGGCCCGCTAAAGCCAATGTCACTTGGCAGGGCCATGTCACGAGAGCAGGATTCCCCCACATCAGGATGCAGCTACTCCCAGACTTCTCCTCCCACACTACCAGGCATTTCCTTTCCCCTGATGGGAGGCATGATGGGGGCAGATGGCCTTGCAGCACAAGGGGTGCGTTTCCAAGTCATTTCTCAGATGCTATGATTCATGTTTTTAACCCCCCAAAAAGGTAATTAAGTAAGAGAAGTAATGTTTTTATTCAATGTCAGGTTTTGAGTGAACCTCCAAAAGATGTGAACCTTCCCCAGAGCGCCTTCCTCAATGTCAACAATGCATTTTCCTCCGGTAAGTTGGGGGAAGGGGGAGGGAAAAAAAAACACTACCTGGTTCAGGCTTTCCTACTTGTTAGTCCGTTCTTGTTTTCTTGCATGAACTCAAGCAGTCAGCCAAATATATCTGTCTGCTCATTCTCTTCTCCAGGAGGAAGCTGCAGACCTCACCCCTACAGGAAAAGGCCCACACTAAGTAATGTGTCCAACCAGTACACTCATCAGAACGTACAGCCAAATTTTAATCTGTGTTACCAGGATTCTTACAGCCCAGAATATCCTCCTCTACACCGGGTAACTGCACTGTTTTACTGCCTCATCTGTGGAGTGTTCTTCATACTTGTACTTTAATGGCATTAATGTATGCTGCTTTACTGCTGCACATGTACTAAGCTATATGATGTGATGTTGTCTGATGCCCATCTGCTGTTTCTCCTCAGGATGCTCTGGCCCACTTGAACGAACAGCAGGAGAATGTTGATACTGGAGTCTCAGCAGGATTCGGTCAGCAGGTAGTATTTTGTCTGCCATTGCAAGATAGATATCTCAAGCACTTGAAAGTCAGAAAGTTAATTGCACACTTTGCTTTTAGTAACAGTTTTGAACTTGTTGGACTTTCTGCAGCTCTCTCATCACCTTGACTACAGCGAGCAGTTTTCCCACTACACTTATCCCTCCAGCCCACCCCCCTCCTCATACTTCAGCTCAGACGCTGAGGTTTCCAGTGGCGGCAGCCTCCCTACCTCCCACCTCAACAGGGTGCGTGTGTGATTTGTTTTTGTGTTTGTCCCCCCTCCGTTTGCAACTGTTATCGCCTGCCTCTGAAAGCGAGTGGCGTTAATGTTTTTACGTGTTTGTGCATCAGTGTTGGATAAAAAGGGTTATACTTTAGGAAGAAACCAATGTTAAATAATTGTTACTAGAGTTTAGGGTTTTGGAGTATAAAAATTGTTGGTCACTGACAAAAGGTTGTTTGTGCTCAGGCTGTGGGAATGCCTCCTGGAAGCCACCCTGCCAGCTGCTCCTTGGGTCTGGGGAACATTATGAAGGTAAATAGCAGATTGCCTTAACTACTTTTTATACTCCGTCAGTGCTCTCATACAGACACTTTTTGCCAATCACCTTTCTGTTCCTTCTAGACACCAATCGGAAGCCACAAACGTGTATTCTCCCGCCTGATCCCATCTCCAGAGCCGAGCCCTGAGGGGGGCTACGTGGGCCAGCACTCCCAAGGCCTTGGCGGTCACTATGCAGACTCCTACCTGAAGCGTAAGCGTATATTCTGAAAATGGGCCAATGCCTCTTGCTGTAAGATCAGTCGTTCAACAGCCAAGGACACAGTGGCATCTCTTCCAAAGTACTCAGTACCACGGTGGTCCGTAGATTTATCTCTTTAGTGACCCCTAGAGGGCGCTGAAGAGGGCAGGCAATCGCTGTCTGAAAAGTTATGTCACTCAGTGTTTATTTCCTTTCTTCTGTTTTTTTTTTTTTTTTTTTTTTTTGTTTTTTTTTTTAATGTTGTT
>JAOXNZ010000021.1:7737725-7749445 GCA_028566095.1 Kryptolebias brasiliensis | reverse complement strand
AATGTTCCTGAACAGGAAATCAGAAAGACTTTTATTATCCTGATATCATCAAAACATTTCAAGATTCTGGACAAACTACGGATGCCACCTTCTCCATACTAAAGAGGAGAGGGACCATCTGGCCTGGTATCAGCACACAGTTCAAAAGCCTGCCTCTCTGATGGTATGGAATTACATTAGTATCTGTGGCATGGCAGCTTACACATCTGGTAAGGCATCATAAATGCAGAAAAGTATCTACAGGTTTTAGAACAACACATGCTCCCATCTAGACAACGTTTTTCTTTGTTTAAGGGAAGGCCTTGCATATATAATGCTAAACCACAGCCTGCATCTGTTACAACAGCATGTAGAAGAGTTTTATATAACTAATCAGGTGGACTTGCTTTAAATTTTAAACAAGTTAAATAATTCCACCTCATATTGGAAATCTCTTTCCCCTCCGTCTCCTTATTTTTGTTAATTCATAAACCCGGTCCCATGTTGTCCAGCTCAGTATTAATGGACTTTCATTTCACAGAGCTTCTTATCATTCCTCTTATTCTTCTGTTGTCATTATTTCTTTAGCATTTGCCTGCTGATGTCTCTATTTCAGATCTAACTGAGGCATATTTTTCAATTTCTTCTTTCTTTTTTATGTTACTGTGATGTAAATGTCATACTGACCCAGCAAACAGGTTTGTTTATACTTTAGTAACTCCAAAACAGCTCATATTTAAAGGCTCTATCTGACATTTAAATGACAAGACTCTTCTCTTCAAAATGATTCAGTTTTTTACTTACAATGACTGACATTAGATATTGTCTAGGGGTGTGTTATTAATGTTTTCTGCTGCTTTTTCTCACTTTAATTTGTATTAGATGACTGAATAAGAGTGGTCGGTAAAATAAACCAACATAAAAACCTAAACTTGTTTTTTTTGTGGTAAAAATCATAATTTCTAAACTATTGAAAGCATACAAAGTGCTTTGGAGAAGCATGTGTAAAGATAAAGTATAACCCTCTGGTCATTCTGATACATGACTCCCTTGTTCCGCTGCCATTATAGCTCCACAAATGCCATTAACGTGGGTTTTTAGTTGCTCTGAAATCTATTTATCATGTAATTTGAGGTCTCTGTGGTCTTCAGCTTGTCCCTGAAGTGAAACACTGCCCCACTTCCAAGATGCTGCATTAACTCTTCGCCTCCACTGCTTTCAGCTCCACGGACAGTGAGCTCCTAATGCTTTGCAGAAAGAAGAAGCTGATAACTGGCTGTGTGTTGTGCTGCTTGAGAATGATTAGGATTGTTAGGATTGTTTAAAATGTGGAAGAGTTATTTTTTCAGCTATGTGCTCCAAAATTTGTTTTGAATTAAAAGCCTGGCAATTTTAGAAGGAATGCATATCAGCCAATCATTTTATGCTAAGGAAGGGATGGAGTTATAGCTACTTTGGTCAAACCATGTAAATAACATTTTGCATGATCTTATGCAATATTGTGAGCTCTTGCGAAATGAGCTAGCACTCAGAGATGTGTCGAAGATGACACTCAGCTACTACCACATCAAATTTTAGCTTCATGAGGTATTTTGCTAACAGACAGACACAGCTGACTCAGTTATTGCCAAAGTTTTAAAAACAAACTTGTTTTTAATTAAATCTATACAATTCCACAGAGAAGGACATTTTTTCTCTTAATAGTACAAAAACAACATGTTTGCATTTTACTGCAGCTTGGCCACATATCCTCCCCTCTGTCTCTTCAATACAGATCCAAAACTCTTGCAAGTTCCATTTTCGCTTTATCTTCCCACATGATCTGTGCAAACACCAACTTCAGCACAGACATGCAGACATATACACATAAGCTGCCAGACTATTGCTCACTGTTAGGAAAGAGGTGAGGATTAATATTTTATGGCTCTCCACCAGCACAGAGTGTTTCCCAGCATTTCCTGATGCCGGGATGACCAGATTCCATGAGGGCCAGAGGCCAGACATGATGACCTCTGTGCTGGACATGCAGAGCTCACTGCCTGCTGTAAACAGGAAGCTGCCCTCCAGTTCAGTTTGAACTTGTTTCTACAACTCCAATTCTGACAAAATTGTGCTGTTGTGAAAAATGTAAATAAAAGCAGAATGCAATGATATGCCAATCTCATAAACTCATATTTTATTCACAGTGGAACGTAGTAAACATATCAAATGTTGACATCAAGAAATTGTACCATGATGTTCGGGAGTAGATGTTGTTCTTAAACCTGTAGATACTTTTCTGCATCGGTGGCATCTTTCCAGATGTATAAGCTGCCCATGTCATAGGTACTAATGTACCTCCATACCACCAGAGAGGCAGGCTTTAGAACTGTGTGCTGATAGCAGGCCGGATAGTCCCTCTTTTCTTTAGTACGGAGGATGTAGTGTCTGTGGTTTACAAAACAAATTTCAAATTTAGATTTGTCTGACCTCAGAACAGTTTTTCACTTCACCTCAGTCCATTTTAAATGAACTTTGGCCCAGAAAGGTTGGCAGCATTTCTGGATGGTGTTCACACACGACTTCCATAAAAGGGTTTAAAAACAGAAACAACTGGATTTCCATTCTGTACCTGAAGCTCAAGTTGTTTTTGTTTTTTAACCTATTTTTGGATTTATCATGTCCTGGATGACTGAGCATCTACACCAGCACATATGACTTCTTCTGTGCATGATGGCGCTTTAAGCTGTATTTGTGGATGACACAGAGAACACTGAATGGGTTTAGGAGATCTGTAAATGATTTCATTCTGTTATATTTACATTTTACACAACAACCCAACCTTTTCAGAATAAGGATTGTTCATAAATTCATGTTCAATCTTGTGCACTCTTCAGCCAGCAGAATGAAAACGAAAAGAATCCATGGTGTTTTTCCACAGCCTGCACAACTATTTCCTCCACGTGGACTGAGCGAGGACTTGACATTTCAATTATTCCTTTTAACATGAATGTTTAACACAGAGAGCCATTTGATCAGGTTGGTCATAATAAATCAGATTCACGATAAATGAAGTGCACAACTGACTCAGGCAAGAGAAGCATTTACCCCCCCTCTCCCCCCCTCACACACCACAGAGAAGCAGTCTGTGGGCATTTCGTCATCCACACCCTATTCCTTTTTGTCATTAGTTTTAATTCAGAGAACATTAAAATAGTGCTAATGATGTGGCACAGTTGTATTTTCAAGCCATCAAGAAGTGCTTCATTTCCTCCGAGTTCCATTTTATATTTAAGCGTTAGCAGCTACTCTGCTGAAGAATCTGAATTTACTTAAATGAAGCAGAATAAAACCATCTCACAAAGAAGTTTCACCCAAATCACATTTTCAAACTCTGCATCTTTTTTTTCTTTTTTTGGTAAAAGTTTGGTGATTTGACTTTACAAGCAGCCACATGCATGGGCATATATCCATTATATTTGGTTTGGAAAATAAATTGTGACACAGTTTGTTTTATTAATATGCAGGGATAAAACTAAAACTACCCTTGGTGTTTTTGTGTGCTTATTGCGCCTCTGATGAAGTAACTTAATTATATGTTTAATGAGGTGGAAACGGCTCTAAAAAGGAATTCCATGCAGGCCAATTCAGCTAAACAGAAAAATAATTTCAGTTTTAAGGTCTTAAGTTGCTCCTTTGCTGTCTTTCTTTAGTTTTGCTGAGCCCCAAACTCCATTTTAATTCTTGTTTCAACAGCTGCTACATTTTCACATCATCCATTTTCAGTTTGCTTTTTCATATTTTAGTATTCATTTGAATGAACATGTGGAACAACTGACAATCTTTTCTCAAGGAAACAGTCTTGATTGTACTTTTGTCCAGCTGCCCTGAGAGGAAAAAAGGCATTCAAAGCTGTAATTCATTTGCAGATTTATTCAGTGTTGAAGCACAAAAATAAAGTGCTTTAGAGCTTAAACAGAGATGGCATGCAAAGTACAAACCAGGCTGAGAGGAGATGATGCTTGCTGGACCTGATGTTTGGAGCAAATGATTTTGATTTTAAAGTCAAAAAGCTCAGAAGGTTTGAAATGATGCGAAAATGTGATGTTGACATGTGAAGCCCGAGGAAAAAATCGGCTAAACGATGCGGAACGTTTCTCCGAATCCTTCCTGTGAACAAACCTGCAGTTTCTGATTGTGTTCAACATTCAACATATTTACCTCAAAGCTATAAAATCAGAATAAGGTTGAGTGTATTTGACCTGCATGTCATACATATACATAAATATGAAGAACGTCTAGACTGTCCAGATAAATCTGCATCAGATGGCAGCAGACCCTCAACAGCTTGACAACTTCAGGCTTCCTTATTTAGCTCTGTTTGAAAAAAAAAAAAAAAACACATCATGAAAGAAAAGGAGCTCCATCTATTCAGCCCAGAATACTTCTAATAATAGGCTTCTTTTGGCCTTTAAAGAGAATGACAAAATGATTAATGCTCTTGTTTTATTTTGTTCCTTTGCAAACTTCTGCAGCTCAGCTCCGTTGACGTGACTGCAACCGCCGCCTTCCAAACTAATTTAAACTTGAACTTTTCTGGCACATATTTTGTGATTAATTAGCGTAGCCAGTGTGTGAAAATAGAAGATAACAGTTTTTTCCCAGGACCAGGCGAAAGAAGATGGCCTTGGTGGTATTTAACTTGTGATCCAAAAGTCTGTCCTCGAACATCTCCGAATGATGAAATTTAAAAGTCTGCTTGTTCACAAAATAAAACAGCTTCATGTCATAAATATTTACCGCAAAATGTCTGTATTGTTTAGTTCCATTCTTTTGCTATATGTTCTTGCTCTCACTGTTTACATGCATTGCATTGGTTTAATATCATAGCTTTTTTTTTTACATCAAACACATTAAACAGAAATCATGTTCTTTCTTCCTTCCTGGATGCATTAAAGTACAAGTGAAATAATGATCTAATTTAGGTGAAAGCAGAGAAGGAAAGATGTACAGAGCTGCAGAGAGTCAGGCTATTTCTACAGTCAGTAATTACAGAAAAGACAGAAAGCAAACTTGGAGTCTGGAAACTGGTGAGGCTGTTTTTTATCATGGTCATAACTTTGTTTCTGCAAAGAACCCAAATGCTATGAAATCCATTCAGTTTGGTCTGTTTTTACAGAACAGTTCACACTGAACGTCCTCCTAAGATGAAGGGCAGGAAAATTAAAATGGTCCAATTCATTTGTACAGTTCAGTTTAATCCTGTTAACCTGGTCTATTTCAGTGCAGTTAGAGACACTTTATCAAATGTTTCTAACTAAGAAAGTAAAAAGATTGAACTCAGTCTTCAATAGTGTGAATACTGCATTCATGCTATTGCATTCCTGACTTTTAATTTTCAGTATATTTTTTGCAATCTAACTACTTCTGCATTCTTTGTGCTATTTTACCCATTCATATATCAAAACGTTCAGCTCATTCAGGAGATGGGTACTATGATTTGTGGCTTTTGTAACTTCTAAATCTTTCAAAATATTGAACTTTATTTACAAATAGTTTCCCCACATAAATACTCAGAGATCTCTTCAATTTCTTCCAAATCATTGTTTTCTTTGAAATCTGCTTTAGAACAATTACTCTATTTTTTATCTTTTTATGCTACTTTTAGTTTTTATCTACCCTTTTGGCTTTTAGCTAGCATTTTGCTCTTTTATTTCTATTTTTTTTTTACTTTTCACTAGTGTTCTGCCTCCTTTAACAACTAAGTTTCAGATTTTTCAGCAGATTTCAGCAAACTTGTTCAGCTCTCAGCAGTCACACTGTATTTTAGCAGAAAACACAGTTTGATTTTATTCCTCATTTGAAACACTGGGAACCAAACAAACACAGAGGCAGGGTAACTTATCAGAAAGAAAATTGAAGAAAATCACAAAGCAAATCATCGCTGTAATAAATATACATACAGTACAAGAGACTAAAATGAGGTTGAGAAGGGATGGTCAGTAAATCATGGGATGTCATCCTGCCTAATTTGTATGAGCAGAAACAAAGGCTAGCTCAGAATGAACTAACAGCCCTCACCACAAGCTTTATCTTCTCAAAAAGAAAAAATCTGAAGCTAATAGTCATCAAAGAACAGAGTGTCTCTGGATCCAGAACCAAAATTGGAAACTGATTCTACAAGAAATGAGCTTGATAATCAAACACTTCGCTTCCCATTCCACTTTTAGAAACTGTAATAACCACAAACCTGCAGTTTGAGAGCAAAACATTTCACTGACATAACATGTAGCGCTAAGAAGAGATGGAGCGTCATTAAGAGCTTTGTATGTGAGGCAGAAAAATCTATTCAAAAAGGCTGCAGGGATTATGAGAAATATATTTGCAAAGATCTAGGTTCATTGTTAATATTTAGACAATGTTTTGACTTTTCATAAAAGAGGAGACTGGAAGGTTTTTCAAACATTTATGTTTAAAATCCTCTGGTATGTCTTCATCCCCAGTATACTACACTTCAGGCATCGTCCTTTGGGAGAAATGAGAGGATTCTTTCAGTAGACTCTGAGTAAAAAAAGGGTAAACTTGTAGGTAATTCTTACTGACAACACCTCCCAGCTGCAGCTTTTCTCCTGACAGAGAACGTTGTGGTGAACATCGAGTACACCAGCTGTGAGCAGACCTTCGCCAAGGCTCTCCATAATCCCTCAACATGCTTTTAGCAAAGTTATTAGCCCTTTTCAGTTTTATATCAAACTGTCTGATGCTTGTCCCTTACTGAGAATCATCTGCCAACAACAGATGAATCCAGGAATTGTTTTTTAAGCATCAAAACAAATTCAGCTACTAAGATCTCACAGTTGTAAGCAGTGAGCATCATTTCATCATCCTGAGATAAATCAGCCTGTGAAAGTGCAAGCAGCAGAAACTGTCAGCTTTCAAGTGAAGTTTAGTTATTAAACAAATTTAAAAAATTACAGTTGACCAAAGTTTGTAAAAGATGAAACTATTGCAGCACAACAGACAATAGAAGACAAAAAACAACAACATTAATACAAAAAAATGACTGAAGATGAATTCTTGTAGTGAATTAAAAGTCAATGAATGCAAATGTTTTTTAAGATGAGACTTTTTAACAGCTCAAGTGCTAACATGAAGGGTAATCGGTTCCATCATTTAGGAGCTGCGACTGGAAAGAATCATTTCTTCTGTGTGTCAGTTCAGACAACAGGAGGCATGATCAGTGGAGCTTAGTTATCTGTAGGTTCAAAGAGCACAAAACATATCTATGACACTTTTTTAAAGCTTATTTTCTGTGTCAGGTTTACAAGTGGAAATAGGAAAAGTAATTTAGATGTTTTCCAGCAGCTTGTCGGCTCTTTTGAATCTTTTTGACTGGTGACTTTTTCAGCCTAAATCCGCAAAGAGTCCAACAAACAACCTGCATCACTAATGGAACATGTTTGTCTGGGGGCAGAGCTGGTCTTCCCTTTTTTCTTTCGGTTCTTTTATTTTTGATTTCTTTGTTATTTATTTATTTATTTGATTGGTCAGGAGCTTCATACAGAAGGGAATTGTGAAAGCTTTGCCACAATCCCCCCCACTCCCACCCTTCATAAATGATTAAAGAAATGAATAGTGGTCTCAGGTGTGGGCATTGGATTTAGCTGCAAAGCTCTCCAATGAAAAAAAAAAGCACACCTTGAGAGAAAATTAGATTAGAGGTTGAATATTACCTTCAAACTAAAGATTGTACAACTCATACACCATAATAATAAGACAAGAATCAAATATTTCACATATTAAAAAAGTTATTGTTTCCTTTTGTCTTGCATTTATTCAATTTAGTATCTCAAACAAAGAAACAATGTTATTTTTTAATTTTCATGTGGTCTGAAATAACTAAGTTTGGGTTTCCTGTATTAAAAATGACTTATTAGTTTTCTGTTTTTTAATAGAGCTACACTATGTGTGAACATTAGAAATCACATAAATTCCAACAATAATAAAGCTATTACTAAATATTTCAAAATCCCTGTGTCAACAGATTGTAATGTTATCAAGAATGTTCACCACCTGAACGCATCAGGTTGACCTTCAGATATCTGCAGTGGTTGTTTCAGGCCCTGCGCTGCTGCTTTTTCAAGGAGGGCAAGCTCGTCTGAAAATAAAGGCAATATTTGTGCCATTATTGGAGCTTAATTGTGAGGTCTAACGTCATGTTAATTGGACTTCTTTCAGCTTTTCTGTCCTTGAACATGTTAAACTGGAGAAGCTGACAGGTCTGAACCTACAGGCAAATTATAAATCACAGGGAAAACATTCATGAATGGAAAAAAAATGAAGAGCCATTTAGCAAAGAATTGGTGCATCTGGTTGTTAATAGCGACACAGTGAAGCTCATAAACAATACAGTAAACGTTGCTGCGGTTAGTAAGTTTTAACCTAAATCTTTCTCAAAACATCTGAAGCAAGTTAAAATATGTAACTACAAAAAGAGATTTCTGTAAAACTTTAAACACAATATCAGTGGAGGAATGGCAGAATAGTGATGGTGCAAGAAGCTTCATGACAACACTATTAACTTCAAACACAGTGCACAGTTTGTGCATTTTAAACTATGCAACACCTGTTTGTTGTCATCTACAGTTTTTTTTTACAGATACATGAAATTACAATCTTTACACACATGCAGTTATTTTGACCAGAAATGTACATTTTATTTAATTATGATGAAAGACAAGCTCAGATGTGCTGAACATCTGTCAAACCACTGACTGCTCTGTAAGTCATTTTTATTAACTGTTAAATTGACTTACAATCAAGTGTGAGTTAAAATCCTAATTATATCTATTTTAAAGCAAAATATAACTTATAGCAATTTGAAAAAAATTTAAAAATTACAGTTAATTAATAAAAGCTATGATTGCGTTAAGTACATTTTGTATTTCATTGTCATTGTTTGGTGCAAATGAACTACACAAACAATAATGTGAAATGACACACAAAGAAGAAAAAAGTGTAATAAAAAAAGACTTGAAAGGTGATTTGTTTGTTATTCATTTCTTGATGCTAAACTGATCCATAAAACAAATTCACATCAGGTGGATTTGTCTGTTTGAACAAAGGAAAAGCTGCCAACAATCTAGTTTTTCTTCTTTTTTCAAATAAAACAACTCCTATTTAAGGCACTTTCAAAATTAAACTTTGAATTCTGAGTTGTAATAAGCTGATAAAACTCTAACTTTAAAACTAACCTAAAATTAGTATCCATAGCATTGATGTTTCTGCTCTTTTAAGTGAACTCTGAACAGTGGCTGAGAGGAGAGCAACAACACAATAAACTCATTGATGTGAATGACTGTAAACTTGCTGAAACATAAAAATAGATTATATGGGTTTGGCAAAGAAAGATCCCCATAGAAACAAAACTCTGAAACACCAACTTATCAAAAATGAATTTATACAAGTGTGCTTTATTTATGAGTGCCTTCCTGACAAATGTTTTACAGCACAATAATCTGAGGTGGCCTTGATGGGAATGAGACTTTCCTTCAGCACAAACAGGTCTTCTGCATTTGGTGCAGGGAAACAGTAGATCTCAGTGTTTTTACTCTGCGGATTGGACATGATAAGTGAAAGTGACAACTATCATCTAAAACTGGGAATAGATTTCAGCGCCTCATGCTGCCCACCTACCTTTTATCTTCTGACCAAATTGTTGGTTTTCTGTGAAGGAAATGCGCAGTGAACAGCCTATGAGCGCAAAAAAAGAACAACCACCCATCCACCACAGAGGGAGGGAGGGAGGGAGGGACAGGGAAGGCGCGCTGAGATGAAGCCAATGTTTGTCGTCGAACTCCAGCAAATATGAGGATGGGGAGATAATGGCCCATACTGAGAAGGATGGCTGAACCTCTGCAACTATCAAATTGTGTCTCTTTTATGATGCTTTCTGCCTGAAAACCTGCAGCAGAGAGTATCCGGACAGCAGAGAGCAAAAAATCGGATCTGGGTTTTTGGAAAATTCTTTACACCATCCTGATTTTTTTTATTTTTTTTTTTAGAAGAAGAAGAAGGAACTGAGTTTATCTGTTAGAAAAAAATTGAATTTCTCCTATTCATGGAGGGATTTTCAGAGAGCTTTGCGCCGTGTGTGCGCGCACAAAGATTCCTACAGGAGCCGTGACAGATGAAGTACTTTTCTTTTTTTTTTTTTTTTTTGAGAAATTGCTTGGATCTTTTAGCTGAACGGAGAGACAGATACGCACAGCAATAATACAGAGCGAGAGGGGGAGAGAGAGGGGGTGGAGAGCCAGCGTTCCTGGTATCTTTGCAATACGCGGCTGATAAAAAGCAATAAATTCTCTAAAATAAACACTGTCATCCGGCTGTGCGCCATGGGCGATGAGGCGTCAAACTTCAGGAGACGCAGCAGGACTGCTGCCTCATCACCCAAACCCAAGACTGGTGAGGACCACGGCAGAGCGGAGATTCTGGGATAAACTGAAACTGAGCACCGAAAGCCATGAGATGAATGGTTTTTGGACGGCTTGACAGGTTGTCACTGTGACGCTTTTTGATGTTATTCAGCAAACAGGACTCAGTTCTCCGGACTTGGTCACTTTGATTTGTTCAAGTGGCAGAGAGGAACATGAAACGTTCTGCTTCGTGCTTGACCTAAACAATTACAGCCATATTATTTGATTAATAAGTTTAAAAAGGGATCTTTTATTTATTTACTGTTTTCTTGTTTTGCACAATGATGGAAGCAACGCCGTGCTCTAAGAAGAGCCTGTCCCTGTCGCTCCCGGTTCCCCGGGAGGGACAGGCGACTCTGAAACCCCCGCAGCATCTGTGGAGACAACCCCGGACCCCGATCAAGATCAAGCACCGGGGGTACTCCGACACCGACCGGCACCACCACCGGCACATGGAGCGCTCCGACGCCGTGGACACGAGCGACCGACCGGGACTGAAAAAGTCTCGCATGTCCTGGCCGTCCTCCTTCCACGGGACCACGAACACATCGATCGGAAACGGTGTCGGGAATAAACGGTAGGAGAGAGAGAGAGAGAGAGAGAGCGGTGCGCATTCCCAACATCCCAATAATAGCTCCTGGCAGCCCACAAGGCATATGAGTAAACGGGGGAGGGGAGGGGAGGGGGCATTTTAATGAGTGCGTAATAACGCAGTGTGTCCGAAGGGTTAACTGACATGCTGGGCTTTTCTATCGGGAGGCGGGACGCGCGTGGGTTTTTCTGTGCGTTATGCGTCTTTGGATAGTCAGTTGTGTGTGTGCGTGAAGCGCAGGCCGCCCACTCCAAACGCACGAGCAGCAGCATCTGCAAAAACACCGGCATTTTTTTTTTCTTTAAAAAAGCTTCCACATGTTGGAGTGGCTGATGAGTAACACGAGGTACAGCTCTGTTTGTGGCAGCGGAGGTCCAGTGGGCGCGTTCGTGCGTTCCAGTCCGCGCGCACTCCAGGCCATCATCATCATCATTATACTCTTCATCATCCTTATCAGTTTTCAGTGGGCGGAAGTCCCTAAAGCACACTGCTGAAGACCTTCACCACCTTTAGAGCGTGACACTATCAGAACTAAAGGCACACACACCTGACCTTTGACCTACTGATCTGGCAAATAGATTAATCATCCGTCCGTCCATCCATCCATTTTCTTTGCCTGCTTTTTCCATTCCGGGTCGTGGGGAGCCGGTGCCTATCTCCAGCAGTCACTGTGCGAGAGGCGGGGGACACCC
>JAOXNZ010000021.1:7666298-7680614 GCA_028566095.1 Kryptolebias brasiliensis | reverse complement strand
TTTAAGCTCAGTGTTTATTATGAATCTGCATTGCTGTTTTGAACCTGTGATTCAGTTTGTTTTATTTGCAAGCAGCTCTTTAAATTTTGAGCTGGACAATGAGCCAGTCTCGCTGCAGTTTTGTCTGGGATTCTCAAGTCAAAGAACTTCACTTTGCTGTGCCGTCATTGAAGCAACACCATGCACAACTTTTGGACAAAAGATAGAAGTGCATCTTAAGCGCTCAAAGATATACAGTAGATGTGTCTGTCAGATCATAACCAAGCTGTTTAACTGAATATTTTTGATTTTTTTTCTGTCAAATTTCAGAGATTTGTTTCATTTTGACATGGTTACACTGTTAATTTTGAGTGAGATACTCGATTCCTTCGCCCCCTCCCTAAATCCCCACCCAAACATCACACACTTTTTTATTCCTCTTGCTCTGCAAAGATCAGAGGGTTTTAAAATAAAGCCATGCGATGTCCCAATTTTTCCAAGCTTAAGAATCTGTAAAAATTCAGCACAAGGTCTTGTTCCTTTGTATGTATAAAAATAGATCATCTCTAATGTAATCCTTTTCAAAGAGATCGTCCTCTTTGGCTAACACAGCGTCACTTAGAAAAGCAAAAGCAAAACTGACTTGAATAAAGTTGACCTTATTTAATCTTTTATCAAGTGCCGATGTCTTGATATTAAAAGACGAAAGCTCTCCACGCGGTAAATCTTAAAGTCTGGGCTGTAACAGACACTTCAAGCCAGACAGGTTGGCCTTTATTGTTCCATCAAAGGTCCCATAAATAATTCCTCACGCTCCTGGGTTGGGGATATTTAAAACTGGCTATTTTTGTGATTGTGCCAAACAGATCTGAAGCAAATTCATAAATACTTCTGTTGTGAACAGAAGTAGAGTTATGACACTTATTTGTGAGCTTCATGTTGTACAGCTGTGTTTTTCAAACTTTCCTAGAAGCTTGTGTAGAATCGAAGTAAACTTCGAGAACATTTGGCAATGTGCAAGGAGTGTTTCTGCTCAACGGATCAGTGATAACTGGAGCACAGACAGATATAGTCTATTACAGATATGACTCAGGTTTAAACGTTCAGTCAACAGGAACTGTTGTCTTCTAATCTCAAGTCAAGTTACTGCAGATGCTACTTAAATGTAAGATATGATTTTATTTATTTAGGGAGCCTCTGTCTGTTTACTAACCTGAAGAACAATACCGGTGTGCCTTTGTGTTCTTGCTTCTCTTCACCTTCAGATCATTTTCAAGCTAAGTTTTTTGCAGCTATGAACAGTAACATTCAATCCTTGTGATCATAAATAATATAGCTTGCTAGGCATTGACATCATGTTTGCATTTTTTCTTGACCTTTTGACACCTTTAGATGAAAGGATCTCCCACCAGACTGTAGCTGGCCATGCCTGGTAGAATAAAGCGCCTCGTAAAGCATGAAAAATACACAAAAAACACCGGTATTTTCCTCTGTTGTGTCTGCACTGTGATGAAATAGTTTTCCCCTCACACTCATCGCTCTCTTGCCCAGCAGAGAATTACTAATGAACGTCATCGCCATGGGAGCCCTGCTGCTCTGCTCTAAGTTCACAGACAGTCTGCTTGTATGAAATCCATCGCATGGATGAGATTAGAAAAAAAAATACAGCTTTAGAGGACTAAATATGTGTGATTTCTGAACTGTGTTTCTGTGAAGTGTCCTATTATGATGTGAGGCTGAGAGTGATTCTGATGGCCTTCGAACTACTCTTTTCATTGACCGTTATTTTCGGTTGAGCTAAATTGTGTTGGGTCTGAGCTAACAAGCTCTGATATAGTAGAGAAAATGCCTTTATTCTGTAGGCACCACCTAATGGAGGTCAGGAAACAGTAGTCAAAGTTTCTAGAAAATGCTTACATACTCGGCTATTATAACCACCTTAAATATTGAATATATAGTAATATTTTAATAGACGTATATAAGAGAACACTGTTTTTTAGTTTTATTTTCTTTGATCTAAAAAAATCACTGATTCAAAATGCCCAAGTGTAAAAAAAGTGACTACATCCCCCTCCAGCAAGATAATTGAAGAGATGGCGGGGGTAAGAGTTTGGGTAAATTGCACATATTTGATTTTTGATCATTTCGTTCATCAGTTGTCATTATTTGCCTGAATTCAATCAAAGCACTCCGTACACATTCTCTGTCACATTCATTAGACTGTCTTCTAAATAGATAGCTCTTGCCCCACCCCAAAAAACAGCTACGTACCCCTTCTAATTCAATCCAGGCAAATATAGGGAAGGACTAACATGTCGTGTAAAGAGAAAAAAGAAACTCCTCTAGTGTGTTTGTTTGAAACTCTGACTCATCTATGCTTGGATGTGTTTGTGGGATGCGTGTGTATGTACGTATATGTGTCCCTACATGTCTGTGTTTTGTGGTTTCTTTCTTATGAATTTGTGTGAGATCATGTCAGAGAGAGACTCAGTCCAGGCCCATGTAGAGTGATGACAGGGAGCTCAGGTACGTCTCCCTGCAGGTTGAACGAGCTGGTACTAGCAGCCTCTCTTTCAGGCTTTGTGCTGCTTGCTGGTCTTGAAGGAAACCTGCAGCACGCGGTCACCCAGACGGTAGCCATTTAGGCTAGCAATAGCCATGGCGGCTTCGTCGTAGTTGGTCATCGTGACAAAGCCAAAGCCCTTACATTTGTTGGTGGTGAAGTCACGGATGACTTTGACATTGGTGACAGCACCAAAAGGCCCAAAGAGCTGCCACAGGACGCTCTCGTCCGCTTCGGGCGACAGGTTGTAGACAAAGATGCACCAACCGGCTCCGGTGGGACCAGTGAGGTTGACCCCGGCCAGGCTGGTCATGCTGTCAATGGTGATGGGGGAGAATCTGGGGAAGAGAGCAGGAGAACTACCATGGGTGTCATTCTGAAGTTCCACATAGCATTCAGTGCTCTACACTTTCTTTTTATTAATACGTGTCTGTGAGAAATGATAGTTTGTGGAGTCTGGGGACCCCATCTCCATCCCCTCTGCTGTGCCATAAGTAGATAAAAATGTGTGGGCACCACAGTGGCTTCAAACTACCTGCTGTCATACAGAATGACACTGCGTGGCCCTGAGACAAAACACCCACACAATGGTGCTTATTTTCTCTGCTGACCATAGTCTCTGGAAGGATTAAACGCATGAATCACAATGTTTAACAGAAATCACAGTTTTGGAACAAAACACAGAAACCTAGAGAGGGATGAAAAGCAAACTGGAATCAAATCATACAAAAAACTGGAGCAAAACAGAAGAGACGCAAACGGAATCTGGTATGTCCATGCTGGTGAAAAAAGGGAACATTAAAGCAACTGAAACCAACAATGTTAGTTCATAAATAAATACAGATAAATTATTTGTAATAATTAAAACAAAAGAACGAAAAGGTTAAACAAAGCCATGCCAGAATACCCTGCTGCTAGAAAGCTGTGTCAGTGCTTATTGCAATTACAGAAAGTCTTTTGTTGTTGTTGTTGTGTTCTGTAACATGGGAAAATGGGTTGTGGGTATTAAAAATCATGACCATTACATCTCATTTTAGAGATGGAATCAGCATGTGGTATTCCGGGCACTTTGTTTGAGGTTTAACTTTGGCATGAATGCTTTTGAAGGTACACCTTTAACATTTACCTCTTGACTCCGTAGCTGGCGTTTAGTAAATTGTCGAGTCTGCAACGCAAGAGGGAGAGTGAAGGGGGTGCAGAGGTTAGTTATGGGATCTACAAGGAAGGGTGGGGGGCTTTCATGGTTAATTTGTAGCTCCATCATCAGCTGGCCTCCAGAGGGCAACCTTCACTTCAACGCACTTCCAAACCATCCACCCACAAAGTTATGACGAGCCATAGTCCTGCTGGTATTTATTGTTTATTGTGAGTCATTTATTAGCTTTACTGTAAGGTAAACATAGGCCATTATACATCTACTTAATTAAAAATGTATACATTCAAAGGAGAGCGTTCCACCCAACAGTTTCTTTGAGATTTTTTTTACAAATAATTAATACTTAAGGACTTTGCCTTACAAAACTTGATATCGTTCATTACATTAGCATGTAAATATGTAGTAGTTTCAATTCTTTTGATGCCTATAAAGCCTTAAAAAGTAAAGGCTGTATTCAAATGTAATTAATGTTATTCTTAAACCTGGAAAAATCTAGTGTCTTACATTGTGTTTGAGCTGTTATTTGGATCTGGTCCCTTTCCCAGTGAAGGGATCACACTGCAGTTTAAAAGAAAGTCAGAGAAAAAGAGTGAGAAGGAGGGAAAATAAAATATTGCCAATTATGTCTTTACTGTAACTAATAGTTAAGTAATTGTAGCTTTTCTAGTGATAAAAAATGCTTCTTTGTTTTTAAACATTTCAGACCTCACACTTCTTGCATATTATTAATGGAATTCACACATTTTTTTTTGCTTGATCTTAGAAATGAAGAAAGTTTACATGTAACTTGGCTTTGAAACATTAAATATTTAATCAACAATCGACAGGTTAATGATGGAGTTTCAATGAAGGGTGGGGTCGGTGAAGGTTCAGTACCTGAAGCGCTGAGTCTGGTGGTGCAAGGGTCCTGTGTAGCGACGGGCAGCAGTTTGGTACAGCTGAGTCAGCAAAGCCTGGCCTGTCTTCTGACTGGGGTTGTTGGCGAACTTGACAGTTATGGGCTCAGCAGCACCCAAAGGCTTCTGTCCGTTTAGACCTTTGATGGCCTCCTCTGCTTCATTTCGCTTGTCAAACCGGATGAAGCCCACTCCTCGGGATATGCCTGCTCCGAATAAGAAAGCAAACTAACGTGACTGTTTTGGCATCGGTGACCACTGCTGTCTAAATGTCTGGATACCCTGGCAGGGTGAGACGCGCAGTAAAGCTGTACCTGTAACTTGGTCCACAAGGATGCGGGATGTGATGATGCGGCCATATTGGGAGAACAGTTGTTCCATGTCTTTCTGGCTCATGGTTTTGGGGAGTCCGCTTACATATAGGTTGGCATCACGAATGGAAGCTGAGCTTGGCCGGGCATATGATACCTGCAACACAGGAGATACTCTGTAAAGTCTAAGTGTGTCTTAAATCACAGAAAATCACAGTTAAAGTGAAATCAAATGTAAGCAAAACCTTTTGGGACTTGACTGAATCCTAATCCCTGATTCATCCTCCTCTTCCCAGACTAATTTGTCTCTGTCTGTCTCTGTCCTCTATGCAGTGTCTTTAATATCAAACTCAGCCATAATGAGACCACCACAGGCAAAAAACATGACAGGTATAAGTATTACTTCAACTGAATCCAATCATTGGGTAACAAGTCGATGGGTTTCTTTGTTTTGCACTGAAAAACATCAGCCTTAGTTAATAATTTTTCTAAATTCTCCAGAGACTTAATTAGAGCAGCATCATTTTTGATGCATCTGTTTATATCCCTCAAGGTTTTCCTGTTGGTTGGTCCCCTTTCAGCACATTTTTATTCCCACTTTGGCAAAACAACATCTAAGCGATCGTTCCAGTGATTGACCTATTGTTGTTTTTCTCTGTTTATGGGAGCCTATGAACACTTGTGTGACAGATAGAGCACTTCAGTGCATTGTTAAGAGCAGTGTGTTTGTGTGTGATGGAGAGACAGAGTGAGTGTTGTCTGAGATAGGCCAAGCTGCTGTCCTGCCTCCTTCTTTTGTGCCTGATCTCTGGGGATGGGGTGGAGGGAACCGCTCCACAAGAAAACAGCAAACATTGAAGTTGCAACACAAGATTTTCAGGAATCCTTGCAGATTATAATCACAATGCTTATTATCATAAAGAGAATTTAAATGATCAAGAAGTATACTTTTTTATTTGGACAGAAAAGCTGGAAAACCAAGTTAATGTGTGTATTATCTTTTGGGTGAATACAGGTGTTCTGATTTCATCCATCAGCCCTAAGCACCAGTGCCTATTGTGTCCACAGACAGACTGTATGAGCAGGAGGGTTGTGTGGTGCACTGATTAGGGTGTTCTGGACGAGCCAGGGGGGAGTTGCTCTGTTCGGGGAACACAGGCTGCCCTATAATTAACCCTCTCCCTGTCGCTCCCACAGTACAGATGGTGCCTGAAGCCCATATGGCCTCTAATCCTGTCATTGGCATTCTGCTCTCCGAGCTACTCCCTGTCCTTCTACTGCTGCCCCCTCCCTCACACCTCACTTCTTTCTTTGAAGCTTCCTGCAAATTAAGGAAGATCAAATATTCACCACATGAACTGCTTTTTTCTGCATAAAAAAAAGTTTATGACAGTGCCATTTTTCTGTATGTTCATTAGATATTTAAAATTACCCAGTGATTAATTGTTATGATTTTTTCATTACTTTCTGCCTTTTGTTGCTCAATTAATCTTGTAGTTTTAATCTTTTCTTTTAGCCACATCCATGACTTAAATTTGAGCTCATTGTATCAAATTTGACACCCCATTTCACAAACATCTGGTGGAACATCACCTGCTACCCTGCTACCCTCTCTGAAGATTTGATTTTTCTATCCTGCAGTTTGTTCCAATGTTGGGTCTACTTTGATTGGGTTGGAGAACGGAAGGAATCAGAGTTTAATAACACGCCATCCTGCACCCTCCCATCTCTTCATCATCTGATTTTGGGACAAAGAAGCCCCTAATTAGCCTGGATTGGAGGCAGATGGGCTAACCTGCACTGACCCTGGTGCAGCACAGTCAGGCTACCTAATTACATTTCCATCATAATAACAACTGCGTGCTGTCCACCCCTTGCTTTCTGACCTTCATGCTCTCCTCCTCTTTTCATCCTTTTTCATCCTTCCTTTGTTCAAGCCACCGCTCCCTTCTGCCTCCCCTGCCTCCTCATTTTGCCCCCCCCTTTTTTGTTTTTCATCCTTTGCCTCCTCTTTCAGCCACCGCCTTGACAAAATCTCCACTTCCTTTTCCTTTGTTTGGCATGCTGTCAAGAATCCAAAATGAATTTTGAAGTGATTTCTCCCCCCCCACCTTGATTGTTTTAGTTTGTAGTTTGAGACCGTTGAGTGTGTTGATAGCCTTGTCTGCATCATTTGGATCCACGTAGTTTACAAATCCATATCCCAAACTCTGACCTGCAGACAAAGAAACAGTGATACAGATGATGAGTATTTCAAAACGCAGTGGGAGCAATAGTTTGTTTTATTTTTCAGCACTTTGTACCTGTTATCTTGTCTCTGACAAGCTTGCAAGATTCGATCTCTCCAATGCTACCAAACAAACTTTTAAACTCTTCCTGGGTCATATTCTGAGGCAGATAGTTGACGATCAAGTTGGTTTTGCTGTCATCTGTGGAGCCGTTTGTGCTAATGACTGGGCCATTAGGCAGACTAGTTCCGCTTGGACCATTGGACACCTGCGTTTCCATGGTGCTGATTATCTGCTGAGAAAGAGGGTGGAGTCAGATTCAGAATTCAGAGAGATACATGGCGAGGTACAGTGAAATAAATATTAGACATTTATTATTTAACATATTATAATAAAAATGCTAACATAAGGGATGTGCATAGCCGAACACACAGACGGTCCACATTATAAGTGTCTGAAATGCAGGTTAATAATCAGCATTGCTAAAATGGAGGTGGACAGGGTTTGATTTATCACCCTTCCCTCCTCTCCCTTTGCCCCATCTTTTCCTCCTCTGCTGCTCCCCGCCTCTGGTCCTGCAGATGTCACAGTCCCTTTTCCTTACGTTTCCCCTCCCCCCACTCTCTCTTCCAGGGTCAAACGCCATTGCATCATTACACAGGGATGGATAATAGTGATGGAGATTGTAAGGATAGCAAGGGACTGAAGGAGCTGCCAGATGAATTTAACACTCCAACAAATAAGGCATTTTATGAGCTCTTTGTGTCTGGATCAATATTTTGAATGTTGTGCCTCACTTACAGAAAACTTGATGTCGGTTTGGTTTGTTAGTGTAATTATAGTGATCTGAACTAAATTCAGATGAATTGTACTTTGTAATTGCAAAGATGTTTGCAGTGAATAAGCAACAGATTGAAGAGGTGAAAAACAAGTCTACAAGTAATACAAAAGATGACTTGTTACAGTTTTAGGTTTATTTCCTGGTGTTTTTTTTATTTCACTTTTATTTTTTGATGCAAAAATATATATGTATTTAAACATTTTGGGGCATTTCACTTTAGTTTTATCCAATTAAAGTTTAAACCAGCTTGTCAAAGTATATCAGTGCATATGTAAGAAGGATGAGTCATACAAGTATAAGCTTAAAAAGCATCTTTTAAGTATACTTTCAACAAATTTATTGTTTTAATTTAAATGCACTTTGGTACATTTTGTTGCTGACAACTCTGTAAACCGTCTGTACAAATGACTGTATGCTGTTAAGGTCCAAATGTTAAAAGGTTTATCAGACTGTGGCGTTGAGGGTCTCTTACATGGTTGCTATGTATGTTAAAAAAAGTCAAATGAGCCCCTCTGAAGCTCTTGGGGTTTTAGAATATAGACCTAAGTGGAAAAATGAGTTATTCAATGAGTCTTCAAAAATTTTTTAATTATTTTAAAAAAATGATATAGATGCCACTTAAACACATGTAAATTGATAATTGACAATATTCTCTAACCGTGCATAGCTGTATGAAAGTTATAAAGCTGAATAAGCAATATATTATTCTTTTAGTGTCTTTTTGAAAAATATATAAAGAAGGTTTATGCTATTTTCTTATTAACTCTTGTAACTCAACCAGCATGTTTTTATTTGTATTGGCTGTGTATTACATTAGCAAACCACATAAACTAAACACAATTTCTTCTTTTTTTGTGCCTCATTTCATGAGTTAATCTTCTTTTTTCTTGGGTCTGTAAACAGGTCTGTGTACTGAAATCATTTTTCCATCATCTCTGTATCCGACAGCCGAGCTTTGAGCCTCACCTTGACTCTTGTTGCCCAGGTAACAGCCCCCTCAAAGATAGCATTATTTCTAATGGCTGACAGGCTTTCTTTCTTTATACTGAATGTTTGTTTGTTTGTGCTTGTGATGTGCAGATATGTGCATAATGTTTATGTTGTATGTCTTTGCAAAAACAATAAATCTCAGTAAGTCAAACTAATGATGACAAAAAGAAAGCAGTGTGATGACACATCAATGCACCTGGGGTGAACAATGTACAACAGCAAATTGTCACATAAAGATTTTGATGTCTAACTGAGAGAGAGCCTGAATATGTTTTATTGTTTAGCAACAAAAGGTGGAGTTAAGCTGTTTTCTTGTAATTATTTTAATACTAATTCAGTAAATTGTTCTATGATGCATGTGCTTAACAGAAGCAATTGAGTGTGTCCCAAAAAAAAAAACAAGAAGCATTTTGAAAAGGGGCAGAAAAATAAACATTTTAGGGGCAAATTTGACTCGTGGAGTGGAAAAACCTCAGCATAGCAGCTGAAACATCACCAGCAAACTGTGTAAAATTATATAATTCTCTGAAAGGCTGGTCATGGAATATAAATATGAAGGTTTCCACACAGAAACAAGAAACATTAGCATGCTTTAAAGCCATTTTAAACTGATGGAATTGATGTAAGCTTCATTATAGGCTGTCCTATTTTATACTGTACAGAAACAGCCACAATATTGTGGCCTAATATGATGTTATAGGAAGGAAAAGCCCAAGAAATCAGAAAATATTTGGAATTTGCAATTACAAATCCAGAGATTTATAACTCAAACAAAAGATTAATTTCCTATAAAGACAAAATCATAACAAATGATATAAAATCTCCTGCAGCACTTTTGAGTTCCCCACCACTGCTTTTCTTTCTATTTTGGGGGTTCTGTGACACCTCGCTTAATATTTAATGAAGTGCATCAGCTCCGCCTACACATGGTCTCAGACTTGCACGCAAATAGGAGCCCAGCCTCCGTCACCAAACACACACACACACACACCACCCACACCATACACAATTAAATTACAAAACACAGAAACATTACAATACTGGATGTAAACGCAGGCTGTGGCCTTGTACTTTCTAAGGCATTTTGTTCATTTCTGTTCAAGATGCAACACAGCAACTCCAAGCTGTCTCAGTTAGTTCATGTATTTTTCCCAGTGTATGCCACAAAGTAGATGTTACATGAAATGTGTGAAATTATGTTCTCACAGTCAGGAGCCTGTTTAGTTCCAGTATGTAAGTGTTGGTGAATCATGAGCTTAAATGTATTTGCTGCATGACATTTTCATCTAGATAAGTCTAATCATTGATTAAACCTGAAAGTAGTTAGAAATGTTGTGTTTTTAATAATATATAGCCAACACTGTCTAAAGATTTTTCACTGGAAGAGATAAATCAAACCCAAACACATAGGCTAAAGTGTAAATGAGCCTTCTAAATAACACAGATTACAGGATTATCCCAAACAAAGGGCATTAGCCACACGCTGCAGCTTAAAGGATCACGGTGGCAGCTGGAACACAACAGGACGAGCAGAGTCACAGTTTTTTTTTTCAGCCTTGCACTGAGTTTCCATCCTCTCCTCTCAGCTCAACAGAAGACAAATAAAAAGCTCTCTGAAAGATTGCAGCTCTCTGGGTGTATATGTGCTGCTTTGATAGAGATTATAGCAGACAACGTCAGAGGCCTGGAGGAGACAAATCTGTCTCACAGGTCCGTGGAGCACGAGGGGCGCTATCCAGCGTGCTGAAAAGGGAGTGGCTTTCGGTCAGGCTCATTTCAAGCACAAGAAAACAACCGAAAAGCATCGATTTTTTTTTTTTTTTACATTTTACTGATTTTAAAATATTTTAGTTGGATATTTTGACATCAATTCAAATAGTTTCAATGTTTCATTATTTCCCCCCACTTTCTCCTATTTAGCTGTTTTTTTAAACGCCGGACTTGTGCGCTCTGCAGGCATTCATGGAGCGGAGCGCCTATTTGCTGAATAAACGTATTGAAAGGAGCAAACAAAAGAGCCACCCGTTCCTCCTCTTCTCTCTGGCAGAGGCTATGGCAGCACTATGAATTTTAATGTAAACAGTGGCGCTTTGTGCCGTGGCCAGGGGCTGCAGGACTCTCCGGGAACAATGCTCGTTACAGTTGCCAGCTCCAAGTCAAAAACGCAAGAATGGGTCAAATACCCAATTAGAAATAAATATATTTAAAGCCCATTTTTGTATTTTCCCTTTTAGAATGGGTGCTCTTGGATTTAGTTGTAAGCTACAGTAAAAAGCCAAGAATTCAAACAAGTGAAAATGTTTTTATAAAGAGATTTGTTATTATGAGCAACACTTTTGCCCATCTTGGTTAATTATAAAAATAGCAAACTGTCTTAAAGTTCTTCTACACAAGGCTTTTACATGTATATATCATTTTAACCGTGATTACAGTCAACAGGAGGCAAATTGTCTCATAATTTGCATTTAACATCTCAGTCTTGTTTATCTTGAAAATAACAACAACATAAAGCATTTATACAGATTTTGATTTAGTAATTTGCATCTGCTAAAAAAGAGAAATACATATCTAACTAAAGGTTTCCCGTGTTCGATGTTTAGCTCTGTATTAAAGCCAGCATGAGGCTGGGTAGTTTAAACTTGAGACCAAACAGCTGGTTTACAGTCGTGGCCTCGCCTGTCCTTGTCCTTGAATTGTGTAAGAGCCTCGGAAAGGTTATCTGACTCGACGCTTTTATTTGCTTGGCACTGCGGTACAGGCATCGGGGGACTGCGGACCGTGTGGAGGAGACGCTGCCACTATCGAGGCCTGAGATCAACAAAAGGCTCAACAAAGAGAAAATCAAACATGCGTCAAGTGGACAGACTGAGCCAAAACAAATTTCTGTGGTTCAGTATTGCAAAGCGCGTCTGCCTCCCTTTGTGTGGTGAATTATTTATTTTGCGCTCTAAAATTAGCCATAAACTAAATAGTTTAGACCTTTCCTAAATATTACTTCAATGCAACTTAACTAATTTCTTATTAGAAAATAAAACAAAGTTATTTATCCATGTCTGTATAGGCAATATTGAGGTTGTATCATTCCTTGTTTTCTTATTGTTACAGTTTCAATTTTTTTATGTAAAACGGTTTGTTCTTAATTGGTTGCTTAAATGAACTATGCGCAATCAGTCCCGTAGCACATCAAGAGGCAAAAAGAATAGGTCGTTTAAGGCTTCAAGGCCCTCGTTTGATGCTCCAGTCCAGCAGAGAGACACGCCCAACCCGGCCGTCGGCGCGCAGCAAAGCTCATTTATCACTGCCTCCATCTCCTTTTATCCACCAAGCGCTGGGTGAGGCATGGCCATCTTGAAGCTATACGACGCGATTCTTGAAGAAATGCGCTTAAAATGGTGATGTCCGCGCGCGGCCTTGTGCGTGCCGCGGCCTCGGAGGTTTCCAGCCCCATTTACTCGGTTGCATCGCAACGAGAACCCTGAGGAATTTGGACTTTGTCTGATTCAAAGCGAAACCAATGGATGCGTAATCTCCCCCTCCTCCCTCCCGCTCGGAGTGACTCGACCCTTTTTTTTTTCCTTTTTTTGCCTTGCTGGATGGGCCCTCAGCCTCCGAGGCATCATGTTTTGTCTCCAGCATCCTTGTGCAGCACCGGGCAAAGAAATCCGCCCCGCAACCCCCACCGCAGCTGAGCGCAGCGCCTTATTCCATTTCTCCATCTCCATCATTATTGTGACCTCGCGGAATGTCTAAATAATGTCTAAATAAAGAAACTTATGTTGACTTTTAAGCAGTCACGGTGGCTGTAGTGCTAAAATGCAAAACCCGAGCCATCTAAAATGGCAGGATAATGACTTTCTCCAGCGCTGAGGATGACTGCAGGCTGGAGCGCAGCGTGGCGCATCACACAGTATGGGACTGCTAACTGCCTGGATCGATCCTTAATCTCGTTATAATAATACTGCATGGCATATTGGACGAAAACGTACAGGACACTAATCCCAAGTGTGTGTTTGGCATGTGATCGCAACCACGCAGCTCTCCTTAAAATTATACTGATTTCTGCAACAACAAAAATATTCACGGGAAGGAACGATTCTCATTTTATCTGATGCTACATCACATGTGCACATGCAAAACAAATCAAAAGGCGTGAGATAAAAACGTATGCGCAATGATACAACATCCCCATCATGAATGGAAGAGAAAAAATAGAGCCATACGTACAGTAACCATTCTTGACGTACAATGAAAGAAATCTAGGTCCTTCTTTCCACTGGTCTTCAAGCTGAAAGCTGAGTCTCTCTTAGGCCTTTTTATTATTTGGCCTTAAAAATTAAAAGAAAAAAAAAAGAAAAAAATGAAAAAAAAAACAAAGTCTTCGCCAAAGGATCTCAGCCCTCTGAGGTTGTAGGTGTCCTCTACAAGGATGAAAATGTGAAGAAAGGAGTTTTCTTCTGGATGATGATGGTGATGGAGAGCGTTCTCTCCGAGTGGCGTGGGCGATAGTTCAGGAGGAGAAAAAAAAGAGAAGCAGTGATCCTCGGCAGGGTGTGTCCAGGGGAGGGTGTTCTGGTTCGGCTGTTTTTGTGTCTGTGTGTGTGTGTGTGTGTGTGTAATTCCTCGCTCCTCTCGCAGTCTCCTTCTGTGCCTCTGCTGCAATGTTCTTCTTTTATGCGTCCTCCTGGCTGGCAGAGCGCGCTGCTGATTGGCTAATTGTGCAGGGAGGGTACTACATGGCAGCCATTGCAATGCGCTGCTCTCCCATTATCCCCTTCAGGAGAGATCACCAAGAGTCCTCCCCCTCCTCTCTTCCCTCTTCCATCCCTGCCCTTCCATCTCTCCACTCCCTCCTTCACACTGCCCTTCCTTTCTTCCTGCCCCCCTCCTCCTCCTCTTCACACACAAGCAGAGCAGAGTGAATAGGACTCCACCTGCACTTTCACAACAGATGGATGCAGCAGAAGACACTGGATGTGTCTTTTCCCTTTTCCCCATTTTGCACTCAGTCCTGCATTTCCAAAGCTCCTTCCTTTATCTGACAGTCCTCAATTAGCCCTGTCTGAAACTATTGCAAACAACTACACCCCACAGATCTTTGTCTTTTCAAATAAAAGCAATTCATTCTGCAGACTCTCAGAGTCCACGGTTTTTGCTCATAATCACACAATTAAAGCAAATAAGGGAAAAAAGACAAAAAAATGCAAAGAAAAACAAAGCATTAAATCCATATTGCAACAATGAGTGGTTGATTTCTAGACCTCTAGTATGCAAGGCAGATGGTTAGCCACAGAGTCAGGTGCAGACATGGGAATACTAAATTAGACACCCCCAGAATTAATTAAAATCCATTCA
>JAOXNZ010000021.1:7649661-7659662 GCA_028566095.1 Kryptolebias brasiliensis | reverse complement strand
CAGGAGGAGGGGCTTTCATTTTGAAGGACTCTTGGGGTTGAGAGAAACCCTGAAAAAAGGCAACCCCATCTGGAAGTGAGGTGGGGGCTTTGGTGTGAAAGAGATCTAGTGGGTGGTGTCTGACACTCTCTCTTTTGTTCTTTGGTACCACAGCAGTGATGGTGGTGGGGCTCTCCCTGCCGTGGGGGCTGGGCACTTAAACAATAGTGCCGATCTAGGATTTGAAAGCCTTCAATGAACAGAAAGGCAAGAAAGCATGCAGGGAAGGTGTGGACAGAGGGAAAAAAAGCCAGCATGAGCTCACCCCTCTTTTCAATAAGGCAAGGATGCTGCAATCTTGCTCAGAAACACACAAAAATTTAATGTTGAAATCTTTGTGTTAAATATTTAGAAAAATATCTGTTTAAGTATTTTTCTTAGATGTACTTTATGGACATCCAAATGCTGGATGGTCTATAAATCAATCATAAAAAGCAGAGTTGTTCAATAAAATATAATTTGCTGAACCCAAGCAGAAGAGAAAGAATGATGAGTTTTAGCATTGTGGTGGAAGCGTGCCTGTATATGTGGGAGATGGAGAGCTGGAGCTTCATTTATTTTCATTAGCACAGAGTCCATGGGCCAGACTCATGCCTGTTGTAAGCTCATGCAGCACTGAGAGGTGTTCCATGCATAAACTAACACTAAATATCCCAGAGACGTCTGTCCTTGCTCAGCTACAGCAACGCCTCTGTCATGCAAGGTTATTTTTTCCCTCCTCATCTACCCTTTGTTCATTTTTCACATCACTCCTGTACAATCCATGCCATTCATCAGCCATTTCACAAAGGACAGCTGAGTACCTGCAGCAGCTCTCCAGGGTGCTGAATAGGATGACTGTGGGGTAGAAGGAGAAAGGGGGGTGGTGAGGTTGGGCTGCAGCAGTGTGAGTGGCGTGTGAGTGGCTTTATAATTTTCTCATAGGATGGATGGGGGGTTGGAATGATTGCTTGCAGGAAGGGGGAGATGTGCACCTGACATGATCATAAACTGACATGTCTTACATTAAAGGAAAGAGACGCTGACAATGTCATTTCTTATTTGCTCAAACAGGACACAGAGAAGGCCTGTAGACACAGTCGCTGACATACTTACTCCATGTTTCCCTTCATATTCAGGTTTTAAAGTATCCACACTCTGTCACTGTAGATGATAAATAATGCTGCAGCTATTTCTTCTCTCCTTTGCATGTGTAGTCTACTATCCTTGGTAAGGTCAAAATTGTAAAATACATTTTTAACTATCACTGCTGAGACAAGGCTCTCTTTCTTTACCAATCGTGGTGAACAGCGTCATCTGCTGGTGTAGTCTTGGTATAACACTTTTGTTTTGTGTTTTAAAAAAAGTAAATTTCATGCGTTCATTTTCTTAGGATATTGATATAATTAATGCATCTGCATTAAGTTAAACATAATGAAACTCTTTGAATGGGGAAATTAGAAAACACAAAATCTTGCCTTTTATTTGACATAAAACGTGCACGTCAAAGTCGTGTTAATTTAAGAAAAGACACGACCTCTCTCAGAGGAAATGGCCTTGAAACCTTTTTCGTTCGCTTCCTAAATTTTACACAGAACTGAAAAATGTGAAACTAAAAACTGGCACAAGTGCGCCATTGTCAGGTCACTCTAAACCGGTCAGGTGAGATTTCCGCCGGGGGATATACGGTAGTTACCGAGCATAATATTGTCAAACTGGAGTGAAGCGACAGCAAAACCAGAAGTGACGTAAAAATAGGGCACACTTACGTAGGTGTTATTCAATTAAAACAGACGAATTATCACTCTAAACTGCTAAAAAATAAAAATTGACTGTTTCTGAATTTAATCTATGAAACTGTAGTTGCTTAGTTTCGAATAATTTAGTCAAGAAAGCATCAAAAAAAGACAGTTAGCTTTTATTTTGACATCTACCGGATGTAGTGTAGCTGTTGCACTCGCGCTGCAGTCATGGCCGCCGGTTCAGCTCCCGGCCGCTAGGAGGAACAGGGAGGGTTCCTTGTGTCTGGTCCGAGTGTGGAGAAGGAAGAGGTCCGCATCCTAACACAAGAAGACGGGTCCGACCCGAAGCTACGACAGAAAGAGAAGTCTTTCAGTTTGGCTTTCCTTTTTTTTTTTTAGACTTTCTTTACATGGGGACGAGAAATGACATCGTCGACAGGCGAAAGGAGGGCGTTTGCTCATAAAATCAACCGGTGAGACAGAGACCGAAGTTATTGTTTCACAGCCACAGGAGTCTCGCAGTGAGGCAGAGTGACCCACTGCACCGTATGCACACATATAGCAAGTATGCTAGGATTCGAAACGAACAAAAATATAAACAGTTCAGCATAAATACAGAAGTTTAGGTCTTCAATAAAGCCACGGCTTATTAAAGCTGCTTGGTGACAAACACCCGAATCAATGTTGTTGCGAGCTGAAGGGTGTTCTACTTTTTGGATGTTTTGTTTTGGGTGTGTTAAAAATGTTGAGAAACGCTCATTTGTTTTGTTCTCGTGTCTCCTTTGATAAAATATAAATCCATGTGAATTGGAAATGTGGAGAATGTTAGGCTGTTTATCTGTCTGCTCAGTCTTTAAATAACATCCTTTATAAGTGTGTAAGTAAATGCCTTCTTTCTGCTAGTAAGCAGTCTGATTATTGCCTGAGGTATTTCCCATTTTTATTACAAGTGAAATTACCTTCACAAAAATGTACTGTCTTTAAGAAACGCCTTGTTGTTGCAGAACCAGATATTTTTTCCTAAGACAAACAAGATGATAAACTATCAATCACTTGCTGGTGATTATTTTTTCACAAAAGTAAAAAAAATTGTGTTCCTCATTCCTGGGCTGTAACTTTGGTCTATGCTGCATCAGATGGTGGACCAGTGCATATTTGACAGGACTTGTCAGTATACCATAGCATTCCTCAGATCCTGTCTCCTGTAGTGGGTCCAAGACCATTGTTATGTGCCGGATGCAGGAAAGGGTGGGAAATGCCTCTCTGGCTATTGCTTTTGCAGTTGTTAACTTTCCTTTTCCTGTTTTAAGTTTAAATGTGCGGTTTTCACACTGCTCTGTGCTGCTTCGTAAACTGCAACACGTAAAAAGCTTGATGTGTGACCTGTGTCATAATTAAAAGGCGTTCTGCAGGTAGTAGCAGAGGAAGGCATGGATCCTAGCTCGAGTTTGTACCCTGGGTGGGAAAGTCAAAGCCTTTGCAGCTTTGAATATGAGTGAAACAGGCAGTTTGTGGATGTAAAGGAACAGCTGTTTGCTCTCTCTGGGCAGATTGGGGTTTTCTCCTGCTTTGTCTTTAAGCTGTTCATAACAGTTTGGAACAGAGAGTCTGGCTCTGTGCCTGCTCTGGGGAGCCAGCTCGCTAAGTCTCTGTGAGATTCAAGTCCTTAACAGCTGCTGTCCTTCAGGATGGGGAAAGGGCCTCTTAGTTCATAAAGGATATGTCTGAAACTCATAGGCTTAACAATGCAAGTGGATATGCACATGCAACTTCACTAGAAGACATTTAGATAAAGAAAGTAGGAGATGAAAATGATCATCTTTGTAACAAATTATTACATTGACATTAAGCTCTATGGATACACACAAACATGCCAATTTAGGGTGAACTTTTCCCAAACCACACAATCTTATTTTTGCTCCTGGATTTAAATGTAACTTGTTTTTTTCTGGCAAATTTTTCTTGTGCTCAGGACGATTGCTGCAGAGGTCAGAAAACAAGTGACAAGAGACTATGGCTCACCTCAGCTGTCCAAGAAACGGGGAGGTGCACACCACCCCGTGAGTCATCCTGTATTTAAAATGCCAGAGTCAAAGGCCTGCAGGTTTGAAGATGCAATTAGCAAGGTCTAGAAGTGAATGTGTGTATTAGTTTTAAGTTTAAATATGAAGCAGATACAAACAAGAGCCGTGGGAAGACCATTTTAAAACTTGTTGCACCTGATCTTGGTCAGTTATGTTATTTTGGCTGCAAGGTAAAGTTTAAACATGCATGCTCACAACATCCTAGTTGTTTCAAAGGTTGTTGTGCGTTGGAAATTTTGTTTTTTTATGTCAGTGCCTCTAAGGTGTAAACAGCTCTTACATTTTTGTGAACACAGGTGTGAATAATAGTTATTTGTTAAGTTTCAGATTTTAAATGAACCATGTAAAAGCATTGGGCATGAGCTAACGTAGGCTAAAAGTTCATCATAAAAAATGAAATTCATAGAAATCTTTTTACACAAGTTTTACATTTGATAAGTGAGCACTCTTAGTGTGGGACAATCCAAGAAATATACATGTTTTGTGAACAGCTGAGATCTGAGAACTTACATCCCAAAGCAAAACATATTGTTTATAGAATACAGTAGGTTTCTGTGACTTTATTAAACTTTGACACTAAGTTTAATCAAACATCCCCCTAAACTCATATAAATTAAACATTAGGTCAGAAAGTTAGAAAATTATATAATTTTATTATTATACCTAATAAATTGCTTGTGTTATTTTACATATGCCAGAAACTGATACTGGTCTTTAATGTCAGTCATGTCCTTATTGTTCTGTCATTAGTGAATGTTTCTGATCTAGCTGATCAGATTACACCCTTATCATGATGGTCATGTCATAGTTGTGGGTACATAACAGCTTAATGTTTGTTGACAGTTGCCCCTGACGGAGGTGGTTGAGCCTGTGGACTTTGAGGAGTATGTGAGCAGTCACCCACCTGGGGTGGAGCTCGGGCCCCTCAGACAGCTCATGGAGTTCCCCCAGGATGACCTTGAGCTCCTACAGCAGGAGAAAGAGTGCACTACACTGGAGCCCCCTCTGCCTGAGGAGGAGGAGTAAGTCCAGCTACTATTAGACATCTTAGGGTTTATTTCCTTACTTACGATTCCTCTAAGGGCTTTACATTACTGCATGCACAGTGTGCACTGTAATGGAGCACATGCATTACTAGGGGAAAGAACAAAGCCTTTCTCTTTGGCACTGAATCAACATACATATTAAAGCATGCTTTCCTAAATTATTAAAGTGTTTTTCTATGTAGCTCTCTGGATCCCAGAGTGAGAGATGCCCTGGCAGTCTACACAGATGACTGGCTTGTCATTCAAAGAAAGTAAGTGACTGCAGTTGTGCTACTAACAAAACGAGTTTCCTTTGTAATCAGTTGTTAATCTTGTTTACTATTTTGCCTGTTTATGTTTAATGTAATGGACAGTTGCAATATTACATTGACTTTTTTTTCCTGTCTCTTGTAGATATCAGCGCTACAGCACCACATACACCCCTCAAAACTCTGAGCGACAGCGGGAGAGGCAGCGAGGGCTGGTCAAACAGACCTTTGAACTGGATGAGGCTGCTGCCTCTGAGCGCCAGGATGACCAGGTAGCTGATAGTGATGTTGTAAAGATTTGCTATTTTAAACACTTTAAGGTCATTTCAGTTAGGTAAGGGTCATAAGCAAGGTAAAAGGTTACTAGGAGTGAAAATTTAAAAGCAAAACAGTAATCCACTGAAACTTATTTTCTGCCTGGACTAAGAGATAAAGATGATGGCAAGTCATTACAATGGGAAGGGCAATATAAGTTGTATTCTTGTCAGCATCTGTAAACTATTTGCTTTCTTTTCTATTATTCATTCTTCTTGCAAATCATATCGAATGGGTAAAAATGTAAAAGTATGAGCTCCTGTGTTGTTTAGGATGACTTAAAGCGGCGGTCAGTTAGCCTCGATGAGACTCCTCGGGGGAGCTGGGCCTCCAGCATCTTTGACCTGAAGAATTCCTCCCCAGATGTGCTGCTCCCCTCTGTGCTGGAACGAACAGCTGCAGAGGACATGGACCGTCACAACACTGAGGCACGCTCGCAGGGGCGCCACAGTGACCTGCTCGGCTTGTACCCTCCCCCTGACGAGGTTTGTGTCTAACTAGCTTGTACAGTTAAGATCAAATCCTGTGGAATAATTTCACAAATAAACTAATCTCCATGATTCTTGAATTCTAGTTATGATTATTTTTAGGTTAGGTTTTCTCTTGTTTTTACTGTTTTTTAGCGTTATTGCCTTTGTTAAAGTCAGAGGACAATACTTTTTTTTTAGATATAAATAATAGTCTACATAGAAAACATAATGATACACAGCTTAAGTGATTTTTTGTAAACTGTTCACAAACTACTTCAAACTTGAGAGTTCAGCTTTCTGCTCTTGTCAGACCAAAAACAACAAAAGCAGCAATATTTTGATAATTCTTGTTTAGTTCACAGGCTGTTTAATTGTCAGGTTTACATGCAGTCCTTTCAGTGCAACATTGAAACTGCTAAGGTGAAGACACTCAGAATCCACACTGAACACTGTTTCTGTCTGAATGATACACTATACACAAACCTGTATACATGAAACATTATTTTATGACATATATACAAAAGGGTGTTCTGACAGCAAATCTTTGAGCTGAAATAAATTCAGGGATTTGAGGTCTAGACTGAGTAAATACTGCATTCTTTGTCAAACGTCATCAGCAGAAATCCAAAAGAAAAAGAGTTTACAGACTGAACTCACAGATTTAAGACAATATTTCATCAGAAATCACTTCTTCAGACTGTGACCTGCTCCGGCAGAAATGTTACAACGTGCAGTTGGTGTTTAGGTGATGTTCAGTTGTGCTTATGTGTCACCCAAAGTGAATGTTATTCCTTATTTTCCTCTTTTTCTCTCTCCATCTGTCTTTTTGTTTAATTTCTGTATACACAACATCATTTGTCCACTGTGACATCTGTGTAAATGTTCTCTTGATATGTGGCTTTTGTTTTCTCTGGCAGGATGAAGCAGTCGAGAGGTGCTCTCTGCCTGAAGTGCCCAAAGAACACTGCGGTCAGAGGATTATGGTCAAGTGTTTATTTCTGAAGTGAGGAACACGAGGAATTAACCAGCATATAAATATATTATTATTATTTATTTATATGTCTTTTTCTTGGTTTATTCTACTTAAAAAATAAATACTTCAATGCATTCCTTATTTAATAGCATTTGTATGTCATGAATGTTTTCCAGGTTTGAAATCGAAATTGAACCAATATTTGGATCCCTTGCCCTTTATGACGTTAGGGAAAAGAAAAAGGTATAATTTGTGTGTGTGTTTGTCTTCCATTAATTTTATGACTGTTCTTTGAATCAGCACTCATACACTCAGTAAAGCCACTTACGTAACTCTGAGCTCATAGTTGACTAATTGAATTTCCCTTGTCTGAAAATGGTCCTAAGTGGTTTTGCAGTTCAGATCACTGGGTCAAAACTCAATTAAAAATCCTTTATGTACATCACCGTTGTTGTCTTTCTGTGTCCCCTCTTCACTTTTTTCCAACTTGTCTTTCTTCCAACTATGGGTCATCATCACTTTTTCCCTTTTATCTTTTCTCCAACAGATCTCGGAGAATTTTTACTTTGACCTGAACTCGGATCAGATGAAGGGATTGCTGAAACCTCATACACCTCACATAGCCATATCCACACTGGCTCGTTCTGCTATCTTTTCCATCACGTACCCTTCCCCTGATATCTTTTTGGTCATTAAGGTACTTAGAAGCCTAAAACATGTAAATCAAGAATAAATAATTTTGTTTAAGGGGAATAATCATAAGCATGAATTGTATTTCAGCTTGAAAAAGTCCTTCAGCAAGGAGATATTGGAGAATGCTGTGAACCCTACATGGTGATGAAAGAATCTGATTCCTCTAAGGTACTGATCCAATATGTGTTACTGTTGCAATACTTTGCACTTACTGCCAGTGTACACGTTGGACCTTTTTAAAGTCTAGACACACATATTACTCAATTCTGTCTGAATAGATGTAATATCTACTGTCCTGATTGATCTGCTAACTTGGATGGCTGATTCAGCGTATTTTCATCTCTCTTTTTCCACTGCAGCACAAGGAAAAGCTGGAGAAGCTGCGACTTCAGGCAGAGCAGTCTTGTGCTCGTCTCGGTCATTTTCGCATGCCTTTTGCCTGGACAGCCATTCATCTCCTCAACATCGTCAGCAGCGTGGGAAGTCTTGATCGGTCGGACCCAGACTCCGATTCTGGTACTGTGGACACCAGATGTCGTCTTTTTTTATGCAGGCTATTTAAAACTTCCCATTCTCATTTCTACAGAGTGTTCAGCCATCTACATTAACAAAAGTATCTAACTTTACATGGTTTGTCTTTCTGCTAGAACGAAAGGGTCATGGAACCTGGAATGAGAGAAAGAAGAAGGGATTTGAGAGGATGAGTGTTGGGGATGAGATGTGTAACTTTGCTACTTTCCGCCCAGCAACACTCACTGTAACCAACTTTTTCAAACAGGTCAGACTCTGTAACAGTGGTGTTAGTGACTCATTTATGTTTATTCATATCATGATGTAAATATCTGAAATGGAGGAAAAGCTTTAGACAACAATTTTATTAAAATAAAACTTCAGCATTTCAGACTCTACCTTTCCTTTTGCACAATGGAGATAGACACCAGCTTCCTGTGACCCTGCAGGGAAAAGTTGTTAAAAAAATTGGAAAATGGATGTTTTAGACTCACTAAATGAAGCTGGATGAAGATCACTTTCTACACTGATCTGGTTCAACTCCTCTTCCACCTCTTCTTGTCTCATCTGCACCTCCTTGTCTTAGAAAAACATTTAAAATTTTGTAACACAACAGCGCTACTACGCAGCACCAACAATGATCACGTTGATGCGATTTCCGCTCTTTCTATCTCACCTTTTCTCAACATGCAGAAATAAACACAAATCGGGCATGTTGCCTATATGAAATACAAACCCCCAATATTGACTGTCTGCATTTTTTATTGAACATATTTTATTTTATATTAATATTTCATTGATTTTAAGGCATGGTAATTTCATGTGTTTCAGGGATGCATTGAGGGCACCCAGGCCTGTTATCTATGTATTTTATTATTTACTAGCTTTTATTAATTTTTATTTATTCTCATTCATCATAACTTGTTTGGCTGTTTGTCACCACTTTATTATTATGTTTTTACTATTATTATTGTATGTCCTGTTATTTTACTCCAGGTGTTTTAATTGTATTTAAATAAGCAAACCCTGAAAGAAATTCTTTACAGGACACAGCTCTCCTAATGCAGGACATTTTCAGAACAATATTGAAATAAATAAACAGTTCAACCCAAGCATCCACATGTAGATCTCACAATTTTCTGCATTTTTAGTCAGTGTTTCCTTGGGTTGAGTCATATGATCAGAATCACAGTGTTGAGCTTATTCTTGATACAGATAAACAGTATTTTCTTTTGACTGAAGTAAAATATTACGAGTATCCTATTAACTTTGCTTCTCTGTTTGTTTATACCAAGGAGGGTGATAGACTGAGTGATGAGGACCTCTACAAGTTTCTGGCAGATATGCGCAGGCCGTCCTCCGTTCTGCGACGACTGAGGCCTGTCACAGGTAAACACAACACGCTCTCATAATCAACATATTTATGTGAAATCATATGAATTCATGCATAAAGGTTTATCGCCTATGTTAATTTAACTTTGTTTGGTTTTGCCATGCATCAATTATTTATTTTGTCTTTTAGCTCAGTTGAAGATCGACATATCTCCAGCTCCAGACTTGCCGCATTATTGTCTGTCACCAGAACTGCTGCATGTGAAGCCTTATCCAGACCTGCGTGTTCGACCAACCAAAGAGGTGCTGGAGTTCCCCGCTCGCAATGTATACACGCCTCACACCACGTACAGGTGAGTGTTTAGCTATCAAAGGTGCACCCATGCAAACAGACGCTTGACCTATTGAACAAATACATATTCACCCAGTCATTGCATGCGTGCCTCTCCATGTGTGAATATTGATTTTTAATTTTTTTTCCCTGTATTTAGGTCATTCTGTAGTTTTACGCAAGCAGGATAGAGGCTATCAGAATAATAATTTTAATTGAAATGATGTGTTTTTGACATG
>JAOXNZ010000021.1:7629492-7641474 GCA_028566095.1 Kryptolebias brasiliensis | reverse complement strand
AGGAATTGAAGAGATCTCAATGTACTTTCATGCAGAATATAATTGTAAACAAAGTTAAATATTTTAAAAAGTATAAAAGTTAAAACAAAGTACACTGAAGTAGTTAGACTGCAAAAAACGTACAAAGAAAACAGGAAAACAATAGCGTGAATGCTGAATCAGCGTTCACACAAATAATTTAAACTTCTTATAGTTTATTATTATTATTATGGATTTTGTGTAAAAGATCAGTATTTTGTGTTTTTAAACTTTTGTTCCCATGTGGAACAGGTTTTTATTCACAACTTTTTTGTATAATTCATCATTTTTACTATTACCTTATGTTATAGAGTTCAGCATTTTCAAGTATGGTGCAAGACCAGGGTGTGGCCACCATGTTTGAACTCTCGGTCCCGTTTCGCCAGCAGCACTTCCTGTCTGGCCTGCTGCTCAGTGAGCTCTCTCTCATTCTTGATCCTGATGGCGAAGGGTGGGTTCTATGTAGTAGCAGTTAAAAGTCTTTAAGATTTCCCATATTTAACATAAAATATAAAGAAACTTAAAGCATTCTGTGAGAAATACAACAGAGATGATTGATATATTCTTTTGTCACCTGCAGGGCTTTCTTTCTCCATAAAAAGGCCATCAGTGCTGTTCACTCCCTGCTGTGCAGCCATGATGCAGATCCTCGCTTCAAGGACTCTCAGGTCAGAGCCCACGTTGCTAAGCTCTACCTGCCGCTCGCCCCCATCGTTATGGAGACACTGCATCAGCTCCACGACTTCTGTGGTCAGCAGAATTTTATGTGCTGCTAATATTGTTTTCCACCGCTTAAAGAATATTTTACGTGCAGCGGTATCACACACCTGAGAGTCATTTTCTTGTTTCTTTGTAGACTCTTCTGCTCGTGTCCGCCTTGTCACTACCATCGCTGAAGATACTGACCCAGACAGTGGCAACATTATTAGTCAGTCTGTTGCCATGGCAATTGCCGGCTCTCCTTTGCCGCATGCCAAAGCTAACCCATTTGCCCTTCCCTCTGTGGTAAGTGATAGCAGCAAGGGTCAAACTGATCCCCTGGGCTGATGGGTCACAGATCAGCCTCTGTGAAGAAGGAAGCTGCTTCAGTTTGACAAAAGATTTCTCTACAAAAACACTCACCTTAAAAAACAATCAGCACTTTTTCCATTTTTGTTCTTTTCTGAAGTTTGTTTGCTCTTTTTGTCCTGTAGGTGGCTCTCTGTGTTCATTATCATCTTATCACTCTTTATTTTGTTATGTTTTGAAGCTTATTACAAGATTGGTGTTGATTATATGTTTTTATCTGTACCAGACTACTCGCCAGTCCAGCTCTCTGTCTGCTGAGTGCAGCAGGACCCTGCTGGTGTGTTTCCTGTGGGTGCTGAAGAATGCAGATGCAGCTCTCCTGGAGCGCTGGGTTTCTGATTTGTCTGTGCTGCAAATCAACCGTTTGCTGGATCTGCTTCATCTCTGTGTCTCCTGCTTTGAATACAAGGTACAATAACTAGGAACTTTCAGGGAGTTTAGGAGTGATTGGTTATCGTTCCTCTGTCATGCAGTAGCAGTAGGCAGGAATCAAACTTGAAAATGTGTTTGTCCTTTGACACCTAGAGGGAGCTCAGAAGGGAGTTAATGGATAAAAACTGAAATTTTTATTTTCGATCTGATCACAAATGCAAAACTCTCTAATTTAAGAACAGTTCAGCTATTTTTATACCAGGGTTTCTGCAGGATCTTAAAGTCTTAAAAAGTCTTAAATTTAATATGCTCAATTTTATGCGTCAAAAAGTCCAGATTTTTCATTTTAGGTCTTAAAATACATTTAGTTCTGTCTTAAATTTGTACATTCATTCAGTCATTGCTTTTTCCATGAACTTGTTTTATGTTCTGTCTGCATTCATTCGTTCTTTGTGTTGTAGTTCAGTCTGAGGATTTCAGATGTTATCACGCTGCAACAAAACTAACAGCCCATCATGCAGCAGTCCTGTCAGAAGGAATTTATGTACAAATAGTTAGCCTTCCTTGTGAATGACTACAGTTGCTTTGCTCCTGAAACTGATTTTGTTGTACTTTTTTGAATGATTTGGATTGAATTTGACTTTGAATTAAAGGCAATGAAATTTGTTTGAAAAAAAACTTTACAATGACTCATGTTTTGTAATTCATATAGGTCTTAAATTTGAATCGTAATGGTCATTAAAAGGTCTTAAAAAGTCTTCAATTTAATTGACCGAAACTTTCAGAAACCCTCTTCTACGTAAACACCAGATGTTTAAGAAAATGTGTGATCAGATTAGTCCAGACTTTTTCCACAGTTGCTGTTTGCAGCTGTGCATCACAAACTGGGATTTCCTGCTGGAAATGTGTTCTCACGGCATGAAATACGAGCAACTGGGTGCAGCAGCTACTTAGACTAGGATTCACACTCAAAGACTTGAGGAAATGCTCAAAAGAAGTTGCTCTTATGTTTGCAAATTGTCCCACCCACAACTCTTAGAAATGTTTTAATAAAGGTGAAAAATGCAAACAGGAAATCTAAAGCAAATGCTGAGAAATTTTGCATTTTTACTTGCCACCGCTGCAGAAAATGTACAGATTTCTTAAGTGAACCAAACGTGTAAAAAGACTTCAGACTTGCAGCACAAATAACTACATTTGAGAAAGCTGATTTTGTAAGGGCAGCCTTGTGTGTCATCCTTTAACTGAAAGTAATGTTTGAGATATTAAATTTAATGTGTAGTAAAGAGAGGCACAACTGGTTTACCATTTTAATCATATTACTGTTTATACTCGCTGTCAGAAAATGACTAATGACTATTGGTTTTGCAGGATGTTCTTATTTAATAAATGTGCCTCAAGTTTTTTTTTTATTAGTCATCATTCTTTTTATTTTCCTTTTTTTAAATTTCTAAAATAGATTACCACTTAAACCTGCTTTACACACACGCATGCATCTTTCACTATACATTTGAGCTTCTTGAATATTTTCGGACTGATTTTGAACATCGTCTGTGCAGGGGAGGAAGGCTCTGGAAAGGATCAACAGCCTGACGTTTAAAAAGTCTCAGGACATGAAGGCCCGGCTGGAGGAAGCTATCCTGGGTACAATAGGAGCCCGTCAGGAGATGGTCCGCCGCTGTAGAGGTAAATATCATGGGAACTCAATATTATAGCAAGGAAAATGTGATTTGTTCTCTGACTTTTTTAAAAATTTTATAGAAAGAAGTCCTTATGGCCAGGAGAATGTCAGGTGGAGAAAGAACGTCACTCACTGGAAACAAAATACAGACAAAGTCGACAAGTATGTCTTTTTATTATACTAGAATCAGTGCTAACTGTGTATCGTAGTATATTGTGTTTTCATACAAAAAGAGGTGATGGATGTACGGGATGATGATTGTAAGAAATATGCTCTTCCAGGAGTAAGGCTGAGATGGAGCAGGAGTCTGTGGTGGATGGAAATCTGGCTACTGAGGCTTCTCTGATCGTCCTGGACACACTGGAAATTATAGTGAAGGTAAAAAAGAAAAGAAGGATGCACTTTTCCTTCTGTTATCACACACTATTGCCCTTTTATGTAGAATTTTTCTGAAGTTTATGTCTGTCATCTTTCAGACTGTGGTTGCATCAGAACTGAAAGAAAGTGTTTTAGGCGGGGTTCTGCGAGTGCTTCTCCACAGCATGGCAGGCAACCAGAGCGCCCTCTTTCTGCAGCACTGCTTCACTACACAGAGGGCGCTTGTTTTCAAGGCAAGAACAGTTTCTATTAGTGTACAGCAGTAACAGTGTCGCCAAATTTACTGTTGATTCATTATTTCTCACACAAGTTTTATTTCCAGAACTTTCAAATTACAAAAATTGAAAAGAGGTGTTTATCATTTTGTATAAATTTATGTGTTTTTGACATTTATTCTGTATAAAAACTCAATGAAATAACTAAACTAAAGCTTAGCTCATTACATCTTTTCATCTCTGTGTAACCTTTATTAAAAACATGTTTTGTGCAGTTCCCAGAGATGCTGTTTGAGGAGGACACGGAGCTTTGTGCAGATTTGTGCCTGCGTCTCCTCCGTCACTGCAGCAGCAGTGTTAGTTCGGTCAGAAGTCACGCCTCGGCCTCTCTTTACCTACTCATGAGGCAGAACTTTGAGATTGGAAATGTAAGTTTGAAATTGTTTTACCTTGTCTGCTTTAGCATCTTAATAGTCTTGTGTTGTTACTCTAACATTGTAACTTTATGAAAGGTGTAATTTCTTTTTCTTTGTTTTGTATCAGAACTTTGCTCGAGTAAAGATGCAGGTCACCATGTCTCTGTCCTCGCTGGTGGGAACGTCACAGAACTTTAATGAAGAGCATCTTCGTCGGTCATTAAAGACAATCTTGACATACGCTGAAGAAGACCTTGAGCTGCGTGACACACCTTTCCCAGAGCAGGTAGATGGCCGCTTACACCGTTTCAGACTTTTTTCTAAGCTGCTCAAATGGAAAAGACTTAACTAATGTGATGTTTACACAGGTTCAGGATCTGGTCTTCAACCTGCACATGATTCTTACTGATACTGTTAAGATGAAAGAGCATCAGCAGGATCCTGAAATGCTCATTGACCTGATGTACAGGTAATAGGATGCACACAAAAGAAGCAGGCGAACAAAGAAAGTGTTGTACAGAAAACTGGACTCATTCTTTCTTTTATTTTTTGGTTCAGGATTGCCAAAGGCTACCAGAACTCTCCTGACCTGCGCCTCACTTGGCTTCAGAACATGGCAGGGAAACACTCTGAAAGAGGGAACCACGCAGAGGCGGCCCACTGTCTCGTCCACAGTGCAGCCCTGGTGGCAGAATACCTCAACATGCTGGAGGACTGCCGCTACCTCCCTATTGGTTGTGTCACATTTCAGGTCAGTTCAAGCAGTTTAATTCAGTAATTCTTGGACAATTAAGTAAACTAAAGCATGATTTGTACCTCCTAACTTTTGTTGTTTTTCCTCACAGAATATTTCATCTAATGTATTAGAGGAGTCAGCAGTATCAGATGACATCTTGTCTCCTGAAGAGGAGGGCATTTGTGCTGGAAAGTATTTCAGCGAGTCTGGTCTGGTGGGCCTCCTGGAGCAAGCAGCTGCCTCTTTTAACATGGTACGACTCACATTCTCTGACTCCATGGTGACAGGACACATGCAGTCAGACATGGCAAGGTTACAACATTAACATGGCTGAAAAAAAGTTAGGTGATTGATTGGTGTGTGTAGAAATTTTCTTTCATTGTCCTCTAACCACAGGCAGCAATGTATGAGGCTATAAATGAAGTCTACAAGATTCTGCTGCCCATCCATGAAGCCAACAGAGACTTCAAAAAATTGTCAACAGTCCATGGAAAGCTACAGGATGCTTTCAACAAAGTCTACAACCAAGTTAGTTAACAGTCTGATCCCAGGATCAGAAGCAAATAACAAACAAAGCTCACTTTATGCTGTATCTAACATGTGCCTTCTCATTTCTTAATGTTTCCAGAGTTCAGGATGGGAGGTAACAAGTTCATTACTTATATTAAGTATAGTTAGTTTAAAGATACAATAAATATTGTAGTACTCTTTTCTTTTTGCACTGATAACCTTTTTTTTTTTTATTACTTCTTTTTTCCATTCGTGTGTGGTCGACGTGTTAATGGTGAGTGAAAACTGCACACAGTTTTCTTCCTTTTTTGCTTTTTTTTGGTCTTTAGAACTGTATCACATATACTTTCATAACCAAAATGTTTTATTCTAAAGCTGCATAATTGTCCACAAATTAAAATGTATTTTGATCTTTGTTGCATTATGTTGGGGCTTTTTTTATTTCCACCAGCTGACTTCACTTATTTCAGCTTCTTTCTTTTTGTCCCTTCCAGTCTTTAGAGAATGTTTGGGACCTACTTCCGTGTTGGTTTTTATGGTTGCCAGTTTGGAGACTTGGATGAGCAAGAGTTTGTCTACAAAGAGCCTTCAATCACCAAATTAGCTGAAATCTCCCACAGGCTTGAGGCAAGTAGATTTATCATAATGCTAATAAAAATGTCTTTAGAGAAACTTATATCCAAAGATTTATTTCTTTGTTGTACAGGAGTTTTACTCTGTGAGGTTTGGTGATGATGTAGTGGAAATTATCAAGGACTCCAACCCAGTGGATAAAACCAAACTGGATCCTAATAAGGTAAGAAAACATCTTTTTTTGTAATTAATGAAAAAATTGTAATAATATAAAAAACTTTTAACTGTACTTTTACAGGCCTACCTTCAGATCACCTATGTTGAGCCTTTCTTTGACACATATGAACTTAAAGAAAGAATCACCTACTTTGATAAGAACTACAACCTTCGCACCTTCATGTACTGCACTCCCTTCACTCTGGACGGCCGGGCCCACGGAGACCTGCATGAGCAGTACAAACGCAAAACCATCCTTACAACATCTCATGCCTTCCCGTACATAAAGACCCGTATCAATGTTATCCACAAGGAGGAGGTAGGTGTGTGCTTTGGAGGGACCGGAAGTTTATAAAAAATACTCTACATGTTGCCTTTTTCTTTTTGTTTTTACAGATTATTCTTGTCCCCATGGAGGTGGCAATTGAAGACATGCAGAAGAAGACTCAGGAGCTTGCTTTTGCCACAAATCAAGACCCTGCAGACTCTAAGATGCTTCAAATGGTGCTGCAGGGCTGTGTGGGCACTACTGTCAACCAGGTGCCTGTTTTGATTTAAAACCTTTAACGGTTTAAAATGTCCAAAGCAAACCTTCTCAAGTTCCCATTCAAATCAGGCTTCAGTTCTGAGTCAGTTTTTAAACATTCCTCAGCCAGTATGTAACTGTTTCTCCCCCTGCACAGGGTCCTCTTGAGGTGGCGCAGGTCTTTCTCTCTGAGATTCCCGATGATCCAAAGCTGTTTCGCCATCACAACAAGCTGCGCCTTTGCTTTAAAGACTTCACTAAGAGGTGATGAAATCACTCCACACCTCGGGCACAGACTAACATGTAACCAAGAAAATCAAATCCTGATGTTTTGCGTCCTCTCTGGTATTTGTCATGCAGGTGTGAGGACGCCCTGCGGAAGAATAAAGCCCTCATTGGACCAGACCAAAAAGAGTACCACAGAGAGCTGGAGAGGAACTATATCAAACTGAAAGAAGCTCTGGGTCCTCTCATCAACCGCAAGATCCCCCAGCTGTACAGAACCCTGCCAGCTCTAGCTACGCAAACACAACGGTAATTTGAGACATTAACATGTGCACGGGGACACACAACATGAGCTCATACATTTTCTTGAACTGTAACAATAGAGAAACATAAAACCAAACTTTTGTCATAGCTTAAAACCTCATACTTACTCTACTGCAGTTCTTGATAAAAGTTGCTGCACTGATTACAGAACTGAAGCTTGTTTGACTCTAGAAATTATCACCGTATGTTTTCTTGTTTTCATCATCCTTTGGCTGAAGCTTTGTGTTTACATGTGAGTCAGTGGACTGCTGGTTTATAATCAGAAACAGAGCTGGAGACAACGGTAAAATGATGATACAGGACAATAGAAATGTTAAAACGTAGCAATTATTTGATTTTACACACTTTCAAATACAAGTTTAAAGTATTTAGTTGTGACTAAACTGACTTCCGTTGCTCTGTGGGTTGCTACTATAATTTTATCTTATTTCTAATTGTTAAAAATGTTTTTCAAGTAATATGTTTCCTAAAGAAAAATTTTATAGCTCAAATTATTAAAAATTAAGGCCTAGCAATGCATATTTCCTGCTGCCATAGTTTTAGAGTAAGATCATCTTTTGTTGAATGATGGACTCGCAGCCATTTTGCTCTAACCTTAAAAATAACGTTATGCGCTAATCTATTAGTGCTTGGATTATGTGTTGTAAATGACTCTCAGCTACTACCACATCAAATTTGAACTCAATATCTGTAAAATTCACTGACTCCAAAAGTAAATCAGTTTTATATGTACGTCCAATAATTACTGTCAGAGAGTTTCATTGGAATCAGTTCTGTGGTTCATGAGATATTTTGCTAACAGACAAACAGGGTTGACAACAACAGTTAATGTCTTGATTTTAATTGTATGTTGGGGACAAAGATCAGCTACTATCACAATAAATGTTATCTGTAAAATTGACTGAGTTACAGCAGTTTCTGTGTTTTCTAAGGTGAGTTGGCTTCCTACAGTTATTGGCAAAGTTTTACACACAGATCTCGTGCGTTCAGTTAGCGCTCAGAGTATAAGTTGGGGATCAGACTTTGCCACTACCACACCAAATCTTAGCACAATATCTGTAAAACTGAGAGTTATAGCAGTGATTCATGACATATTTTTCTAACGGTACTCACACAGAGACTTGAGCAAAAATGTTATCGCCCTTTAGCCTTCAACGGCCAGTGATATTAAGAAATTTTCCCGTGCATAACAAAATTTGTAATATTAATTTTACACAAAAAAACAAAACCTTTTGTAACCTTCTCTTTTTGTCTCGTAGAAACTCGTACAGCAGGTCCAGTCTCCGCAAAGTCGACTGCTGAGGTGAAGAAACTGGAAAACACAAAACAAGCTGCAGAAATGATCACATCTCATCCCTTCTGTTCGCTCCCCCTCCCCCTCCACCTCACACCAACCGTGTCTCTCATACACACACACACACCATCCTCTTCCTCGTTATTTTACCCCCACTCCACTTGCCCAGCCTCCCAGTCACGCCTTAATCCCACCCAGTACCACCACTACTGCCACCACACACATGCAGACACACTGTTGGTTGTCACCTCTTTCCCTGCTGAACCATCTCCCCCATCAGCAACAGTTTCACACCTCTGTTAGAAAAAAAAATCTCAGCTGTTTATACTGGAAGGTTATCTGCTCTGTAAACATTGTCATTTGGTGTGAGGCTCTTCAGATGCCAGAAAGCTTTCCAGAGTAATCCAGTCACTGACAACCCAAAGTAATCTCTCTGAGCTCAATCTGGCTACAACATTAGTTTTTTTTTTTTTACCAGACTGCAGCAACCAAACAATTTGTATCCAAAATCAAAGTAGTCTGTTTTGTGTCATGTCTTTATTTTTTATTTGTAAAATATTGTTTTAAGCTAACTGTGGTAACAGCCACTACCAAAGTAAAAAAAAAATTGTTCCAGTGAGCTTTCTTTTGTTATAAGCAGACCAAATAACTGACATTCCTTCCTTCTCGAGTTATAACATTTATCTGCACATCTCTTGTTATAAGATTTCAAGAGGTCTCATTCTGTGCAAGCTCCGGTCTCAGGCTTGTAAATAAGGAAGATGCCAGAATTGAGGCGTTTAAATTTTTTTCTTTTTAGCTTTTAAACTGTGAAATTCTCTGTAATGCACTGCAGTCTAATTAGATGTTTATCGCAGAAGCACTGCCTTCAGTCACACAAATATCTCCATCTAGTATCTGAATATGCTTTTCCTGTGTGGATAAGTCCTCTTTAGACTATGTGAGCTACTGTTATAAAGCACTCTACATGTTTATTTTATGTCCACCTCTGTCATTGATTTGTATGTTGTTTTTTTTAGTCTTTTCCTACTACTGTATGCATTAAATTGCACTATTATAAACAACTGTCACAGTAACACTGTAACAACAAAACTATACTGTATGTGCTTTTTTATTTTATGCATTTATGATGAGAACTGTTTTTTTTTACCATTTAGATTTTTATTTATTTACCTTCTCTTCTATTAAACATCTATTTCTACACAACTGACTCGTGTTTATTTGTGGCATTTTGCAACAGAAAGGTACTGACTGACTTGGATAGGTTTTGTAAATTGTTTTTTAAATAGTTTGTGAACTTCTGTGGTGTAATGTAGACTGTACTATTTTATAAGATTGTGTTATAGTAAATATCATAAATGCTAATTATTTGCATTCATGTTGCTTAGGCCAGCGGTTCCCAAAGTTGAGGTTGGGACCTTACTTTGGGTCATGAAACATCAGGTGAGGGTCCCTAGATTGTCTCGAGAAATCAAATTATATGTAAAATATTTGTATTGGCATAAATATTCTGAAAAAATAAATACAGTGATCATGAACTAATAAAATAGTATAGCTGTTAAGCCTGTTTTAATCAGGGTATTGACAGGTTAGTGTACATAAACTGGTCATATTTGGGGTATTGTGCTTTAGTTAAAAAACAAACCACAAAAGCAAACATTTTAAGGCTTATTTCTGATCAAACATACACAATACAATGTTTTATAGGTCTGGTCTAAAATATGTGAACTGCTCTTTTCAGAAAGGGTCTTACTGACCTGTCAGAGTTTTGACGGTTAAAATAATTTTCGCTGAACATGTACAGTACCATGCAAAAGTTTTAAAACAATTTAATTTCTTTGTATAATGGTCTTGATCCTGTTCTCTGGTGAGATATGGTTCAGGTGAGAACTATCTTTGCCTGATGGTTCAGGGTTTTTGCTAGACTTTAGTTTAGTTTAGCTTTTTTTTTCATGATGACTTTGTATGCATCAGAAATAAAGGCTTATCCGTTTATTCCAATAAATGAAGGTATCAGTTGTTTTAAGAGTAAATTCAATGAGTCGCAAATAAATTTCCCACCAATATAAGGACCTCCATTAGTTGTTAAATTTTTATCAAAAAGTGTATAAATAAAATGGTTTTTCTACTCTTCTTTTGTCCTGAAATGTAAAAATACTTATAAAAGTCCACAGTTTGTTTTAGCTCTTTAAAGGTACTAATATGTACCGTCATAAAGACGGGTCCAAATTCATAAAGCTAGAAGCTAACTCTGCACATATTGATGGTTAATGTGTCCTCATATAAAAAAAATATAGGCAAAATTTCTGAACAGCTTCTAACTACCACGTGTGTTTGTTTACCTACAGAAACAGCTGAAGCAACCGAATATTGGTCAATAATGGCAACGCCCATGAGATGGAAAAGTTTGACCAGTTTGATATGTTGTATTTACACTTAGATCTCTTTGAGTCAAGTATGCAGAGAAATGTGCTTTGTTTACATTGAGTGCATACCCGCAGTTCAGAAATGCACATCAATATATCTGAAAAACTACTAGAGGGAACTCTTCAAACCGTGCCGTTTGATATAATTCAGGATAACCTGTTTCTCATGTTTGATTTCACAGTTTGAAATGAGTTCCTTTCATTTCAGATGGCAACAAACTGTTTTTTTTTTTATATGTTGTGTTTACATAAACCCTAATGACGAGTTGCATTATCTCAACTTCAAGCTTTACTTCAAACTTCTTTTGTGGTTCTGGACCATGGTAATTTAGTGGGCTCTGTTGACCGGAAAGGCTGCAGACCTTGCTGTAGGAGGTCCGGCGTCCATTTTGGGGACTGCTGGCCCTTTAAGAGCCGCGGGAGGAGACTGTGGAGGCTGGGGATGGGGTCCGGAGCATCTCGGCTGCGGTGTTTTTGTCTGTCAGTGAGCGCTCCTGGGCCGAGAGGGCTGGAAGGATTTCTGAAGGGCAGGTAAGAGACGAGGACGAGTTCCATCTCCTCTCTGTGTTAGTGGGAAATAACGGGATTACTGAACGCGTTTGAGGCGCTTCGGTCGACGCGCCTTTGACGGGACTTTCTTTTGTGAAGCGTCGGCTCTGCCCAGTGATTCCGCCGGTCATTTCTCCGAAGTATCGGATCCCCAGAAACCCTAAAACCACCTCTAAATGCGATTAAACCTTCATGGATGCGTTCAGTGTTAGAACTGAGTGGGTTTTAGCTGTTCCGCGGCAGCCTTTCTCCAGCTGCACGGATGCGTCCCGGAGTGTTTCGGTCGCTGCTGCTCCGGTGCTTTTTGTTGTTCAGAGCATCACCGGAGGCGCCTCCAACACACAAGCCCCTCATTCTAATTCTGTCAGATTATCTCTACAACACCTGAAAGTGCTCCTGTCGGACCAAAACAAAAAAAAAAAAAAAAAAAGGAGTTTAATGCTAGATGTAATTTT
>JAOXNZ010000021.1:7609306-7626143 GCA_028566095.1 Kryptolebias brasiliensis | reverse complement strand
AATTTGTCTTAAAAACATTCCTGTTGCTTCAGGCTGTTAATGAGTCGCATCAAATCAGAATAAATTGATTTAACTATTTTTGCTGGGTTTTTTTTTAAGTTTACTCTTAAATTAATTATTCATTTTGTCACTTTAGTAGTTCTTCAAGCTGCTAGACAAGAAGTTTTTGTGCATAAATTGGTTTAGTTTATAAGCTTGGGATATTTCAGTATTGATGTAGTGAAGCTCTGCTGATGCAGAAAAGACAGCAAGTTAATACTCCCACTTAACACTGTCAACTAATGAAACTAGTGTAGTGAGGTTTATAGAGAGCATATGGTTAAATCTGACTTTTGTAATCCTAAACAAGGAGCTGATTATCTTCTTTAATAATGTGAGTGATCTCTTTTAATACATTATTGACTCAGATAAGACAGATGGGCTGCTCTGTTCAGTAAGTGACTTAACATGTTGAGAGTGTGTGTGTGGATGTGGATGTTTTCCTGCCCTCATTTGTTGTCTTTACGCTCAAGTGCCTTCATTAATAAATCCTTTCAAATCAGAAAGTCATTGATGAGATCCTTGATAGGAAACCACTTAACAGCTTCACCATTGAAGGAAGTTTACTTCTGCTCTGGAGTGGTGTCCACTCTGCACCACAACACACACTGATGTGATGTTTAAACCCGAACTTTGCTCCGACTGGCCATTCTCTTCGTCTCACTGCTGTCTGAACTTTGTTGTCCTCCTCTCTTAAATTTTCCTCCAAACTCACTCTGCTTCTCTGCTCTGCATCAGTCTTAATCCCCACCTCCACAACTGCTCAGGAATTTACTCCCAAATGCTTTTTTCTTTTTTTTTTTCTTTTGGTGTGTATCTTTTTTCCGGTGCTGCTCCTTGCTGCTCAGCCCCACCCTTGCTCAGTTTCCTGTTGGAGGTCAGCACAATGACCAATAGCAGACTGGCGGGTATTTACTCTGCTCCTGTTCCAGGAGTAATGTGAGCCGACCAGCCCCTCCTTTTGGCTTGACTCATGCTACCACTAGACTGCTGAGGCCCAGTTACGGTCTGCTCCTCTACACCATCATTCTTTAATGTGAAAAACAGGACTTTTATTTTTTTCAAGAGGGCAGACAGTCATGAACATCCCATTGGGTTATAATTTTACTGTCCTGAATTAGTCAGAAACCACATGTCCTTTTAGAATGCATTAAAACAGACAGTATTACCATGTTAATATGAGATCATCTGGCTTCAGAACAGTTGGCAATGGCCCTTTACTGTATGTCAAGCAGTGACGTACTCCATTCTGTCATTTTAAGCTCAGTGGCAGCAGAGATTTGAGAAAAACAAAGAAATCTCTGAAACTGCATCATCTTTAGTGACCTTTTCTGTAACCTGTAAGTCTTGTGAACATCTATATTAAGGTTTTTTGTTGCCTGTTAAACTAAAAGGGAGAAAAAAGGGTTAAAGTGTGTTTTTTAGGTCAACAATGTGTTGCACATTGTGTGCTTTTTCTATCGTAAGTCTATTTTGGAGGTTTAGAATAAACAAATGGTGTGATCTGTGTGGAGCCTTTTAAGACGGTAAACTTTATTGACTCACTTGCCTTTTTTGTAATTAAAAATAAAATCTTTTTCCCTTAACAAATACACACTAAAAACCTCCAGGCTAATTTTGTTTTGTCATAGACAGATAATGAGTTTGACCCAAAGTTTATGAAAGTAACATATTTAATGCTTCTGGAGAACAATGCATTTTAATCAGTTTTAGTTTTCTTTTTTTTTGTTGTTGTTGTAATCTATTTCTAAATTCTTGTGCACAACTCTGAAGAAAAATATTCATATTATTTACTGTTTTTTCAAGCTTTTTAGTCATTGTATTCACATAAAAACAAAATGAAAATGAATAAATTGCATGTTTTTTACAAAAAGAACAAATTTCAGTAAATTGTATTTCATAGCAAAACTGTTTCTAACTCTGAACTAATCTTTTTACATCTTGCTGCCTCCATCTGTCCCTTCATGTCCAGGTGACAGTTTATCAGTTTTAGGGTGTGGTACCTCTCATTGAATTTTACAGTAATGAAATCTGGTTGCTTTAGTCAAGATTATGCAAAAATATATTTTCCCCAACATATTTAAAATCTCTGTTAAGGGCCAACCTTCAATTTTTTAAATTCCAGCTTTATTCCTATTTATTCCCATAAACTCCCGGTGATTCCCATTAATTTCCATGGAATGTTTCCAACTTTGAAAATTCTCATAATTTTTAAAGTTTAGTGAAGAATGACACGGCTTATCTCTGACCCAACCACTGGGTCAGACGTTTTGACCCAATATTTGATCAAACCAATCCAACCTAAGACCCAACAGCTTTAACTTAGTAACTAAGTTCTCAAAATAACCCAGCAGTTTTTAGTGAGTAGCAGCAGATTTAATTTAGTCTCAGCTGCTGGATTTGCTGGAATCCAAATTTCAGAACTGATATGTTCTTTTCATTTGAGAAGTTTCCATCTAAAAGCCTCAGCAGCATTTCTTCTTTCTTTCCCCTCTTTTTTTCATTAAGATTTGCCCCTTTTTCCTTCACATTCCCATACGTTCTCTCCCACCTTCCCTCACATGTTGCTCTGTTTAGCTTCCCCCCCCCTCTCCTCTCCTGCTCCCTTTTTTCTCCTCTCATTTGTGCTTTCCTCCTTGTTACTCTTTCTCCTGGGCTGGGAGGAAGTGACTGGTTTATTTTTGCGTCCTTGGGGAACACAGAGATGAAAATCCCCTTCCTGTAACCCTTTCTTCAGCAAATCTCACACCGTTATCTCTGTTTAGCAACAAAACTGAACTTGATGACGGTACATAAAGTGATCTGAGACCCTTTGACCATTTGAAAAATGTGCCTTTTTCTCAGCAGGCTGTGGCAGATGTTTTTTCTAGATAAATTAAAAACGGCTAAATCACTTGCCATTGGTATAATTTGTGCCCCTAACAGAATAAATCAACCTAATAAGTACAGCTGTGTTTGTTGATCTGTGGGAGTCTTCAGGCCTCAGACAGTGTTGACGTGTTGGGGGATCTGTGTGTTTTCATGTGTGGTGTAGGAGGCAATGGGAGTTTGGATAGGCTCCTCTGTATCATTTTTCTTACACAAGTATTTGGTATCTGTGCCAGCAAAAGGTTTATAAAGTGAATTATCTGCATAAACTACTTTGTTTTATTTCATCCTGTAGTTTGAGGATACATTTTCTTTTTACTTTTATGGAATTTATAGGTTTCTATTCAGTTTGGGATGCAGTTATGATGAGTTTTCTTCAGCATCTTTCCAAAACAGAGCCACAAATAACCCGTTTCGACAGTTAAGGAGCCCCGGTTCATCTTGACAGCGGTTCAAATTCTGCCTGCTTTATTTCCACTTTCTTTCAGTGTGCGGGTTCACAACAGCACTTCATCAAATGTTTGTTTGTTTTGAGGCAGATTTCTTTGCCACACACTTGTACACTTTGTGTTTCTCTCAGTCTCTCTGTCTCTGAGATGCCCCTCCTTGCTTTCTATTAGAACCAGCTGTGGAGCTGGGGCCTGAATGAATGACTCTTTGTCGAAAAGATCTTTTTCTCCCACTGCCCCCCTCCACCCTCTATGGCACTGGCTGACAACACTATTAAACTGAACAACAACAGGTCCTGTTAAGATATTATGCAAAGGTCACACATGACTGAGAAGATTTCAAACAAAAAATGTCGACCACGCTTTTACACGGCAGCCTGAGTCTGAGCCGCTAAAGCCAAAGTCTGAGAATCAGCAGACGCTGTCACCCAGCTTATCCACTGAACAGCAGTTAATGAAGGGAATGCATTAAAACACTCGTGAAATCGGTCTCGCCTGCATAGGTGATTTCTGTTCCCACCAAACTGGAGGGTGTGTTTCTGTGCCATGGGATTTGGGAGCGTTAGTCACAAGAAAACAGCACGCATTGCCCAATCACATGGGAGGGCAACTCCCGCTCCTAGCCTTGAATTGATTAGAGCGCCCTGAGCTGGAGGGAGGAACAGGGTGTGAAGGGAAGAGTTTCAGAAAGCTGGGAGGGGAGAACGTAAACATGGATCATCCATGAGGTCGAATGAGTGGCATCTCCTAAGGGTATATTCTTCACATCCGGCTCGTCGGTCGAAACCACTGGAATGTTTTGGAATGCTTTTTCTGGCTTTGCAACCTGTCTTTAAAGTCTCATGGGGGCCACTATTTTGTAACCTGTCTGTTTTTATCATAAGTCTGTTTTTATCTCTGTGTCAACAGTGCCAGACACCTTTAATGGGGTTTAATGTATGTGTCTTGATGACTAAGTCCAGATAGTGCCCTTATTTAAATTTTTCTAGCCTTTAAACTGCTACAACATAAGCAGTGACAGCCAAAGTTCAAGTTTCCTTTGTTCATGCTTCCCCACAGGTGCTGACTGTAAAAGGGCAAGAAAAAGAAAGAAGAGCAAGGAGCCTGGGAGGAGACAGCCCATCCTCACAGCGCAAGCAGCTGGTATGAAGCAGAAATTAAATCCCTCTTTTCCTAAGTCACAAACCATTCCCAAGCTAGAGAAAAGTAGACTTCACCTAAACCAGAAAGGCAGTGGAAAAATCATAAAGATCTTTCCTTGGAATTGGAAAATGTGATTTTTATCACCTGTGGACAAAACCCAAAGGTGGACAATAATACTTTTGCTTATGTCTGTGTGTGTTAAAAAAAATCTCATGAGCCACTGAACAAATTTTAATGAAACTTGCAGAAATGCGACATCTTGTAATACACACTTACACAGAATGTTATTTTCAAAGTTCGAGCAAAATGACTACAACTTCATAATTTCTTAACAAGATGATCTGTAACTCTGATGTGAAAGGTGGCAGGCGATATGCATTCCTTCAAGGAATGCTAGGCCTTTAATTACTTTTTAGGAATGTTCAACTTTAATCCTCTGTAATGGCAATAATCACAAGGCGAGCCAGCGAGTGGAAGCAGTGAGTCTGATAAACTTAGGAGAACCGGGTTCAAAATACATCCTGGCATTTTAAATGACTCCCTGGGATGATCTCGATCCTCTGACACACCAAAGAGACAAGAATGTTTATACATGCCGTAAATCAACCCTCCAGATGCAATGCATGAGTTTGGTTGTGAATAAAAATAAAACGGAAACAATTTGCATAATGAAATGACAAAACCACTGCATGATGTGATTAGTTGTGTGACATCCCACAGGACATACCATAGACATGTAATTTGTAATGGATGACCTGCATCTTTCCCCCTTGAGGGCCAGCTTAATCTTAATAGCAGGGAATGGAGGGAGTTGACCAGGCGGTGCTAGCTTCCTTTAGTTTGGTTTGGTTTGAAGCTGTGGAAGGTAGGGGGGGTTGTCCTGGTTGAAAATGGCCGGGGAGAGTTGTTTGGACAATGGTAGTATGTTGCAGGGGAAAGGCGAACACTGGTTTCTGTTCAAGTGTCATATCAAAGGAACTCTGTGTAAGAGCTGAAAGAGGGAAGAAGGTCAGACACTCCTCCTCCTCCTCAGCAGACACTCATGGGAATATGTACACACATGCTAGCACATCTGAAACACCCAGTTAGCCACTGATGGAAAAGCAGATGCGAAGGCCGGGTGGCGTGGGCGATTTGGGGGGGATGTTGTGGGAGGAAAAGCTTCCAGAGAAGAGACATTTGAAGCCGAAACAAATAGGAATGCAAAGAAATGAATTGAAGGGGAAGAAAAAGAAAACCACTCGGTAGAATCAAGAGAAACTGAGTGGACGTTAGCCTTTGTGTCTGGATGGGATGTTTGGTTACTAAACTACAGACTAATTATATCTCATCAACTGTCCTCCTTCTGTCCTCCACCCTGTCCTGCCCACAAACTCTCACACTCAGTTTCTCTGTCACACACACACTGTGTCACTTCCAAACACTCCTCTGTGTCACTTTCTCACACATTTGGCCATACCAACACTGCACTACAACATGCAACACGTAATCAGTTTGACACTTAACACTGAAGACAAACAGACACTCAGAGTGAAGGATGATGGCAGGGAGCCTAAATTCCTTTTCTTTAATGTTTCACTATGGTATTTTAAATCAGCAATCCATCTTTTGTCAACCTCCTATAGTTTGTACAGTATTTACAGATGTGGATGAATTTGTTTTAACCCTTCAATTAAGGAGAAAAAACCCCCACAATGGTCAATGACATAACTTGAAACTGACAAAAGTAATAATATTAAAACATTTACTGAAAATCAACTAATGAAAATCAGACATGCTTTTGAATTTTGGGTCACCTGAAAATAAAATAAAACAAACTAATGAAACTGGTCTTGACAAAAAGAATGGTACCTCTAACCTAATATTTTGTTGCACAACCTTTTGAGTCAAACAATTTCTGTAACTCTCTTTGCGATTTCAGATTTGAAGGGTTCCTTCTGCAGACTGCAGGTTCCAGCTCCTTCCACAGATGTTCAACAGGATTTAGATCAGAGCTCAGAAGGCCACTTCAGAATAGTCCAATGTTTTGTTCTTAGTCATTCTTGGGTATTTTTAGCTGTGTGTTTTGGGTCATTATCCTGTTGGAGGAACCATGACCTGTGACTGAGACCAAACTTTCTGACAGCACATTTTGCTGTAGAATGCCTTGATAGTCGTGGGATTTTGTTGCACCGGCACAGACTTAAGACACCTGTGCCAGAATATACCTGAGCCAAAACTTGCCAAAAAGCTCCAAAGAACATTAACGGAAAGGTTTGTGGCTTCTCAATATGCATTTTGGCAAATTTCAGTAACATTTTTCTTTTTTTTTTATGATTTGATGTCGTTCTCAGTAATCTTTTTTGACTTTAGTTTGGCTCAAGCATCGACAGATGGTGTGATCTGACACTGATGTACCTTGACCTTGGAGTTTACCTCTAATCTTTTTGGAAGTTGTTCTGGGCTCATTGGTTACCATTCATATTATCTTTCTCTTCAATTTGTTGTCAATTCCTCTTGTGGCCACATCCAGGGAGGTTGTCTCCAGTCCTGTGGAGCTTAAACTTCTGAATAATCTCTGCAGCTGTAGTCACAGGAACGTTCAGCTGCTTGGAGATGATCTTATAGCCTTTACCTTTAACACAAATTTATTTCTAAGCTCCTGAGACATCTCTCTCCTTAGCAATGACTGAAGTTCAATATTTGATTTTTAGTATTTAAATTTTTTTTACTTCAGTATTATTATTAATAGTATTATTATTTCAGTAACCCTTGTGGGTCTTTCTTTTCTTAATGAAAGAGTACACATATATACAAATTTATCTTCGTCTCCATGTAAAGCTGACTAACAGTTTATATCTGGGTCACTGGATAAATTCCTCATGCCCTATCTAACTGTGTGATTCTTCCCACCATTTGATGGGAGGGGGGGGGCTTTAAATGTGATTGTTGAATGAGTATACTGTGGGTGAATGCATATGTTTCCACGGCTCTATAGTGTGTGGTCATCTCGGTACAGAAAGGTGATGAAAGAGTACAGATAAGAAGAATCACACAGAGAAATTGAACTGAACACAGCAGCACTTCAAAAATACCAAATCAGTTCAGTCAGTGTTTCCAAGTGCCCTACTTTTCACAAACGAGCAAGCACCAGTTATGGTCACAAGACAGAGACAGCGGGAGAAGAAGAAACAAGAAATGGCCTCATACTTGACTGGATATGCATTTAGAAAAACCTGCAGGTTTTTAACTAAAACTTGTGATCCCAGTTCCTTAAAGCTACTGTAATATAATGATGTTCAACTTATGCTGTTTGTGGCTTAAACATTACATCCCCTGTTCCCACAAAGCGATGACCTAGAAAGTTAATCTTTTCCAAGAAAACACAAAGTCTGAGCAATTGGAAAGAGGAGGCTTTATGCTGTTGCTGAATGTGTTGCATTCTATGTCAGAAAAAAAGTAAATCTCATGTTTAGTTTGCTTGTTTTTTTTAATCAAATGTATTACATTAGAAGTAAAAATATAAATAGAGATTTATTCACTATGTTGTGTAAAATAAAGTAGAAAAGAAGTTGATGGGGGAGAAAAACAGAGTGATGTCTGATTATCAGCTGATTCCAAAAAGAGGAGAAATGAGCAGAAAACTTTAAAGAAAGGACAAGCAGAAAAAAAAAACTGTGGTGGAAGACATTTTAAAAAAGCAAAGGGGGGGGGAAGGACCAGAGAATGTCAGCAAACCTTAAATTGAGAGGCGAAGTAAGTGTGCATGGATGATTCCTAATAAGGCTGCAACTGGCAAACCTCTGTCCTGGAATTAGCTGCCAGGAAACTTTCCCCTGTAACCCTTCTCTGTGCTGCGAACAGAAGCAGATACACAAGCAGCTACGCTTCAGAAAATGAGCAGATAAAATTAGAAATGGGGGGAGCAGGGTGGCGTTGTGAAAGAAAAAGTCAATTTATCCCTAATCATCTCCCAGAAAGAACAATAAAGTCAAAAAAGGCAAGAATCTTTGGGCTTCAGCTGAAACGTGCGGAATGCAGTGAATGACTCTTTAGTTATGTTGATGGTTTTTGGGGGTTTCATTTCAGGATACACAGTAGTTGTTGTCATGCATTAACTTTGTCTTAAAGAAAGAAAATGTGTTTTTAAACAATGTTTATATGTTTATCTTTATTTTAAACGTGAGTTTCTCCACAGGTGGGAGTTTTTGTGTGACTGAGAGGCAGCCACAGGCTCATCATGGCTCAAGTGCTGCACATGGACCCTGGTTTCCCAGGTACCGCCTGTGTTTATTTTTACTCACAATAATAAAAATAAAGGCAACATAAAAATAAGTAGTCTGACTAAATCGTGAAAAAAAATAAACATATGAGCCAAATAAAAACAGGTGACGTTTTGCACAGGGTGACTTTTATACTTTTCAGAATTGTATGTTTGTTATTTATAGATTTTTGTTTTATAATGTTACATATATTTTCTAAGGACAGACAACAAAAAGTTGATTCCAACCTAACATTTGCCGCTTTTGCTGATTTTTTTTTGATAACTTTACCTATGGATGTTATTATGTAAACCTAACCAAGTATTTTTAACTTTTTTCAGGTCATTTTACCTCCTAATCCTGGCCATTTTTAAGTCCTGCACGTATCAGAACCTTATAGAATGTAGTGTGTGACGGGACTCAAACAGCCATGAGATCTGATTGACAAGAATACAAAAAGAAAACTAAATTTAACAACAAACAGGTCAAACTAAACTTCTGACCACAGTTAGACTTTGAAAACCAACCCTTTTTACTCTCTTGTTTATTGTGTATTTTAAACATTAACCACAATTTTTTCCAAACATTAAACAAAAACTTAGAAAAATCTAACAAAGGAGTAAAAGTAAATAAATTAAAAATAAAAACCCTCAGCTGACATGATTCAGTAGTTTTTTTATTGTTTATTTGTTTTGACTGTTTTATGTGTTGTTATGAATAAGTAAAAAACAAAGTAGAATGGAAGTTAAAAAAATATAAAAATAAAGTTGCTCTTTGGATGATTCTCACTTCAGGAATAAAACCTTTTTTATTTAATAAAGTGTTTTAGCTGATGTATTTTTATTTATACTTACAGGATGTATTTTTTTTAACCACAACCTTTTTTTATAGTCATACTTAACTATTTTAGTCAATAGCATTTCATATGGATAATTAATGAATTTGGTTAAGATTAAACCTGAATCAGCTAATATATAAAATTCTCACTAATTATTTTGTAAGACCAGGTTAGACTTAACTGCAATCCATTTAGTGCCTAATTTGATTAATGTTTCAGAGTACATGCATATACGCAGCAATCCAGAGATTATGTTGTTTTCTAAAGTCTGAAACAAAGATTAGACGCAGATTTCCGTTTGTTTAAAGTTGATTTCCTTCCCCCACAGGGAAACTCAACCCGCCTGCTCCTCCATCCCTGCACACCAAAGAACAGGAGGCGCCCTACTCAGTGGAGACCCCCTATGGCTACCGTCTGGACCTAGACTTCCTCAAATATGTTAACGACATAGAAAAGGGGAACACTATGAAGAAGGTGCCTATACAACGCCGGCCACGCTATGGCTCCCTGCCCCGTGGGTACGGCTACGCCGGCTCCTGGTGGACCTCCACAGAGTCTCTGTGCTCTAATGCCAGTGTGGACAGCCGGCATTCCTCATACTCTTACTGTGCCCCAGGCTACCACACGTCACAGAGGCCCAGTTTTAGTACTGCTCGGGTGGAGAAGACCCTTTTAGATGCTCGCAGGAAGCTGGAGGAAGAGAAAGAAGGGCGGAGATTCTCTAACCTAGGCAGCATGCACAGCAGTGTAGCAGGCTCTAACACCTCCATCAGCAGTGCACACAGCTTCAATCGGGCTCAGGGTGGAGGTGGGTCCTTTACGCCATTGAGCTCTGGCCTCTCCACACCAGTGACTCCAACCCCTGCCCACTTACAACATGTCCGAGAGCAGATGGCTGCAGCTCTCAGGAAGATAAAGGAGCTTGAGGAGCAGGTGAAGACCATCCCTGTGCTGCAGGTTAAAATTTCTGTGTTGCAGGAGGAGAAAAGGCAGCTCAGCGTCCAGCTAAAGAGCCAAAAATTTCTTGGCCACACTCTGGGTTTTAGCCGAAGTCGTGCCCGTGGGGAGCTCTACATTGACATTCCTGAAGAGGATGTGAGCACTGGAGCTAAAATTAGCAACAAAACAACAGATGCTGTGTCTCCAACCACAGCTGAAGCCTCAAAGCAAGACTCAGGTTGTGAGATTGAGGACACAGTGATTGTTGGCGGTGCCCGACCAGATGTAAAGAGGGAAGTACGCACCATTGGAGTGGGACCAGAGGACTGTAGGGGCAGTCGTGACGTGGGGGTCTGGGTTCGGGAGAAAGATCTGGGTCTGCTGTCTGAGACAGAGACTCTTAAAGATGAAGTAGGTCAACTTGAGGGCAAGTTAAAGAGGACAATGCAGGAGCTGCAGGCTGCTCAGCAGCAGGTCACAGCAGTCCAAAAGGCCCCTCGGGCAGAGCATCCAGTAATAGCAACCAGCATGGGGTGGCAGGAGCCACAAGGCAGCAGCCTGCACACTCTGGTCAGCTTCACACAGCAGCCACATCAGAGAGAACAAAGAACCGTGGGGATCCAGGTGTATACACTGGAGAAACCCACAGTGGTGGAGGTGGGCACATTGCTCCGAGCAGAGACCTGCTTCTCCCCTTCACCTAAACCAGCAGGTGGAGTAACAGAGGGACGCCACAAAGGACAAACTGAAGGTCTGAACTGAGCTGGTGAAGTAGGACAAAAGACACTTAGTTACTTGTTAAAATATCATCTTTATCCAAACATTGAAAGACATTTTGTAAAACATATAAAGCTCATTATTTGATGAGTGTTAGATGCTATATCAAAATGTGCAAAACCATAAACATACTTAAAGTCTAATACAAGAACACCACTAAATTTAGCATGAAAACCCTAATGTTTTTATACAGACTTATTGAATTTTAACAAATTTTATTGTCACTATGATGTCTATTTTACTGCATTTCGTAAAATATTTTTTGAAATTCTTAAAAATTTGTTTCCATCTCTTAGAAGGTCCAGTTGAGTTGCCGATTGCAGTCAGCTCCAAGCAGGTACGGGATGTCCTGAAAAGCGGGTTGTCTACCTCTGTACCAGTTGCTAATCCTGCCATTGTTGTAGCATCTGGTAATCAAACTGGTTTGGTTCATTCCAAAGAAGAGACACAAACAACTAGTGAGCACAGACAGTCACAACCAGGTATGTGGACTGAGCTCCTCCACCAGTATCCTGTTTTATTCTAACCACATCAGGTTTCCACTGTTTGATTGATGATGTCTTTTTTTAGCCTCATCTCCTCAGTCTTCACTAAGATCAATTATGAAGCGCAAAGCAGAAGGTGAGCCAGGCTCTCCCTCGACAAAGAAAAACCTGCAGTTTATTGGAGTCAATGGAGGGTGAGTGTCCATTATTGCAGACCAACAATGAACAATGTCTATCCACTGAGCTGTGGAATGATTTGAGCCAAATCAATGGTATTAGTATAAAACTAGAAATTATTAATGAAGATCAGTTGTAGCCGTTTTGCATGATCTCATCAGATCTGTTAGCACTCAAAGTAAGAGTTGTGAATGACTCTCGGCTACTACCGCAACAAATCTTAGCACAATGTATGTAAAGTTGGCTGAGGTATAACCATTCTTGTGTTTTTTAATCAGTTGTAGATGCACATCCAGTGATTACTTTTTGCAAATTTCATTAAAATGTGTCTAGTGGTTCTGTCATGAACCACTAGAACCACTAGTACACACAGAGACACAGCTAAAGCATTATTGTCCACCTTTTGGCGGCGGACAATAATTATTATCTGCTCAAGTGAAATGCTAAATGAGTTCTAAGTTGCTAAGTTTCTGAACTGTGAAATGACTAAAAGTAAATTGTCTTACAGTTATGAGTCCACTTCATCAGATGATAGCAGCAGTGAGAGCTCAGATGAGGGGAGTGACTCCAGTGAATATCATGAAGCCAGAGAAAAACTACCAGAACCTACCATCCAGCACCAGCACACAACCCTTACTAAGGCTCCCCCACCCCAAGAAGGAAGCACCAGTGTACCTCAGCAACCTGCAACAAAACCTCCAGACTCGCAGCACGGTCCCAGCCATTCCACAACTGTAGACACAAGACAGTTGAAGAAAACTCCTCGGTCACCAGCAGCAGACACTATTGTCCAAAAATGTGCCTCAGAGCCATCAGATTCCACCTCTACTCCTCCATGTCCAGTTAAAGATTCTGCCTCTACAGAGACTGTTGCACAGTTATCAGAAAAGCACACTGTCACCCAAGAGATCACTTCCACATCACCTAACACTGAGTCCACACCTGGTCAAAACGCCATTAAACTCTCAGTTACCTGTTCAGCAACATCTGTCAAAAAAACCTCTGAAACTGCCAAACAAGAAACATCTGCCCCCTCCAGTCAGCCAGAGTCCAAGCCAGCAGATGCAGCAGCATCTTTCAAACAAGTCAAGTAAATATACTCACAGCTAACAGACAGTCTGCTTGTAAAGATTAAATCTGTGTGACTGACTGTTCTTGTTTTGTTTGTTGTCTGTGTAGATTGGAGCTGAGCGAAAGCTTCATGTCAGCTCTGTACTCTCTGCAGAAAGCCCTGGGGGAACCGAATGCCTTCAGCCAACAAGGAGCAGTACGTATTCAGTCTAATTCAGACTCTAACTCTTTCTAGGAATTCCCCAAACTACCTGTTGCATGTCTAAACTTTAGAATATTGTTTTCTTTCAAAACTCTGTTCTGAAGCCATTTTTTTAACATAAAATTTAAATTTTTTTCCCTCAGTCCTGTAAAGCCAAATGATACTTTTGTTGGATTTCAACAAACTCTGTTAGCACTTTGATTTGTTTTACCATGAGTTCAGGGCAGAGCTGTGATTTTCTGTTTGTCCAGCAGTCTGTTAGGTGTTTATTTGCTTTAAGTGTCCTCATTGTGTCTGATCTCAGAGGGCGGCCTACACCACCGTGCTGCAGGAGTGGCTGCGTGTGTCCTGTCACAAAGCAGCTGACACAGCTGCCGTCAAGGCTTACATGGACGCCTTCGCCTCCATCTCCCATCAGCTGCTGGAGTTTGTGATCAACATGGCAGATGGTAATGGAAACACAGCGCTCCACTACACTGTTTCTCACTCTAACTTCCCCGTGGTGAAACTTCTGCTGGACACAGGTGAGCTCATTGTGATTCTTTCCTTGTGCAAAAATGTCTGAAGCTCTGAAGTGAAACTGGAGAAATTGCATTTTCTGCAAAACTGCAGTGTGAATGCAGAGTGCTGAATGACTTGAAGATTTATGAAGAATTTTATGAAGAAGCTAAAACTGAGTTGTTAAAGCGGAAAAAGCTGAACGCTAGCTAAAGGCTAAAAGAAGCAAAACACTAGCTGAAAGCAACAAAAGGCTAGCTAAAGTAGCAAAGGCTAACTGAAAGTCAGAAAGTTGCAAAAGGTTAGCTAAAGTAGCATAAGACAAAAATGGAGCCGGTATGAACAATGCTTCTGAAAAAACTGAGGAGCTCTCCGTGTATTTCTAGAGGGAAAACATTTGTAAATAAAGTTCAAGATTTTGAAAAGTATAAATGAGCTGAATGTTTTGATATATGAATAATTATTTTTATTTTGTTATAACAAAGACTAAACTCAGTGTTTTTTCTACATAAGTTGGATTGCATTAATCACAGTGTCTTGCATAGCCCTAAAATAAGTCTTTCTTGGACGTCACTGGATGCTGCTGTATCACCTGTCCCACTGATTGCCCTCTTTACCTGACAGGTCTGTGTAATGCTGACAAGCAGAACAAGGCGGGCTACACGGCCATCATGCTGACGGCTCTGGCTGCCTTCCACTCTGACAGCGACCTTCAAACTGTCCTGCAGCTGCTGCGAACTGGGGATGTCAACGCCAAGGCCAGCCAGGTGCGCCCTCTACTGCTCATTAGGTTTTACTGCATCTCCATCCTTAAAACTCCAGGACAAATAATATTTATAGATGCTTATTAGAACTCTGCTGTTTTCTCTCAGTATGGCAAGGTTTCCTAAATAGGTGTTGTTGCAGTCTTTATGGCTGTAGCTTGTATCAACATGTTCTAAATCCTAGTAAAAACTTGAATGATGCGTTTTTACAGGCTGGGCAGACAGCTCTGATGCTTGCAGTGAGTCACGGTCGAGGAGACATGGTTCGGGCACTGCTGTCCTGTGGAGCTCAAGTCAACATCCGTGACGATGACGGCTCCACAGCGCTCATGTGTGCCTGTGAACACGGTCACGTGGATATAGTTCGCCAGCTTCTTTCTGTACCAGGCTGCGATGCAACTCTCACTGATAACGTAAGCGCTTCTTAAACCACTTCTCAGTATTACAAATCCAGCTGATAACCACCATCTCACCTAAATCGTGTCGCTGTATCATGCAGGATGGCAGCACTGCTCTGTCCATCGCCCTGGAGGCCAGCCAAAACGACATTGCTGTTCTTCTGTACGCTCACCTCAACTTTGCAAAGCCTCCCTCTCCTGTGAGTTCTTAAAAATGCAGTTAACACAGCACACTCTGGTCATGGAGTAAACTAAGATTTAACAAAAACTGAACTATGGCGGTGACAAAATTAGTTTTCCTCTGTTTGGCTAAAAAATTATAGAAATGTTTGCAAGCAGATTCTATTCTCACAGAGGAAAATATAGATTAAAAAAAGACATTAGCCAAAGAACATTTTCTAAAAAAGACCAAAGATAGGAAAGGTGATACAGGTGTTGAGGTTTCTGAGCCTGAGAGTTTTCTCACATTAGCTTTAATTATTCAAGGATAACAAAATGAAGCTCTCGCATCTGCCATGTAAATCAGTGTCCGTACAAATAATATAACGATTTGTTCAAAAAATGTCAAATTAATATAACTATTATGGATTATTACAACAATTCTATATAATCAATGAAAATAAAGCTAGTAATTTAACATGATCATCATGTTCTGTTAGAGCTGCGTTTTCTAATATAGTTAATGATGTGGAAGAAATTAAGCTTTTTGAATATTATTATATGGTCAGGAGTTTCTTTAAAAATTAATCCAAAAAGATCGCCTTGTTCCAAAACGAAACCAAGTTTGGTTTATCCTATTATTGTTAATCCACTTGCTTTTGTCTCACCTGAAAAATGTACACTAAATATACTATGACTACTATATTACTATTACTGCTATTATATTATAAGTATTTGTTGCTACTTCATGGCTTTCAGTGTTGCATATTTAAATCTAGGTTTGTTATGTAACAAACTTCTAATATGCACTATAGAGCTTAAGAATTAAATCCAAGTTTTCAGCTTGGATTTGCTGACATATTTTTTGTTACTTTTTGCAGGTTTCTCCTAAGTGTCCTCTCTTAGGTTCGTCTCCACCTTCTGGTGAACTGAAATAAGCCACACTCCTGCAGCTCACAGCAGCTCCACACCTTTCTTTATACATCCTATTTAGAAAAAACATGAGTTTGTTTGTGTTTGTTTTCACCCTGAATGACTTACATTTTAATGAACGGAATATTACCTGACAGTTTTTAACCATTGTCATATGTTAGTTTTTAGTGCACAATTGTCTTTTTGAACGCTTACTTGTGATTGAAAGTACATAGTAAGTATGATAGATAAGTCTCTGTGTAATCCTCAGTCTGGCGTTGTAACAATTCACATGTCTGCACTGTTTGTAGTGGCACTTACAAGTCAAAACTGTTTACCGACTTTAATCATACGGATCATTATTATTATACACTTTTATTTTATTCCACATTGCTCTCATGTTGGATTCAATTGGGCAAAATGTTTTCATTCTAACATGTGTAACAGCTGTTTCACTGTAGCATCATTATGTGAGACCATTACTGCCGTTTGGAATAACAGAAGCCAAGCCTCTCATAGATAAGTGTCCTTGCATCAACTGGCTCATTGGTGCTACTAAATAATAACACCACCTCAATAGTATGTCTGTGTTTCTACACTAGATTTATTTACACAGGAGTATTTTTATATTGTTCTTTTTATTCAGGACCTCTGAGGATTATGATTTTACCTCCCAGGCAGTGGTTAACTTAATTAAAATGCATGTATTGATCACATTTTACAAATTAAACCAGGAGATTTTTTTCCCCCAGAGCTCTGAGGCTCTACAATCCAGTGACACAGATCTGGTATCAGTGTGAAGAAGAAAAAAAATTATTTTCTGCAATATTAGAGTTTTTGTATTTATAGTCATGAAGGTATTTTTGGTGGCGGGAAG
>JAOXNZ010000021.1:7562971-7577788 GCA_028566095.1 Kryptolebias brasiliensis | reverse complement strand
AAGCTATCATCAGCTGTACAATCCTAACATAACCACAGAAGCAACATGTCCTGTAAAAGGAAAGTATTTTCAACGGTCTGTAGGTAGAAACAAACATTTTCTTCATAAAATAAGATCATGTTTATACTGGCTCACCAAGGTTACAGGAGGTAAAAAACAGCTCATAACCTGTTGGTTCATTTAAATATTTACATTGCATTTTCAGAGAAAAAACACTGTTGATCATTTGACTTCTCTAAAATAGTTATTTTGATATAAAAGATGAGGCAATCTGATTTTAACAATAACAGAGCATTAAGAGAAGTTTGCAGGATCTCACATGAACCATTGCTTAAATTTTAAAACTGCTACACATTACGAACTGTCTTGTCCTTTTTTACTTAATCCCATAACTCTACTTAATGGCCTTTGGAAAGTTTCATTATGTTTTTTTACCTTAACCTTAGAATTTAAGTGAAAACATAAAAATGTTTACTTCCATTTTATCATTATTTATGGCTTATAAGCTAAAAAAACCCAATAGGTTACAGTGACCAGAATTCAAAATGCTATCTTACAAATACCAGAGCAACAGTTTTGTATGAAGCCTATTCCCAACATAGTATAACTATACCGTCCGTGATGCGTGTAATTGGCACAATAAGTTTCAAGACAGCCAGATGCGCCATCTATCGGTTAGGACCTACAAACTGAATCAGCCCTAAAACCTGAAATGTTTTTCGGTGATTTTTAATTTTAAGATTATCTTTCAATTTTTATATTTATTGGGGAAAATCAAGAGTATGTGCACTTCTGGAAAAAAAATACAGGTACGTCAGGAAAAATACGGTTCAAAACGGCACCTTGACTTAACCCCTCAGCCATTAAATCAGCTCAAATCACTACACTATATTTATGATTAATATTCTACATTTTTCTGGTTGTATGAGAAGAATGTTGCGCTTTCGGAAGCAGGCGGAACTTAAAGCCGACTTCCTTTTTCCAGACGAACATTTTTAAAGGTGACGCATAACAATGTGATGGGTGAGCAGCTAGACTCTTAGAGAAAAACTGTTTTTTAATGTATTTTTTATGGTCAGTGTCTTCGTCCTGTAAATATTAACACAAAATGATGCAAAGTGGGGATAAAACCAGCCCGATTAGCGTCATATTGGTTAGCTCTGGCAGCCGAGGGAACAAACTTCTTTTTCGGTATCCCTTCCAAAGAGTCGATGAATGTCCGTCATCTGTCTCAGGTAGGATCAACGCTATCAGAACCCTGCCTCCAATATATCACTTTATGTAGTCATACATTTATATATTAATATATTCTCTGTACATCTCCCTGAAAAACCTTGTTTCTTTTAATTGAACGTGGAGTTTTGATTGTGTGAGAATAAGTTGGTTGTTAGCTCCTCAAAAACAACGTTATTTTACTGATACCTTGAATAAGTAGGAAAAAATAACAACATAAATGAGGTAACTTTGAAGTACATGACTGTCACTAGCAAGTAAATTCAAGAGGGCACAGTTTTGACTCCTGGTTTTCAATATGATGTGAAACATGTGAAAACATTAGAAAACAGCACTAAGAAACAGGTGCTTGTGACTTTTACATTTACTAACTAATACTCATTTCTGTCCTCAAGCAAAGCAACGAAATCCATATGCACAGAATGTAACCGGGGATGTTCTTGAAGATCAAGATGGCGATTCAAGGTATACAGTTGTATATTTTTTCTCAATTTAAAAAGGATTTATGAATTTATTTCAAAAGGCAAAGGCAGTTCTGTTGTTGAGATTAGATTTTTAGTTATTATTTTTAGTATTTTCTTTGCATTTGATTTCTTTTCTCACTACAAAATGAGGCTTTAATTCAATAAATTCTTTTAAGATTTACAGTTAAGCACAAAAAATTGTGCCAGTGTTTCTTCCATTTTTTTATATGCTTTAAGTAAACAACTTCATACAGTGCATTGTAAAGCAACTTATATATATATATATATTAATGTTGTCATTTTGTTTTGAATGTTTCCTACACTATGTTGAATTTAATATTTAAGAAAGAGCAGACAAAAGGCTGCAGGAGAAAATCTAAACACAATAACACAAATTTCTTTCTTGTTAACATAAGGTTGTGTCTGTCTGTCTAAAAAAAATACACCAGGACAGAACTGAGGAACCTTTAATGTCCTTTTTTATTAAATTTTCATTTTGTTGCTACTTCACAGACGGTGATGCCCGTCTGTTTTTTGCTTAAGTTGCCTTGGACTCTATGAAGAACAGTGCAAAATAATTTCCATTTTAGATAAACTTGTTTCATTTGAGCTAATTAAACTTTGTTTGAAATCTATTTCTCTTTAAAGCTATTTCTTTGGCTTACATTTATGGAAAAAAGCTTAAATAAAGAAATGTGCCAGTATTATCAATACTTAATTGTGTACTTTAGATTAAATGCACCAATTTAAAAAATCTTTCATGCTGTTTTAGGGAGTCATTGTCAGAAGTATTAGAATTAATGTACGTGAATTAACATACAAACCAGCATTTTCACATCACCGTATCACATGTTTGTTTGGGTAGCTTTAATGTCCTTATTATGCATTTAGCCCAACTCTGTGTGTTGCATTTTCCCTTTTGTTTGTTTTTTTTTTTTCTTCTTTTTTTGTGGCCCAATCCCCATTTCAGGGAGCAATCTCCACTAACTGACGAACAGTTGGTAGCAGGGTAAGACCAAATGATTCTGAAGCACCTTTCCTTTTCCTAGATCGCCCCTGTCTTTTTACCTCTTCTTTTCTGTTTTGTGCCCTGTATGGATCTCCAGCCCTGTTCTCAGTTAAACCCCTATAAATAATCAGCAGAGGATGAATCCATGCTTGCACTAAAATCCTCAGTTCAAAACCGGTTTTAATCGACAGAATTTTTTAATTTTTTTTTAGCATGTAGACTCTGTAATAAAGGACAAAACATCAAATGCAAGCTACAGTTCAGCCAATACTGCTCATTTTTGTTTTCAAATTCTGGTGGTGGAGTAAGTCCATAGTTTAATTTTTTTTCTGGAAGTTAACACTTTAATTTTTGACCTCTTTGATTGCAGCATGAGTTTACTTCAGTCAAACCAGCATGAATTTTTCACATTCCTCATTCGTAAACCATCCAAACCTCACTTTTTCTGCCAGGAAGCTTCTTCCTTTTCCTTCTTCAGTAGCCACACAGTCATTTTAATTTTAATGTTTAATGTAATTGTTAAAATCCATTACAGTCAGCTGCATCTAATTAATGCAACCTCTTTTATAAACTTGAATGTGAAAACTGGACGCAAACAGATCATTTAAACTTTCTCACTTGCCTCAGCTTTTCCTGTTCTCTGTTCCCACTTTGCACAGTTTCTCACTGAGTCTGTTTTTTATTTTTATTTTGAGGTTTTCTGACATCATCTTGGCTACCATCCTGGCCACCAAGTCTGATATGTGTGGAAAGAAGTTTGAACTGAAGATTGACAATGTTCGATTTGTGGGGCACCCCACCCTCCTTCAGCACTCTCCTATCATCCAGGTAGAGAGATGTTTTTTGATATTTGCCCAAAAAGGAACCCTAAATATGAGTAAATATTTGTAGAAAATACTTGTTAGATAATAATATCACTAGATTTACATTGAATAATGAAGGAGTATTAATAATGTTTTAATACTTATGGTCACAACAGCTAGTTTAGCTAGTTTTGCTGACAGTATTCAAATAGCTCAACAGCAGAAACACAAAAAGTCTGCTGCTCCTGTTGCCTCCGTTGGGAGATCCTGTGACCCATCTGAGAAAAGCTTCTGATAATCACTGGAATTACTGCTGTCTTTAGTGTAGTAATTTTGCATTAAATCCACTGTATTATTTCTTTGTTTGTTGTTTAGTAGCTCCATGTTCACTCAAACATCCAGATGTCCAGGCTGGACTCACAGGGCTAAACACAAATAGGAGGGAAAAAACAGCAATTTAAAGAGGTTCATGATGTTCTTTAAAGACCTAAACTAACTACATAACCAAACTACATAAATTGTTCTTAGACAAATCCTCGATTCAGGAACCTGAAAAGCATTTTTTTCTCTTTTGCTCAAACTATCAATATGTTCTGTGTAGTTTAGACACAGCTGCTCATTTAAAATACAGAATGTAAGTAACTGTATTTCATTTGCTATATTCCAGTAAAACTGTATCTACTTTCCATTTGAACCTTCAATTCACTTCATGACAAAAAAACAATCTTTTAATTTTCTCAATTTCTTTTGTGTCAGCTGTTGATCAAAATATATCTCACACAACTAAAGTACTCTATCATCTTTACAAAATTATTTTGGTTTCTTTATTTCTAGGTGTTTTTGTTTGTGAATAAAATAATTTTTTTATTATTATTATAGTGATAGTTTGTGAAAGTTTGCATGTCTTTCTCTTTCCCTCCCTACATTTATTTGAAGAAAAAGACTTAGTGTATGAGTTTTATTGTAGCTGTTAGACTTCTTTTACCTATTTAGGAAACTGTTGTAGGCTATCTCAGTTAAAAAGGGAGCAGTGCCTTCCTAAATTGCCAGCCAAAAAAAAAAGTTTGTCAGTCCAAATAATGACCATATCACAAATAAGATGACAGACTGCTGACTCACTTTCTCTCAAGAAGATGTATTTATTTTTGCAGCATATGAACATTTTGTTTTTTTATCATTACAGGTTTCAAAAACAGATCCTTCGCCCAAGAGGGAAATGCCTACAATGATTTTGTTTAATGTGGTGTTTGCACTAAGGGTAAGAAAAGTTTTATGTGATTTATATTTTAATTTGAAATCATCGTTTGTGCAGATAAAGTGCCAGCTTTGGTCTAAACGTTAAGACAACATTAAAGCCTTGGTGGTATATAAACATTTTTACATATTTTAGCTGATTGTGGGTGGGAGGCTTCAGGTTTGTGGTCTGTTAATCAGTATTCTTTGAATGGGAGGGGTGCTTCATGTGATAACACTTCACTATCTGTGACAACATGAGAACTGCAGGAGGGGGGGGGCAGGTTTTTATGCCTAATCATGCTGCCCAATAAGGTGCAGCCTAGATCCTACCCAAGCTGAGTCATGCTACTCTGCAAGTCCCTGTTATAGCTGAGATGAGGCTAAAAGTGCTCTGTCATGTTTTGTGCATAATATATGCCCAGCAACTGAAATAGTTCTACTTAAAATAACTCCAAAACACAACATTCCCTCTAAACTTCTTAACAATGTTGTTTGTTTAGACAATTGTGGCCATTTTCTTATTTTTTGTGTTTCGTATTTTCTTTTTTCATTCATCTGTTAGTCTGAAAAGGCACAAAGGTTGTACTTGTATGTGCAGAATATTTGGTTACACTAAAGCGTTTGCGTTTTATTGTTTGCCACTTTAGGCAAATGCTGACCCGTCCGTGATCAGCTGCATGCACAACCTGTCTCGGCGCATCGCTATAGCTCTGCAGCACGAGGAGCGCCGCTGCCAGTACCTGACCAGAGAGGCCAAACTCATGATGACTGTCCAGGATGAGATTACCACCATGACTGAGAGTGAGAAGTCTCAGAATTCACATCAGATTTGAAGCTCTGTCTCAGTCAAACCAGACAATTTATGAATTTTTAATCTTTAAATTTGAATCTTTTAAATACCTTGACTGTTTGCTAACTTTGTGCATGATATTTCACACTGGATTATGTTTTAACTGTGGCTCCTCTCTCCTGATGTCAGCAGATGAAGGCCCACAGTCACCATTTAGACAAATTCTTCCCAAATGTAAACTAGCCAGGGACTTGAAGCAGGCCTATGACAGGTCTGTGTTTTAACACGTTGTCATTTATTTATTACTTTATTCTTACATTGAACAAGTTATGTTTTTTTACAAAGCTGATAAAGATAATGATAATTTTTCAGCCTTTGTACTACTGGTGTGATGCGACTTCATATTAACAGCTGGCTGGAGATGAGCTTCTGTTTACCACATAAGATCCACAGAATTGGTGGTAACTATATACCCCCAGAGGCACTGGAGCGCAGCCTAAAGGCTATAAGGTTTCTATTTTTTTTAAAATATATACAGATATATATATGCACCATTTTATTTCACCATCAGTTTACAAGAAACAACATATTTGCAATAAATCACACAAGAAAGACACTATTTTCTGAACTGTTCTATGTGAAATAAAAGTGAAAATCCTTCTTGTACTTCTTAAGGTAATATTAAATACTCAAATACTCCACCCAGTAAACCACTTCTAAGTTACTACACATATTATTACGGGTAAATATTTGATGACAATACCACTTTTAACATAAAAAACATTTACGATTTATTCCTTTCCTCTTGACGTATCATACTAAATATAGTTTTTTTGTTTTGTTATTTATAAGTGAAGTCACACAAAACACAGCTACTCTGTGACAGTTGTAAGAAATATAAGTGCAAATGTTCTTAGCATGGAGGAGGGAAAAGGAAAGATTACATGTAATAAAGTTATAACTCAAGCCCACACAAACACACACTTGCAGGAAGATGACCAGCCAGTGTAAAAATGTACTTCTGTTCAAAACACATATCTAAAATGTCACTTTGATCCATGTTTTTGGGTGCATGGTAATATTTATAATAATAATAATAAATATGTATAGTGCCTTTCATGAAACCCAAGGATGCTTTACAAAGAAGAACAAGTTAAAAAAACTAAGAAATAAAATAACAGTAAAATGATCAACATAGGAAGTAGGAAGTTCAGGGACCTGTGAAGAGTTAAATTGTATGCTTTGATGATTTTCTTTTATTCCTATTAAATTTAACGTTTGAATGTTATACTTTATTACCTTGTCGTTTGGCTTAAGTTTAAACCACTTTGTTCACCTTCAGATGTTCCTATAAATAAGTTTGATGCTGAAGCTGAAGCTGAGTTCGATATGTCAAGTAAAAACCTGGCCTACCATCCCCTGTAAATGATAAACATTATGGTATCTTTGGTCCTGCAGGCCGTACCATGCCCTGCTGCTGCTGGAAAGTGACAAAGCCCTGCTCAGTGAACTTCCGCTGGACTGCTCACCTGCGATGGTTCGCCTGATAAAAACCTGCTCAGCAGTGAAAAACCTGCAGCAGCTTGCACAGGACGCTGACCTGGCTTTACTTCAGGTGCCAAACAGAAAAACTGCTTTCATATTCCCTGCATCACTCTGTACAAGAGATATAATACATTTTAAGTAGTTTTAGAAATGAAGGGTGTTGTTGTTTTTTCAAACATCTCCTTTTAAAATGATATATGAGAAAATCCTTAGACTGAGCTTATTGTATTTTTAATGCCTTACTGCCCTCTAGTGGGAAATCTTTGCTATTTGACTTGAAGAGAATATCCATTTGTGATACAAAACCCAACATTATCTTTCATTCAGTTTCATTTTTTAATTTAGATCCTGCTATTCCACATTATATACAGTAGATAACTTTTTATTTCCTCTCTCAGATCTTTCAAATTGCTGCTCACTTGGTTTATTGGGGCAAAGCGATCATCATCTACCCACTGTGTGAGAATAACGTCTACATGTTGTCGCCTCATGCCAACATCTCCCTGTAAGTATGTAACGCTGATGTAGTTCCAGTTTAAAGAACTAAAGAATCACTATAATACAAAGCATGCCTTTAAGGTTTTAAAACAGATTCTGTATTAAACTTTGAAGACATTGATTTATTTCATTGTGTGTTTTATTAAAATAGGGTCATTGACAGAAGTTTTCTTCTGAGCAGAATTACTATTACATTTAAAATGTGTTAATGAAAAAACTCTGTCGTGAAGAATATTGTGTGTTGTTTGTCTTTGAACAGCTACTCCCCATTGGCTGAGCAGTTTGCTCAGCAGTTTTCTGGCCATGATCTACCCTCCATGTTAGCAAAATTTTCATTGCCTGTCTCACTGGCTGAGTTCAGAAACCCTCTGGAGGCTCCTACACAGGAGGTAGGATTATTTGTTGTAACAGTTGAAAGACAATAAATTTTCTACAATTTTTTTATAAAATAAACTATGATGAGTATAGAAAAAGAATGCCAAAATATCACTGACCCACTAAGACATTTTAATCCCAGTTGTTTCTATAAGTGAAATAACTAGTGTATACACACTTGAAAGCAAACGTAAAAGTTTTGCCATAAATCACGTAAAGGTATCGCTTTTAGTTAAGACGCTGTTTTGGAAGAACTGGACTTTCTTGTGTTGTAAAATGATTGATGTATTTTTGGTAGAAATGCTTAAGTTGAACTATAAATGACAAATGCATATTTTTTATGTGAACTAGACTGGTGTCGTGGCTTTTTCCTGCTGCTGTATTATTAGCTTGTATGATACTAACAGTAGATTTAAAACGTGTTTACTTTGGCACATCAGTGTGCTGAGTTTGACTTCTCTGTTTATACTATTCTCAGCTATAATTCAGTTTGCTGCTCTGCTTCTGACCAGGCCCAGTTGATCCAGATGGTGGTGTGGATGCTTCAGCACCGCCTGCTTATCCAGCTGCACACTTATGTTTGCCTTCTGGTACCGCCCAGTGAAGATGAGCCTGGACTGAGGGACGAAGAGCTCCCTCTGGCTGCCCGGGTGGGAGGCCGGAGTCTCAGCACCCCAAGCGCTCTTAGTTTTGGTTCACCAAGTAGGTCCTCCCTCATTTCTGTCCTTTTCTTTCAGAGAGAGAACAGATGGTAGTGAATCTTTCACCATTTGTCTTCTCTGTGTTTGCAGCGAGCAGCGATGACATGACTTTAACCAGTCCCAGTATGGAAAATTCCAGTGCAGAATTGCTGCCTAGTGGAGACTCTCCACTCAACAAAAGGATGACGGAAACACAGCTTACAAGTCTGTCAGAGCATGAGAGGCAGGTTATACTTAACATCCCAGCTGCACAAAATCCAGAGGATCTGCGTATGTTTGCCAGGTAATTCAGTTAGTTCAACACACGAGAAGAGCATTGTGTTTGTACTTTCTCTGTGTACATATTATTGCATTTACTACATGAATTACGCTACATCTTAGTTTCCTTGGGTTCACGTAGTATAAAGCCACAAAATGCAAACAAGATTATGTAATAGCTATGTATTTCACTTTTGAACATAAATGCTGTTCTCATTTGGTCAATGAAGACTGTGTGTGCATGTCTGTTTGTCAAAATATCTCATTAACCGCTAGATGGATTTTAATAAAATGCTCAAAGTAATTATTGGATGTACATCTACAGGTGATTAACTTTTGGAGTTAACCCGATTCAAGATGGCCACCACGGCTAATTGACATTAGCAAATACAAAAATGGCAATCAGTCAATCTTACAGATCATTGACCTAAAATTTGATGTGGTAGTAGCTGAGAGTCATTCTCAGTACATAAGTTGAGCTCTAGCAAATATCGAATGAGACAGATCATGAAGTCATTTACAAGGTTTATCCAAAACAGCAATAACTTCATCCCTTCTCATCATCAGATGATCTTAGTTTAACTCTCTGACATTAAACACAGCGGGTGATATGCATTTCTTCTAAGAATGCCAGACCTTTAATTATTCCTGTTTTGCCTCTTTGTACATATTTGTGCAATAGGTTGGAAAAATGTATTATTCTAATTGCTTTTAGGTAAATTTTTGTTAGAGTTAATTTAGCTGTTATTGTGTTAGCATAATAAATAAAATAAAAGCATAATAATTGCTAATCAGTGCTGTGTGTTGTCAACATCACATTAATGAAAATAATTAATCAAAGCTGTAGAAGTTTCTCTCATTCTTGATTTTCACTGCAAATGACTGAGTGAAATTCCATATATTTTACCTTTTTTTTTATTTATTTTGCCTATTATGTTGACTAATTCCAGACTGCTGCATTATTTCCGGGGGCATCACCACCTGGAAGAAATTATGTACAACGAGAACATGAGACGCTCGCAGCTCAAGACTCTGTTCGACAAGTTCCGCAGTGTCCTCGTGGTGACCAACCATGAGGATCCCATCATTTCCATCTTTCAGTCGCCCATGGATTAGTGGCGCCAAGGCCATAACAGCACTTAAAAACATGTCAGTTTGAGAGCAGGTAAACCCGCTCGCAGCTAAAAGACGTTCTTCACATTAGCATTAATGTGTACAAATTTAAAACATATAGAAAGTATTTTCTTGTTGAGCCAAATGTTTATTTACAATATTATATTATTTTTTACAAACCAGACATGCCTTATGGGTTGCACTGTGAAGAAGGAGTTTTGACTGAGTCTCCCCACCTCACAATCTGTTAGAAAATGATCTGTGCTGGCCTCACAGGGGGTCACAATGATCATTCCTGCCCTTCAGCTACCTCTTTTTAGGAATCCTAAAGGTGGAAAAACTGCAACAAACAAAAAAACCATCAAACAGACTGTTTTTGTTCAGACTGGATCCAGGATCCAGACATCTGTAAAATCACTGAAAGGGACATTTCCTGTGTGTGAATTAGGAAACCATGAAGCTAAATGAGACAGACTACTGAGTGTCTACATGTATGAATCAGTGTTTTGTTTCTTAACAAGCACTAATAAACTGAATCTGACTTGTCAGTTTTAATTCGTTACTTCTCTGAACTACTTTGCATCAATAAACAGTGTTTCAAAATTACCTTTTGAAGTGGATTTTGATCAATTAAAATTTCACCATTTTGACATTAACAGAACTTCTAATGCATTAATACATTGTAAGACTTAGTGCATCTGCACACAAAAACAGAAAATGTAAACAGTTTTATTCTGTCAAAATGTTTAACTTTAAAAAGTGAGCAGATGGAAAAGTAGTTATTCTTAAGTTCTTCCAGTCCTGTTGCAGCCTGCGCATCTCATGGATCGAAATTCTTCATCACATTTCCAGATGGAGACTGTCTCTCTGCCTCTTTATTCACAACGCTAACACAGGGGTGCCCACGAAGATAAAACCGCCATGGTTTCTTGGCCCACTCCCCATGGGACTCAATTCCAATGCGTTGAGCTGATACTATATCCTGGGGGTTTGTTAGACTCATGTTTGGATCAGTCTCCAGCCACACCTCTGGGTCTGAAGCTAAGTCTCTACGGTCAAAACAGCGAGGTATATTTAGGGCCTGGCACAGCTTTGACGGCCCGTTGCAGAGCTCTTTGTCCTTTAGTTGGCGGGCTCCCTCTTTGCGTCTAGCTGCCCTCAGCTCCTTCATGACAGACTGACCCTGGAGGGGCTCCAGAGAGCGCAGCAGCACAGCAGCACCCTCCCCTGTGGAAAAAACAGCACACAATATGCATCAATCAGAAAGGCTCCATTATGTCTCCTTAACCTTTCTCTTGTCTAACCAATAACAACCAAATAACACTTATAAACAAGCAATACATAAACCAGAACATATTAAACAAAAAGAACTTTCCAAAATCTTTTTTTTTATCATTAAGATTGCATCATTTAGGCATGTTAAATATAAATACGTATGAATGAAAATACACCAAAATGAAGCATCAAAGGTGTGTAAGGATTGTACCTTCACTGGACACGTTCATGCAGAGGTAGATCCCATAGATCGGGTACACATAGATAGTGCCTGGCTTCATAAACATGGCGGTGTTTCTCTCAGTGCGTTTGCCTCCGGCTGAGTGCGAAGCTTTATCCTCCCCACCAAGATACGCTTCAGTTTCCACTATTCTCCCCCGCAGCTCAGTTCCATCTGCACACCTGCGGACCAGCACCTGACAGTAAAAGACACATTTTGTTTTGGTCGTGAATTATTCAACAAGCAGGGGAATTACTTGTGACTTCCAACAATGATAAAAAAATCTAAATAAAATATGTTTTGACCACATTCTGTATGATGCTTTTGACTTGTTGACAACTTTTGTTTGCAGCTGTGGATTTTACCTTTTTAGTAGAAGCTCAAATATTTTATTCAGTTTTTAAAATCAGAAGCTGCAAAGATAAAAATGAGTAACTGTGTCAATAATACCAATCCGATTAGTCACTAACTTGAATTTTGGCACATTTGAGCAGCATTCCTTTTGAACAAATTACATTAGATGGATTTGTTGGCAACAGAAGACTACTTATTAAAAACAGAATGAGTCAGGAAATCTGGCTACGCTATGCTATCAAATGTCTTTTATTCTTACATAAAGGGAATACTCAGGTTCACAGGGTGGCTGTTATAATCAGGTTTGCATCTTCTACTGCTGTTTACAGCATGTGTTTGTAGGTCTGTACAAGTCAGACAGATCAGCTCAAATGGCAAAAAAATGAAAAAAGAGACTGAGACCAAATTAGTGCAATTACTCTAGTAATATCAAAGCAGTCCTATAAAATCTTGGTTATAAAGAGGGACAATATTTTGTGGTCATTAGGGGAAAGCAGCACATAGAGCAGCCAAAGGGTTATAAAATAAAGACTCCTTTGAACATAAAGACTGGCTGTTATGTTTAATATTCAGTTTAGTAGTTACACTTCTTTCACAGAATCTACTATCAGTAATAATTTCGTATAAAGGCTATAATTTAACCTTATACTAAAATATGTCAGTTTTTGACAGAATGTTAGTCGTTTTTTGAGGAAACAATTGCAGGCACTCACTTATAGAAGATAAGGTAAATCTTAGCTAAAATATAAAATGAAAGGTTTGCAATGATTTTTTTTTTGACCAATTAGAGCCCACTTTGCTCATAACCCCACCTCCTCTTAGTACAAAAATGGGTGTAAAGGTGGAATCTACCTTTCCAAGGAAAGCTTTGGCCAAACTGATGCACGGCTGGTTGAAAAAATCCTGCCCCAGTTTGTGCTGAAGGTCATTGTTCTGGTCGAAATAATGGCTTCGCTCGGGCTCAAAACCTTCACTGCTTTCACATTTAATTGGCTGAATTGGACCGTCAGGTAAAAGTGTCCGTTTCCGGTTGCTATGCGACAAACCTGACTCTGTTCGTGTTGCGGCGGCTGTCAGATCTTGCGTCTTTCTTTTTCTTCCTGCCATAATTAATATCAGCGGGGCTCTAAAGTAAAATACTTCCACGACGGACTCACTCAGCAATGATGCCTTCATGAATTTCACAAACATGTACTCGAACATGTATGGTTTTAGTGGCTAATCATGTTCGAACAAAGACTGTAAATGAAGAGAAGCCCGTGTGCTCCAACATACCGGAAGTAAATAATTGTTTTGGTTTTTCTTAAAGGGACAGCGCACCAATTTAACCCAACAAATAAAAGTAACTGATCAACCATCATGTTGCAGTTTTGACTGTTTCCTTAAAAGAAAAGAAAAGAAAAAAAATAAAATATTGTCTTTTCTGTTTTAACTTGTTTCTTCCTACTGAGCACAACACTTTTTTTTTTTGCAGCTGTCTTATTGTTTTAGCCTCATTTGGATAATGATTAGTATAAATAGAGTCAGTGTGCTCTCCGCTGCCTGAGCTCAGGAACTGGAAGGCGCCAGTTTGGCCCCAAGCACTGTGACTGCATATGGGTCCATGAGGAACACTAATTGTATATGACGTGCTGTGCCACAGACTGCAGCTCCATGAGGAAAGTACAACTGTCCTGTTGTTCAGTATAGGCAAAGTGCAGGGAGAGCATATGGCTGAGTGGATTTATGGCATTTACTATATGTGACTAAATGAAATCAACCAGAGAGAAAACAAAAATGTGTTATGGCTCCCTTTTAGAGAGAAGCGACAGTTTAGGTGGAATTAAAACTGGGATGAGATTTAAAAGCGTCAATTAAACATGACAAACGTTTATGAACAGCAGCTGAACAGCACTAGATTTCAAATAGCTAACATTTATTTATTAATTGTACTGCAGAGACCATCCTCTTTGTTTCAGACATTTGAGTTTTTCCACTGAGATGCAAATCCCTATAAATGTTGCATCTTTCTCCAAATCACAGGGCATTTTTTTATTCCATGTTTTTCTTTCTGAATACAGCAGCAGCTTCACTCCACAGTGTCATTCTTCAAGCCTCCCTGTGATTCTGCTGTTCGTCCGCCTGCTGTGTTTAATGCTAACAGTGTTCTGCTGCAAATCCCTTTGAACAGATTTGGTTCAGAAATATGCACATATTTTGATAGAAGCCGTTTTAAATTTTCACTCTGGAGCTCAGTTGGTTCTTTGCTGTTGCTCTTGTGTTTAGATCATTTTCAAACACCAAGTTTGACAGACGCAGGTCTTTTAAAAATGCTGCACAGACAAAACCCATTCAGTTTTCACATCTCCAGTGTCATTTAGATCAGTGGTTCCCAAAGTTGGGACCTAGACCCCAATGTGGATCATGAAATACCAAGTAGGGGTTCGATAATCTCAAGATATCAACTTACATTTAAAAATGATTGCTAATGGTATATTTTTTTATCATAAAAGGATAAAATCTAAATAAATTAAAAATATTGTGGAAGTTAAAACTGTTTATATTGCCATTGTCACATATTTAGGTGATTAGCAGTTTTTGTATATTTAAACTGGCAAAAGATCAGATCACAATCCTTTGTCACAATCAATTTTAACATTTTAGAGTTTATTGTTAAAAGTAGCCTGTTACATAAATGAATAAATATAATGTTATGCTCTATATTACATGTTATATCTTATTTGTTATGTTGATTTATGTCACTACAGTATTTTGATTGATGCCCAAAGTTTGTTTGTCAATTCTGACTTTTTTCACTGATCTCATATTAAAAATGCTTTAAAAAAACACCTATGATCAGTAAGGTCTGTCTTCTTCAGGACAAGATTCAGCTGTTCACCTACACCTCAAGGATAAGGGACACTCCTTTGAGGACCAAAATGTTCATATTTTGGACCGAGAAGA
>JAOXNZ010000021.1:7546125-7559095 GCA_028566095.1 Kryptolebias brasiliensis | reverse complement strand
GCCCCAGGCCGGGTTTCGAACCTACAACCTTCTTGCTGGGAGGCGACAGCTCTAACCACTACGCCGCTGTGCCACCACACGAGGTATAATATGTCTGACTTAAGTTACTAAACAGGGATGGATTTTTGTTATATACAAAATCAACCAGTATTTTCTATAATACTACTCTTTATTTCTTTTTTATTACAATTAATTTTCAATTATGCAAATCATCTTTTAGGCCAACGCAAAATGGCACCTCTTTATCCATTTTATTTTTTAATTTGAATAATTTCATTAACAGAAAGGTGCATTTTTGCAAAGGGTGCTTTAATACTTAGATGTACTGTATGAGCCTCAAAACCTCATCTGAGAAAAACGTCATGCTCGGTGCCTCTTGTCAGCACCTCTGAACCTTTCAGCTTCTCAGCATCCATCTTACTCCTGAAGAATATTCCCCGGTGAGTCTGAGCTTTCACTGAAGGAAAGGATTGTAATGGTCTTTTTATTAAATGGAGCAGCACAGTGTACTATCAGGTGCTGCTGAGAAACCTTGCTCTCCTAAATTAAATTTTCACTCTTGAAATGCAAAGGAAAGCAATATGGATTTAGACAACAGGCTGAATGTTTTTTAATGTAATTGCACAAAGCTTTCTGTGTCCATCCTCTGTTATGGATTGTAAACATTTCACTTATCATCACATTTTAACAAGATAAGGCAATATATTACACTTATTCACAGACAGTGCTGAGATTTAGTTTAGCTTAGCTGTAACATCAGCAGACTCCAGGCGCATGACCATGTGATGTTAAGATCATCATTGTGTCATGTGGCAATATTGCATGATTTCTCTAAAAATAATCTTAAAAAGCATACATATCTAATGTTTTGTGTAATAAATCTGTTATAGCTTTTAAAACATCATAAGCTAGTTATAAACAATTATTTATAATATCCTAAAGTATTCAGATTATGAGAGGTTATTGATTAGAGCATGTACAAATTTACCAAAGACTGGGGCTTCAACTTTGTATGAACTTGCTGAGGAGAAATGTAATGTGTTTAAAATTCTAATCTAAAGAAACAGAAAATATCTTAAATGTGTGCACAGTAAATAAACTCCAAAAGGTCTACTTAAGTTATTTGTGTTGCGGAAATAGTCATTTCTGGTGCTTCAAGATTTGTTCCATCCATGAAGGTTCTTTATGAATGGTTTGTATGCGCAGAAAAAAACCTAGGTTCCAGGTGGCATGTGTGAAGATAAAACTCCTGTTCAAAAGGTGGCACCAAAAACACAAAAGTCAAAATAGAAAGGAAACAACAAGAATGCTTGATACTGTGTAAGAACATTCACTAATAAAAAACAGAGACACTGCATTAAAATCCTGTGAAAAATAACTCAAAAATACTTTTCTTTTGAATAAACAGTTGACAAACTTGGCATTATTGCCACCTATTGGACTTAATAATGAAACTGTAGACACTGTGGTACATCTGACACAAAAAGAGCATTAAAATAATGGTGTTATGCCAACAAGGTTCCGATGGCTTTGCATAGACAGCCATGGAAACCATGTTGGACATTTTTATGTCCATATGCACAAAACTGTCAATGCGTGCAGTTGTATTCCTAATATTTTGGGGTCAGGCGCACCACCTTGATAGACTTGTGGGCCTACAGAAGGCGACGATGCTGGTTTCTCAACTGCCTATTCAAAAGAAAAAAGTGCAAAAGATTTCTTGTCCAGGAATTTGACACAGGGTGGCACAGTGGTGCAGTGGTAAGAGCTGTCGCCTCCCAGCAAGGTTACAGGATCACTTCCTGGCCTGGGGCCTTTCTGGGTGGAGTTTGGATGTTCTGGAGATAGGCACCAGCTCCCTGCGACCCGGAATGGAGAAACGGGTAAAGAAGATGGATGGATGGATGGATGGATGGACGGATGGATGGATTTGACACAGTTTCAGTTTTCTTGCTAACCCTGAGTAATAAATTGTCCAAATGTTTATAACATTTAAATCTCCTCACATAGTATTCTCCCCAAACTAGAGTTGTTCTTTTTGCTTCTTTCACTTCTGCTTTTGTTTTGTTTTTTTGTTGTGTCTTTAATGCCAACTTTTGAATTGAAGTTTTACCATTTGATGTTGGAACACACAGAATCCTGGTCACAAAACCTTGAGCTGGCTAAGGTGAAATACAGAGGGACCAGGAAGACTCTTACAGACTAATATAGGTGACAAATTTTGTAACCCCATTCGCACAGTGGCTTTTAGATGTGGTCGCTTGTGTGGTTCACCCTTTACAGGTGAACCACACAAGCTGGCCACATCCTGCGACGATGTGTGCTTAGACGGTCGATATTACAAAACCAGCAGACAAACAGTAGCGCTACTGGGTGCAGAGAATTTTTATTCTTATTTTTGTCATATCCTTGCAATTTTAATTCTGAAATGTGCTCGTGTTATGACATTGTTATCAGGGGTGCCACCAAGACAGGGCCAAGGGGGTCAATTCCAGATTCTCTACCTGAAACACCACCCTTGTGTTTTTGTGTAGAAAACACAACATTTGGAAAACAGTGATATCATAGCCCCATCTCTAATCTAATCTACAACCCAAGGGTGCCCTCTTCTTCTTGTTGGATTTACATTTTGCACCCTTTCTGCTTCACACCCTGTTTCCAGTTTTTGGTGTATTTTCATGGTGAGGTTACAGCGTCACATACAGGCCTAGGATAGTTACTACAGTGCTTGGGTCATTTTTGTGTGGAAGAAACAGTGCCATGTTTACAAAGATATTTTTAGACACAAAAATTAAAAATATTGTTTTGGGAAAACTGCATTTCCATGTGGATATACAACATTCTGTTGTAGTTTTTAGTTTTCATGTGCCTCCCCAAAGTTAACAGTGGAGGCAACCCTGACTATTGTTGTTTGCTCTTGGAAGTTTTAAAATATATTTATATTTCTGGTCTGTGAACGATGGCATACCTAAAGGTTTTCTCTTAGTGTCAAAGGTGGGGCATAAGGTTACAAAAGTAAGACAAAATCTATCTTAGGTTTACGTTTGGACCTAAATTTATGGATTTAGGTTAACTGTCTATGAAAATAAATTAAACAAAAACATGAAACAACACTTAACTGAGTTTGTCAGCAGCTTCATTTCCCACCTAGATTCAATAAAAACTCAAAGTCAGCTGTTTTTGTCAATCAGTTTGATGGTTGGGATGTCTTAAAAGTCTCTGATGGTGATATTTCCAGGTCTGGTTGGTGGGTAAAACCACTTTGAAATTGACGATGGGAAAATTCTAAACCGTGAGCTAGGATAGAGACTGAGGGTCTGTGGACATGTCCTTAACTTTCAACACTACACAAAATGTACAAAAATATATTAACTTGCCTATGGGGTGGTATCTGGGGTGGCAAGAGCGTTCCGTTTTTCCAGTGGCAGCTGCCCCTCCGTGCCACCCCCTTAGAGCCGCCACTGTCTGGTTTAATAAACTCCAAAACAAAGATTTCATTTTTGACTTGGTTCGGTGTCGGAGTGTTTGTACGCGGAGAGGGTTAAAAGTTTCGTTCCTTGGACCCACATTCTGATTATATCGCTTAGTCACCGCCGTTAACCGGGAGAAGCAGCGCCTCCCTGAGTCCTCGCCGATTGGCTGTGGAGCTTCTCGGGCTCGCCTTCAGCCCAGGGCGGGGCGGACTCTCCACGAAACTGAATTAGGCTACAACCGGGCAGCAGAAGGGAACTTAACCCTGTCCAGTCGCTTCACGGAGCAGCGTGGGAATGCTCTGCGCGCGTAGCAGAGAAGCACCGGAACCGGGCAGCGGCTGCGTTTCTGTCCCATCCTCCCCCGGTTCTCCCTCCGCGGCTCTGATCGGGATTTAGGCGTTTGGATCCTGAAACGTCCGCGGGGTGGAAGAAGAGAAACGCGTTGATATTACTGGTGCGCCGCAGTTCAAGATGATGTGACAAAACCGGAGAGCTCGCTGCCCGTGGTGGAGGAGAAAAAAAGAGGAAAAATCAAAACAACAAAACAAAAACCCACTGCTGGAGATCAACTAAGCTGCTCGTTCTAAGGGTAAGTTGTGTCATTTCATCGTGTCTGTCTCCTCTGGTCCTATCGCCCATACGGAAGGGGCGCTTAAACGCGTCGTGATCGAGGAGGAAACGAGCCGTAGGAGTCCAGTGAATTACCGGCCAATTAGGCGGTCAGCACGGGAGTCTGCGGGGATCAGGTGGCGTCGTTGAGGACACGGAGTTCTGAGGCATTTGTCTCTTTGCAGAGGAGTTGTCATCGTTAAAGTGGATCATTTGCGCGCCGTGGTGCGCCTTATAATAATTGAGTCCACCTTAAGGCCCAGATGTCTATTTAAAAAAGTGTCAAGATAACATATTCACATGATGTTCCTGTGGGGGTGGAAAATGAGCCACAAAATGAGATGCAGGGTTGCTTGTTAAATTACTACTATTTCTTTCTTTTCTTAACTTAAATTTGGGCAAAATCAGAAGATATTACGCTCATTATGACCCTGAAGTCTGTGGGTTTAATTTCAAAATGATGCAGAGGAAGAAAGTTTTAGTTTCACTCTGGACTTGAGAGAATATTTGTGTTGAGAAACCACACCAACACATCATTTACAGTTTCAGTATGACCTCACTTTTCTTGTGATTTCTCCTCCCACTCATACTCTTCTTGTTTTTGGTCATCAGCAGCATCCTTCTCCAGAAGTGAATCAGACAATATCAGTATCACAGATCTCCTTTTGTACTAATTAAATTGTAAAATTAAAAATACTAAAGTTACATATTTATTGGGCTGTAAATGCACAAAAGGAACAACAATGCCAAATCACTTTTTGTCTCGTAACGATAAGTGATTTCCGTGTGTTACCAAACTAGCTTATGAACCACTGAACTCATTTTAATGAAACTTGTAGAAGATGGCTGCTGCAGCCAACTGACCTTCAAAACTACAAAAATGACCATAACTCAGTAAATTTTACACATTTTGTCCCAAAATATGGCGTGGGACACATGTTTTGAGCACTTACAGTCTGCACAAAATCATTGTTTAAAATTACATCATTAGCTATTTGGAGTCAACTCTCTCAGTCTGTTAGCAAAATAAAAAGTATTGCTGTTTGATAGATTTTAATGAAACTTTCAGGAAATAAATATTGAATCTACTTCTACACAATTCAAGATGGCCACCACAGCCAAATGGCCTTAGAAAACACCAAAATGGCTATAATCCTGTAAATATTGCAAATATTGTATGAAAATTCAGTGTGGTAGTAGCTGAGAGTCATCCCCAACACATACTTTTGAGTGTGACATCGCATGTCCTTCTGTTGTTCTGTCGTTCCGTTTTTTTTCAAGTTTTGACCAAAACAACTACAGTTCTGTCATTTCTTAACAAAAGATGATCTTAGTCTAGGCCTTTAATTTGCCGTTTGTTTTATCATTAGGATTGAGGCTTTTTGTTTTGCACTGATAGATACTGTGACTCACATTGACTCATGGTAGAAAATAACAAAATCCTACTCTTTCAGAGGCCACCAGAAGTCGAATGTTCCCGGATGACAGCACAATCAAGCCTACATATTAACAAACGACAATCTTGTTGACAAGTTAATCACATCACTGTCCAACAATACCTGGGCAGACTGAAGTGAAACTGTAGACGTACTGTATTGGAAACTGCTGACTTATTTTGGCAGACAGAACACAGGAGCACATGGCCCGGTTTGTGTGCCCAGTGTTCCTGAAACATTATCACATGGAGGGATCATAGCTTGGGGTGATGTAATCGCACCAATAAAGCAAGTCCCCGATGTGTGATAGTGGCACTCATGCTCATTTTCTGTATCTGCTCCAACTGGACCCCAGAGAGAATATTCCCAAAGTGCGTGCTTAATGTTTGGACGCATTTATAATATTGTGATACATGGAGGGAGCCAGGAGTCGGTTTATCATCCAGGCTGGCCTTTATTGACAAGCTGGTATGTGAGCTTTTCAGAGGGCTGTTGACCAAGCCACACTGTAGTCATGCCTGCGTGACTCGTCTGTCTGTCTGTCTGGCCAAGTGCACAGTCCTACAAATTCTTCATGGTGTTGCCTTCAAATAAGCCACAGACAGGATTTCATGCTCAGTGCTGTCAACTTTCATTTGTTGCCCTTTATTCACATTCATCCACCGTTTTGAAAAAGCACTAAACTAAATGCTAGGCATTATTTAGTTCATAACTGTGATGCTTGATTAGGTAATGGAGTTTTCAGTAGGATTGCAAAGCAAATATGAATTGAACAATAAACTTTCAGAGACTTGGGCGTACCCTCTCAGATTCTTGGTCGTTTTCTTCAGTTTGCCTGGCCAGAGCTCTCTCTGAGTTCACAGTAAACGAGCGTCTCTGGGCTTGAACAGTTCCATGTGTGCAGAGCACATGACTCTATAACTTCAGGCTGTTTTATCCCAAAACACATCTGTGTCCCGAGTTGAAAACTTGCTTGCTTGAGACTATTTTAGCAGGCAATCTGAAGCTTAAATTTATTTCTCACCAGCTAAAATTGATTCTTAGCATTTGCTTCAAGAATACATGGATAGCACATGACATCAGTAGCTATTTTGTTAAATATAACAAGTGTTTACTATCATTGAAATGGTTGTGTACATTTAGCAAGTTCACTAGTGATGAGTAATAGTTCCACTATTTGTTATAATTTACATGATTTATATTTGTCTTATGTTTACATTGTGCTAAAAAATAATGGGATGCTGCTTATTTTCAATTTGACATTTTTTAACTATTGTTTTATTTTTCTGTAACTACCCATCATATATATATCTTTTTAGAATTAACCCAATTTAAGATGGCCACTCCAGATAATTGACATTAGCCAACACAAAATGGTTATAATTCAACCAATTTTACAGATATTGAGAACTACACATTGTGCAACATCTTTGTTTGAAACAGTGGCAATAAATATTGGTGTCAGTGCTGTTTGTCTATTAGCAAAATATCTTGTGAGCCACTGGACAGATTTTAATGAAACCTTCAGAATGTAATTATTCATTGTACATCTACAATTGATTACCTTTTCAACTCACTCTAATTCAAGATGGCCACCACATCTAATTGACAATATCCAATGCAAAAATGTCCACAAGTATTTTACAGTTCTTGAGCTAAAACCTGGTGTGGTAGTAGCTGAGAGTCATCCTCAACACATCCTTCAAGTGTCAGGATGACGGCGTGGTGCTCCTGGGTTTAAGGCCCGGTTTGGGACTGGAGCCTTTCTGTGTGGAGTTTGCATGTTCTCCTCGTGTTTGTTTGGGTTTCCTCCTACAGTCCAAGAACATGCATGTTTAGGCTGACTTTCAGGCCAAGGTCCTTCAAGGAATTAAAGGAATTCCTTGACTTGCTGCTTTAATTATGATTTAGTTCTTAGATTAAGGGTAAAAACACTGCTTTAAAATGGAGAAAAGTTTCTAATGACTGTCTCCTAATTGTGTTGTGCGCCTTATTTTTTTACTTCCCTTAAATAAGAAATCCAAACATTCCAGTAATGATTGACTCTGTGATTGAATAACATTGATCACAACTGTAAAATATTAATTGCAGCATTTGATTTATACCTCATAATACCACATAGAGATCAGACTGTCATTCAACTGGATTATGTGCTGGCATCTGTTCTGTCCTCAGCTACAGTTACTATTTGTCTCCAGGGCGGACTTGTCTCCTGGCATGGTGACACTACCTGGAGAAGTCAAACATGCTAACAAACTTGTTCTTCCACTTGAGAGACAAAACAAATGCATTTCTGCTTGGTAGATTAGTTACAACTGATCTTAGCAATTGTGTTCCAATAGACATGTCAGGTATGTCTGATGGGAATAAAGCCCAACAACAGCGTTTGATCAAACTCTCGCTGCTACTTGCTTGCCTTGTTTGACTTTGATGTTGTTATGATTTTGACTAAGCTGTCAAAAAAAAAAAGAACAGAGATTTCTTTTATATCACATATCAGAAATTGAGGAGTTTGTGGGAAATAAAGAGAAACTGGGTTGTGTCTCCTGTGTCTGTGTTGCATTTTGAAATAAAGAATGTGAGCAGATTAAGTTTAACTTCTTAGTAGAATACAGTGTGGATAACACCAAAACATGCAGTGTATTGCTTGATGCAAAGGTTCATTATGCAATTAGATGCTTGTACAGTAGTAAATACAGTAGCAGGAAACTGCATGAAGTTGTGTGTCTTGACATGTTGCATCCACTTGGACTGATCTTATGACGGCTTTGTGGTTGCAGGATGCAGCGGTAGCTATGACGATGAAGTCACTTGTGATGTAATGCTGCAATGTAGCATCAAGTCTATTTCAGGTTTACCTCTAAGCCTCCAAGGCTTCTATCTGCCAGCGTGCCACCCTGCCTTTCTCTCAGTCAGCGCCTCATCTGTCATGAGCTGGACAGCCATACGTGAACCAGCTTTGACAGAATGTACTGGAAACCTTTAATGCACAGATTTTAAAGGAAAGTTGTAGATGGGAAATTCATGTAGCTGTGAAAAGAATTTAACCAAAAACAATATTTAGCTGCATAGATGAACACGTCCAATTTGGGACTGGTTGTGCTCTCACTGACATGGTGTCTAAGAGTTTTAAACTAAAGGGTAAAAGTCATTGTCCAAGTTGTGGGAATACAGTGTTTATTTTCCCACAAGGCCAGGGTTCTCTTGTAGATATTCAGCTATGGCTAAACTTTGATCTTGTTCTTTGAGCATGAAGACTTTTCAGAGGCTCAGTTTGCAAACTATAACTGAAGAAATCTTTACGTGACACTTTGAGACCAAAACAAATACAACAGGTGTCAAGCAAGTAAAAGAGTTTTACTTTTGATAGTTTTTAGATTCTTAGCTCAATTGTTGTGAAAAATTGTTGCGCTGTCTACAGTTTTCTTGTTAGACTTGGGCCTTTTTTATTTGAAGAATAATGTTGTAGAAAAGCAAATTAGTCATGGCATATTATCCAGGAACTGGAAATGATTATTTTGAGATGTAAAATTAAAAAACCTTTTAGACTTTTAGCCTTGGCTACGTGGAAATGTTATTCAGTTAAACTATATTTAAAATTAAAGGTCCAGGATTCCTTGAATGAATGCATATCACCCGCTGCTTTTTATAACAGAGTTTTAGACAAAGATCATCTTGTGTTGAAAAAAAAAAATGATAGCCTTTTTGGTGAAACATTAAAAATAAAATTATGCTCGATCTCATGTGATATGTCAAATGATCTCAGATTATGTATTAGCTTTTCCAGTATGTGTTGTGAATAACTTTCAGCTACTACCACTTCAAGTTTTAGTTCATTATCTGTATATTTTTCTAAGGTAATGCCATATTTGTGATTGCTAAGACCACTTTGCTGTGGTGGCCATTTTGAATTGGTTTAACCACAAAAGCTTATCAGTTGTAGTTCATCCAATGATTACTTTGTGAGTTTCATTAAAATACATTCAGTGATTCATGAGATTTTGCTAATGATACAGACAAATGAACACACACACACATACACACACACACAAACACAGATATGAGCAAACATTATCGCTCCGCCTTTGCCTTTGGTGGCGGGCGATTAATTAAATCAATTCAGAACGCGTTTTACTCTTCTGGTTGTTGCTTTTCTTTCTTGCTGCAGGAGCAGAAGTGTGTTCTTACTTTCCCTCAGCTCATTGTCAGTTCAGAAAGCCAGCTCGAACCAACACACCGCCCCAGCTTTGATACAACAGCAACGAGAGGGCTGTTTTAAATAGGATAGCCCTCCCTTCTGGAAACACTCCCCCTTCACCCCCCTGCTTCTCTCTCAGCCCTCTATCTTTGGAACAGTCAGTTGTCATACCCAGAGGCTCTGGATCCTTATTGTGTACCAGACTGCTAAACTTAAGTCGACTGTTCCCTGAATGGAAGTTCACACACAGTTATATATGGAGAGTTTCATCAGTCCCATTGACGTCCACCAAATTCACTCCAGCTGCTTTCCCAGCAATAAGGGTGTGTTTTGGGCTCCTGTGACTTTTTCTTTTTCTTTCTTTTTAGCAGAAGCAAATGGCATCTAGTCTGAGTGTAAATGCTCATTTCTTTTACACTTAAACTTATATCTAGAAAACAAAACACTGCTTGGAAATCACCAAAATGTGCTTGAGGTGCATTTTTTTTATAGTTGTATGTTGGAATGTTTTTATTGTAGCCGTCAGAGGAAGTGTTGTGGCATCCAGCCAAACAATCTACAAGTTTTGAATGCACCTCACCCTCCAACTCTCAGCTTGCTTTGTCTCTGACTACTCCGCTTCCTAACGTCGCCAAATTTTCCTTGCATGTGCCAGCTGAAGGAGCTCGTAATCCTGTGAGCCAGGGAAAAGGAAATAAAGCCTGCCGTTTATGGGGCACAACTGATCACGCCCAGTTATAGCAAATCCATGCCTTTGGAAGCCCATTGTGGGGCAACGTGCTCTCAGAAAAAAGGCAAAAACAAACTTGAATGATTTATAAATCAAAAATAAATAATTCCTGTTACATTTAAGAGATTCTTCTTAAAAACTAGATCTAAGGCAACTGGCTTTCTTTTTTTATTTTTGTAGTTTTGAAGATGTCACACTTCTCAGTTGGAAAAAGGAAATGGGTATTTTGGTATTTTTAGAATTAATATGGATGACTGAGAATCCAAACTTGGGCAGTTTCTTTCACTTTGCTTATTTTGTCTGCTCATCAACATTTAATGGCAGTATTCATGAGGGTTGTCAAGTCATAAACATAGCATGGAAGCGTTCCTACATGTGTGCCCTTTGGCCTTAGGGAAAAATTTACTTCAGTTCCTTGGAAAAAAAAAAAAAAAAAGTCTGTGTTTTTTCTTCTGTTACATCAGTTTTGAGTAGGCCTTCCTCTTACTGGGACGGTGACTGTCCCAACGGACCTGCCCCTGTCTTCCTTGTTTTCCTGTTCTTTTGTCAGGAGTTTTCCACAGATCTGTTGTCCCTGGTGTATGACTTCAGTCTTCCTCCTTCCTCAACCTTCATCATGGGTTTTACAAGTCTCTGAGCCCAGAAACAAAATTCAAGTTTACCTGCAAATAAGTCAAGTCAAATTTATTTACATAGCACTTTTCAGCAACAAGGCAGTTCAAAGTGCTTTACATCATAAAAACACAAAAATACAGTCATAAAAATAACATCATGAAAACACAGATTAGAGAAAAGCAAAACAAAAACAACAAAAAACAATTAAAAGTGCCAAAAGACCAATTAAAAGCTAAAACATTTCAATCATTCAAAAGCAACATACAGTCACCAATTGAGAAACCAGTGGCAAACATCACATTTTGTCGAGTGCCATCATCAAAATCAACAAACAAATCAAATATGTTGGTCAATTTATTATGGTTCAAAAGCAACTCTAAACAGGTGTGTTTTTAGCCTTGATTTAAAGGAACTTAGTGTTTCAGCTGTTTTGCAGTTTCAGTGTCTCATTGTCCTCTAAATTTCTTAAAAACAATTATATTTATCAACATTTGGAGAGAAAAAAATGTAACGAACTGGCTATATTAAAATTTATTTATTTATTTTTCTAAATCTGTAAACTACTTGAAACAAAGCTGTAATGTAGAATATTTTGAAAATCCTTGTGAAAACTGGAGTGGATGATGATTAACCCATGGTCAAGTGGCTTTCTAATAGGACCAGTAAAGTCTCTATAAGACCTGCTTGTAAGAAAAGGTGCAAAACTGCAAAGAATATATAATTCAGGTTATCTCAAATTTGTATTTATTTGTTGTGGAGCAGAAGAAGAGCCAAGACTTGCTTGTGATGTTCTCATCAATGAATGCATGGAAAGGGCACCGTTCAGACAGGTTAAATGTGGTTTTGTTTGGTTTGTTTTTTTGGGTGTTTGTTTATTTTCTAATACCCTGAATAATGGCAGTGATTGATGCAGTTTGGAGTAGGGAGTCAAAGCAAGGCACAGGTTGGTGCTTGTCATTAAATATCACATTTTTGTTCAGCCCAGAAATTAAAATATGAAGATTGCTAAAATTATTAAGTTTATTTAGGAATCAAAGCATCTCTAGGTTTGCTGTCAGTATTTTGAGATATATCCTCATTACTGGACCTCGGGTTTGTTGGGTCTTTCAGCCATTATCATTAAACTCCCTTATCCAAGGAAAACCCAGCCAAGGTTAATCAGACCTCTGTGGGCGTCCCTTAGAGTGGGTTTGTTGAAGGATTATGATTAAGATAAGGAAGTGAGTTTGGTTTTGAGGTTATATGTGTGTGTTCATGCATGGAACCAGCTCATCTTCGTCAGTTTGCTTGTTCATGCCAGATACTCAAAAAGAGATGTTTCAGTATAAGCTGTCATAACGATGCTGCTTGCAGAGCTTAGTTTTTTACTCATTATGAAAAGTTTGAGAACCACTGGTTTAAATTATTTGTTCCCAGGACATTAATCATCTTATACTGTGCTTGTATATTGCCTCTTGTTGTGTCAGTTTTTGTCTTCTCCAATATAAACCGTTCTAGTTCTCTGCCAAAATGTTTGGTGACATTTGGTTCGCTGTCATTTTTTATTTTATTTTTTCTGTGAATGGAAAATGTCAGGAACTACATCAGAGGCACACCGGATAGTCAAATCTGTTCATTTTTCATATAACAGTTTCAGCTTACAGCGGTTGATTTGCATGTGACGGATTTGTGTGTTCCCAACACACGCAGCAGGTGGAAACAGAGCACACGCACTTTGAATACGGACCTATCTGTCACTGAAATCATGCCCTGTCAGACAAAATCTTAATTTAATAATAGCTTGGTGCTTCTTCTGCTTTTCTTTCACCCACATATTTCCCTCTGCAGCAGATAAGAGATTTACATAAATATGGGAGCTTATTAAACTTATCTGTTGTATGTGAAAGAAGAAAGATTTTCCCTCACTCTA
>JAOXNZ010000021.1:7439134-7449733 GCA_028566095.1 Kryptolebias brasiliensis | reverse complement strand
GTAACACATCTCAAAAAAGTTGGGACAGGGGCAATAAAAAAATGTAAAAGTAAGTGGTATTAATAAGAATCAGCTGGAGGAGCATTTTGCAGCTAATTATGTTAACTGGCAACAGGTCAGTAAGGGGACTGGGTATAAAAAGAGCATTTTAGAGAAGCTGAATCTCTCACAAATAAAGATGGGCAGAGGTTCACCAGTCTGAGAAAAACAGCTTCTAAAAATAGTGGGACAATTTCAGAAGACTTCATAAGATCATCAAAGGATTTTAAGAATCTGGAGAAATCTCTGAGCTCAAAGGACAAGACTAAAAGTCATTACTAGTAGTTCAAAACAGGTCTGATTCAGTTCTGGACATCACTGCATGGGCTCAGGAACACTTCCACACATCATTGTCTGTAAACACAGTTCACCCGGACATCAACAGATGCTGGTTAAAGCTCTATCATGCAAAGAAGCCATTTGTAAACATCCAGAAATGCATCCACCTTCTCTGGACCAAAGCTCATTTAAAATAGACAAAGTGGAAAACTGTTCTGTGGTCAGATGAATCAAAATTTGAAATTCTTTTTGGAAACCACAGACACCACGTCCTCCTTAGTAAAGAGGAAAGGGACCGTCTAGCCTGTTATCAGTGCACAGTTCAAAAGCTTGCCTCTCTGATGGTATGGGGGTGCATTAGTGCCTATGGTATTGGGAGCTTACACATCTGGAAAGGCACCATCAGTGCAGAAAATTACAGGTTTTAAATATATGCTCCCATCCAGCAAAAGATCCAGTAAAGACCCAGGACTGTTGATCAGCTAAAATACTCCATCAGACAAATATGGGACAATATTCCCTCTAAAACCTCCATCACTGCTCTCCTCAGTTTCTAGATGTTTAAAGAATGTGGTTTAAAAAAGAGGGGATGCTGCACATTGGTAAACATGGCCGTGTCCCAAATTCCTTGAGCTGTGTTGGTGCCATAAAATTCAAAATTACTTTTCTTTCCCCCACATAATGGTCCAATTTCTTAGTTTCAATATTTGATATTTTTATTATGCTCCATTGTGAATAAAAAATGGGTTTATGAGATTTGCAAATTATTGCATTCTGTTTTTATTTACATTTTACACAAAGTCCCAACTTTTTTAGAATTGGCATTGTACATTAAAATCTGATCTGTAATTTCTAATGAATATTGTTAAATTAAAAGAAAAAAAAAACATCCTTATTTACCTAACAGAACTGTACCCTGTGGTTGATAATTGATGAAACTGGTCACTATAGGTTATGTGTATAAATGTCAGAAACTATTCATGTGCTAAAGGACCAGTTATTCCATTATTCCTCTGGATGTTGAATTACAAGTATGTCCACACATTTTTATTTTCAAATGATTCTAACCTAATTATGTATACATCATTATTTGTATCATGTTCTAACTGTGAGCCCTCTAATACAACATTTATCATGTACTTCAAAATGGCTCACAATTACATCTTAGGCTGAAACAGCTAAACCTCTTGACCTTTGTTAAATGTTTAGGTTATTTTAGTGATTTCAGTCCTGATTCTCACTTTATTGACTGTTCTGAGTTGCCTAAATACAAGTGGTTAATGGTTTTAATAAATGCAAAGATGGTGTGAAATAAAAATAAGCTTTTTTGTCAGTAACAACACAAAGAAATGTGACCTGTCTGACCTGTACAACTTAAAATACATTAATGTTTTAAAGCAAAAAGTAGAAGAACCACTTCACTTTAGTTTTGTACTTAGTTAGATAGCTAAATAGATTTTGGACTTTGGCTGCAGATAACTCCTGTTTACATCATGGCTCTCAATCAAAACTTAAGTTTCACCAACCCCCTGGGGGCGTTGTCATTTTTTATAATGCCAGGAGACATTTTTGTTAATTAGCAAATCATGTTTCTTACCACCAGGGTTGTTCCCTTTGGAAATTAAACCAGCACAGTAACCCGATTCAGTCAGACTGAACCACACAGCTGTGCACCGCTATGCAAATAAATCTTGATTCTAAAGGAAAGGCATCAAAACCAAACATTTTTAAAACTTTAAGTAACTGTACTGAAGAAACTTTGATTATTGGTTTGTGCTTGAATGCAAATAGGCGTAAAGATGGTTTTAAGCAGCACATTTTTTACATTCACTGGAGCAACACTTTTTCTCCAAAATATTAAAGTAAATAAAGAAAGCAGGATAATCTTCAAGGACATTTAAAACTCACAATATCAAGCATTTGTTAATAATAACTGAAACAAAATCACATTTTTAGATCAAAAACACTTTCTTAATTTGGACTCTATGTAGACATGAGAAAGTTTACACATTTTTTGCAACTTTTTTGGTAATAACACTAACAGTGTAAGAGTGATGGCTATAGAGGACCTAAAGCTTGCAGACAACAGGAGGGTAACTGTGACAGGTCTACAGACTCTGAGCCGGGTTTGTTTAGGAGCTTAAAGAACCGGCTCAGAACTGGCCATTCACCAGTAGTACTGAACAAAGAGCTGTTTTGAGCTGAAAAAGCCAGTGAGGAACATCAATCTGCTTTCCCTGCTTATTAAGAAACATTTTTTTGCCTCCTAATTTATTATCAAAACTGGCATTACGTATTCTATAATAGTGATGAGTTTAACAACCCTACAGGTAACCAGAACTTGGTGATGTACATAATGTTCTCAGTCAAAGCCAGGCTTTTTATAACACTCCCTGCTACAAAAGAAAGCTGTAAGAACTAAACAACAAATTAAATTACAAAATCACACCGGGTTCCTGTTATTATCTTAACTCCTACAGGAGTAATCAGCGCGTCTTCATACATCCGGGCAATATTTGTTCTGACTAGCAGCAGGCTGATGTGACCGATTCATATTAGAGGCATAAATGTTTTTATGAAGCCTTCAAGAAACCAGGGAGTCTGCATTAAGACAAATTGATGGCACCAGTGTGTGTGACTGTTTCAGCCTTGGGACTCCTGTTTGAAACCTCAGCATTCTGATTGTTTCTTAATTTTCTTGTTTTTATTTATTCAGTGATGATGTCTTCAGCTTGTTCCATTATGTGAGCTTCACGTCTACTTGTTTGGGTTAGGAAACACATTTCCCTGTTCAAGGGATAGATACCTGCTTAGGGTTAGAAATTAAAGCTACATAGTTAAATAAAGCAGTCAAGGTTTGGAATACATACCCTTAAACCTCACAAAGCATTGACTTGATTTTTCTTCAACACAACTAGTCAACACAACCACATCCGGCATCTATTGGGTCAGATGAATAACAAGATTATTTTCTGGTAACACCTATAAAATAACCATAGCAACAAATCGGTCCATAAACCCATGAGCAATGTCATGACGGCTACTTCTATAATTTATATCATGCATTCTCTGGTTCTATTTATAACAAAGCGTCTCAACATTAAAAAGCACAAAAGCTCTTTACATGCCAGTTCTTTTTGGGTCAATTTTCTTGTAGGGCAGCATTTTGTCATATGAGAACAAAAAGAAATGTGACTGAAAAGTACACATGAAGGACAAAATAAATAAACTGCAAGTTTTTTTCCCCAAAGATTACTTGCAATGTGTATTTAAATGTATGAATAAAAAAAAGCTATTGGTACAAGCTATTGTTTAAAAATTTGACCACATATATTTATGGATTTATACGTACAATATGGATAAAAAAAATTGTGACAAACATAGCCCCCCTAAAATCTGGCCGCAATAGTCAAAAGGTTGCTGGGTCATTAGCTTTAATGGTCTTATAATTTACAGCCAGTTAACGAGCTGTGGCTTACAGCCAGCATCTTTCAGATGTTGAGACAAAGGTTCTCTCCTCCTCAAAAGCAGCTGTGAGCTCCAAGTGTTATTATTAGCCACTTCAGGGGAGTTAAGGTTTTGTGGCTGTCAAAGGGTGACGCTGTGCTGTAGGCTTCAGAGCTGCTCTGAACCATCAGCATCTCAATGGGTGAAAGGCCACTGAACAACACAGACAGGTTTCTAAATTACCAATAAGAGATAACAGTCAAAAAAAATCCACCAGTGGATGGCAGTGTTGACTGAGTTCCTGAGTCAGTAATAATAAATAAAGTAAGACTATTGTGTGTTTTGGTGAAGTTAGCTATTTACCTTTAAGCCCTTATAAGAACAAAGAAAAGGTGTTTGAGTCATTTGACTGTCTCTATGCACAATATACCATGTTATGTGCAACAGATGACACTACAATGGAGGCTCCAGGGTTATCCACATGCAGAGGCCTATTGCATCAGCACATGAAATGTAATTGTCAGTTTCCAGCACGAGTTTTGTCATTACACACTTCGCTTCTTTAAGCTGACTGTTATCTATCTCAGTTCACAAAAACGTAGTTGGTAATACCTTTGTAAATTGCTTTGGAAGGGATGTCTTGCCAACAGAAAATGTGTTATAGTTTCTAATCAACTCAATAGGAAAAAATGTGTAGAAATTTCTTGATAGCTGCCTACTTAAATTTTTGTTGCATGATGTTAAAGGTACTCATTGCAAATTATGAAATCAAAGATAAAAAATGTTATCCTGAACTGTATCAATTGGTGCAGTTTGAAAGAGTTTGCTTCAGTAGTTTTCCAGATATACTGACATTCAATTCTGAAACGCAGGTACTCACTTAATGTAAACAAAGCCTTTTTATTTCCATACTTTGCTCAAAAAATCTGAGTGTTAATACTTACCAATACATCAAAATTGTTGGACTTCTAGATATTTTCAGTCACTTTGGCTGTTTCCGTGGTCACAAATTGTGCTTACAAACGTTTAAATCAAGGGCACATTAACCATCAATATGCCAAAAAAAGTGTTTTTAATTTTGTTTTTTTGTTTTTTGATCTGTCTTCATTGCAATCAGTACTTTTAAAAGATAATCATTACATCTATAAGATAGTAAACACATTGGTGAAAGAGTTCATGATGCACAGTTTTAATAAAACCGTTCTTATAGTTTTTTACTATAGAAGATTTTCAGTACTAATAAACGTGTTTCCATCCAGTTCAGACTGACATGCTTTTCAGATCTGCTCTCTGCTGCTGAGGAAGCAGAACATTTGCTCAGAATTATGAGGTAAACTTATTCTTCCTGCAGCTAAGCACAGATCAGTCAAAATGTACAGTAATGCCAGCAGGGTATGCTGCTTACTATTAAGACTTCTCATCTGGCTCTCCGGGAGCCCTCAGCAACCAACAAAGCTGAAAACCTTTGTGTATGGTTGAGTGCCAGAAAATGAGCCAATTAGAGGCGTTTGTCAGGGGAGCAACAGTCATGAAACAGCTCACTATGGCAGCCATTTCACAAGGTGATATTTTTGACACGAAAAAATAGAAAAATCTATCAATTAGGTTGTTTTTGTCATTTCTATGTTAGCTAATAAACCCTAATAAATAAAAAAAGTTACTATGTTCATCTTGTTGATATACAGTAGTAGATATACACAGAAAGAAACATTTAAAAATAAGAATATAATGAATGTTACAACTCATCCTTTCATCATTTCTGCTGAGAAACTAACTTGCATTTAAGAAAGTGTTTTCTTGACAAGTTTTGGTAACCCACTGAAGGGACACACAAAGGTTTTGGACCAAGATGGATAATAGAAACACTGATAAGGCAGTTTCAAATTACAATTCAGCACGGCTTTCTTGATTACAGACTATATTTCTTCATGAGAATCATATTAATAATAACAAAAAAGCCTCAGTGAGGAAACCAGCTATTTATACAAATAATTATTAGTGAGATAAGGAAAATGTCAATAAATTTCCTCTGTGTAATGAGGAAGGAGGTTGTGCTGTGTATCACACATCCGTCCTACCTGATAACATTTTGCTCACAGATCAATAAAAATCATGTGCAAAGACAAAGTATCGTCTAGATTTGTACGTTCCTTGAAGCCTGACCAGTTCATGGTTGATACCAGCCAAAAAAGTAAACAAAAAGTTAGTCATTACAGTAACTGGTGTGATTAGGAAATGGACCTCTGGAACCCACAGACATCATCCTCATAAGTAAACAAAGCAGCAAAGGCACTGGATACAAGGTTTTTATCTCTCATGTGACTTTTGTCACTGCACTGACATTTGCACACAGCATATAAAATCAAAAATATGGCGTTATGGAGATGAGTAGAGATTTAATATTTTGTATCTGTGCTCTCCTAAGCTGGAAAATTAACTTGACATAAAAGTTTGTGTCATATAACCTTGAATCAAATGTTATTGTTTAAAGGTAAATTATAAAAAGTCATGATTTCAGTAGAGAGTTGGGTTCACTGGGTTCAACTTATCGTTTTATATCAGTGGAAATCTTCAGTAAATGCACTCAGCGACTGGACCCTGACTTAGTAAACACACAAAGGCCACTTAGTTTAAGCCTTTCCTGGATTGGTAAAATGATCTCTTTTAGAAAAATTCTAACAACTATAGACTACATGAAGTCATATAACTTTAGCAAGAATTCACATTCAAAACGATTTAGAAGGTATGCATAGAATATGGGAAACTACGGTGAAAAAAAAAAAATGAATGAAAAATAAAATAGAACTTACTGATAAATCCAGTGGGAGTGAATGGGTTAATGGTACATATTCAGTGCAGCCAACTTAAAAAAAAGAAAAAGGTTTGAGGGCTTGGTGGCCTTTCTGTTCAGCATACAGAAAATTGCACAAGGATCAGTCATTCAGTGTTTCACTGCCTGTCCACCTTAAATCAAGACCTCTGTGACTGAAGGTAAGCAATCTAATTTACACATTAGGGCAAGAAAACTAATGTAACTCAAAATGTTGTTTATAAATAAAAAAAGAGAATTTATTTGATTAGAATAACATTTTGTGTTCTGTAGTGAAGTTAAATAGTGTGTTTTTTTATATTAAATTCTTTATCCTCTTCCTTTAGCTGGTATGCAAACCATTGCAGTGCTGGTGGTATTGCTACTGGGAGCATCACTGGTGCTGCCAGAGCCAGACACAGCAGGAGAGAGGGTGACCCAAGCTCCCATTTCCTGCTCTAAGAGTTGCTCCTGTCTGCATGATGAATTCAGCTTGGATCTCAACATGTACTGCAGCTCACAAAACCTGACACAAATGCTGACTGACATGCCACCTTCCACTTATTCTCTCTGGCTAGATGGAAATTTATTTACCTCCCTCCCAGCAGCATCTTTTAGGGATCTAACCAGTCTGGACTTTTTAAATCTGCAGAGTGGCCACCTGACAACCCTTGACCCCCAAGCTTTCAAAGGCCTCAGGTCTCTATCACATCTTCACCTGGAGAGAAATCGCCTCCGGGTGTTACCAGGTACCATTTTCCAGAATACACCAAACCTAGCTTCACTTAGCTTGCACAATAATCAGATCACTCGCATTGATGAAAGACTATTTTCTGGGCTCTCACACATGTGGCTTCTTAATCTAGGATGGAACTCACTAATAGTCATTCCAGAGACAGCTTTTCAGGACCTGCAAGGTCTGCGAGAGCTCATTCTTGCGGGGAACAGAATTGCTTACTTGCAGCCGCAGCTCTTCCAAAACCTTGGGGAACTTAAAGAGCTGGATCTGACTGGGAATTACCTTAGGGTCATCAAAGCTAATGTGTTTGTTAAACTCACTAAGTTACAAAAACTTTACCTGGCCCAGAATCAGATTATGACTGTGGCACCCAGAGCATTTTTTGGCATGAAGTCACTCAGATGGTTGGATCTTACAAACAACAAATTAGCCTCCCTACACGAAGACACGTTCTTGGGTCTGTACAGTCTTCATGTGTTGCGTCTTTCCAACAACTCTTTAAACGGCATAAGGCCCAGGACGTTCCGTGAGCTGCAGTACTTGGAGGAACTGCGACTCAGTTACAACAAGATTCGAGCTCTTGGGGAAAGGATCTTTGAAGGACTTGGCCATCTTGAGGTTCTCGAGTTGGAGCACAATCAAGTGCAGGAGGCACAAGCAGGGAGTTTCACAGGTCTCTCCGATGTAGCTGTCATTAACCTATCCGGAAGCTGCTTTCAAAGTTTGCCTGATCAAATGCTCAATGGTCTGTCAAAGCTTCACAGCCTCCATCTGGACAGAGGATGCCTAACAAGGATCACATCTCAGGCTTTCAGTGGTCTCTCAGGCTTACGGAGACTTTTTCTCCAACATAACAATATCTCTATGGTGGAAAATCAAAGTTTTGTGGATCTGGTGAGCCTTCTTGGACTGGACCTAAGTTTCAACAAGCTGGAGGTTCTAACAACTAACACTTTCTCTGGCCTTAATAATTTGGAGTACCTGCTATTGACCAACAATGATTGTCAACAGTTTCTGCAGAACGGAACAAAACAGCTGCTTCCACGGCTGCGTTACCTGGATCTGAGAGCTAACGCCTTAACAAACTTAGTTCCTAATTTTTCTGAAAACATGGAAAAACTTCTGCTGTCTGGAAACCAGTGGGGATGTGACTGTAGCACACTACCGCTCAGAAACTACAGCTTGAGGAAACCACAGGTGGTACCTCGAGAAGTAGAGACCCATGCAGAGGGTGAAGAACCAGATACAACTATTACTATATATAACAACATCACATGCACCAGCCCCACACGCCTAGCTGGGCAGGACCTGCGGGATGTGGATGCTGAGCTATTCAGAAGTTGCTGAGCAGACAGACTTGAACTGGCAAATGCACAAGCAAAAAAAAAAAAAATGGTACCAATCTTTACAATATAATTTGAGCAGCGTAAATTAAATTACTTTAATATAAAACAAAAAAGACAGAAATGCTGATTTGTTTCTCTCAGATTTGTGTTTCAAAAAAACAACTAAATCATTGCCATCTGTGACTTTTACATTCAGCAAGAAAAGCTTTTCATTGACCAATTAAGCAATATTTCATGTATTTCAGCTTTAATAAAATATCCCAAATGTGCAGTAAAAGCTTTGTAGAAGTTCAGTTTATGTAAATGTTATGAGTGTGATGGGCTGTTTAACTGCTTGTATGTTGTTTTCTGACACAGAAACAGGTCTGCTGAAAAACCTTGATTAAAATGAATAAAAGTTACATGTATTATGAGCTTTATTTCTAACTATAACAGTTAAATCACTTTTAACTTGATTAACTCATGAACATATTTTCTCCACCTTATTGTTCAAAGGATTCCTATTTGTGATAGATATCCGGCACAAACATTCAACATATGTTTTTTCTTTACAATGATCAAATTACAAAGCAAAATAAAATAACCTTTACGTACATATATATGTACGGAAATAAATAGATAGTTGTAGTTTTGACATATTGTCATTTATCAGCTGTTTAACATCAGCAAAAAAAGGATCAAATCTCTTGAAAAACAAAAGTTGTGCAGCTCAAAATTGGTGACATAAATCACAGGGAACCTATTGGCGAGTATACTTTGATAAGAGAAAAGATAAGAAGGCATACAATAAACAATATGATTTTTTTTTTTAAAGTCACTTAAGAACCAGTTGCCGTATTTCTGACAGTACCTGAAGGCAACGCTTTTGTAGCAGCAACCGGAACGTGGAACGCGCGTCTTGTTGCCATGGGTAACCAAGAATTCTCAACAGCGTAACGTTGAAATGTGGTAACGTAAATGAAAACTTGAAGTGGATTTGAAACTTTCTCAGTGTTGTAAATCGGTTCTGAGGAATGCTGAACCACACATACCTATCATGGACGTTGACTTTGCTAAAGTAAGTTTTTTTTTTTTTCCTTTTGTTTTTTTAACTACCTGCATTTTAACAAACCCAACTAGCTAGCCGCTGTCAATTGTTTTAGGCTAACGTGTTCTTAAAACGTTACAGGCCGTTAAAGAAGATGTCACCGTATACCAAAGACCAGCTGGCTTTTCGCTGGAGATCCCCGAAGACTTTACCTTTTCAGTGGAGGATTTTAAACTACAAGTTAGTGGTTAATAAGTTCATCAACTCGATGTTGACATAATAATCCCTAAACAAACATACTTAGTGTTTACTAATATTTGTTAGCATCGTGTGCGTTTTTTCTGTTAAAACCAGAAATATTGTCAGGTTGGTCAGAAAATACTCACAAACGGTTGGATGAAAATGAAGCTGTGGAAAACAGGAGTTCTCAGTACTGTACACAGTACTTACATGCTGATACTGAGGTGGGTTTTCTACTGACTTGAAGCCCCTGTACTGGTTAGAGCAGGGGTCTGCAACTTTCACAATCCAATGAGCCATTTCTGACCCTCATCTCGCTAATTACACTGTTTCCAGAAGCACAAAATGTGGGCTAGAACTGAGATCATCAACTGATGGCCTGTGGGCCACTTTCAGTTCGCTGGGCAGGGCCTCTTCTGGCCAGTGGTAGTAGTGACTCCTGCGTTAAAATGTTGAAATAAAGACACAACTTATTAAGTTAAGTTATATAAATACTGCATATTAAAAATAACTATTGTTTGTTACATTATAAAACAAAACAATATATAATAAATTGTTAAACATTTATTGGTATTTTTACATGTTAAGATAAACAAAGAGACTATAAAAACACATTATTTAAAAAGTGTGCCCCATTAATTCATTTCACTCATTCCGTATTAACAAATGCAGA